>OX637668.1:1592500-1942446 GCA_951802225.1 Euspilapteryx auroguttella
GCCACAATCACTAACTCGCGGGCAGTCAAAGCGCTATATCTGTACTTGAAAGCTGGGTTATGTTCTTAAGTCACTAACTCGCAAACGTCTGAGCGCTATCATAGTACTTGGCAGCTCGGGAATTTTTGTAAGCCACAATTGCTATCTCGCGGGCAGTCAAAGCTCTATATCTGTACTTGAAAGCTGGGTTATGTTCTTAAGTCACTAACTCGCAAACGTCTGAGCGCTATCATAGTATTTTGCAGCTCGGGAATGTTTGTAAGCCACAATCACTAACTCGCGGGCAGTCAAGGCGCTATATCTGTACTTGAAAGCTGGGTAATGTTCTTAAGTCACTAACTCGCAAACGTCTGAGCGCTATCATAGTACTTGCCAGCTCGGGAATTTTTGTAAGCCACAATCGCTAACTCGCGGGCATTCTAAGCGCTATCATAGAACAACAGTTAACATGGCAGCTCGGGAAGGTTTGTAAGCCACAATCACAGATTCGAGGGCAGTTTAAGCGCTGTATCTGTACTTGCAAGCTAGGGAATTCAATTCCGGGATAAAAAGTAGCCTATCTCGTTTCTCTGGCTCTAGACTATACATTGTATAAATTATAGTGTGCCCCGCGGCTTCGCTAGCGCACTTTCCCTTGAAACATAAATTCCCAATATTCCCGTGGGAATTTCGCGATAAAAAGTAGCCTATGTCCTTTCTCAGGCTCTAGACTATCCATATACCAAATTTCATCCAAATTGGTTCAGTAGTTTTCTCAGGAAAGAAGTACAGACAGACAGACAGAGTTACTTTCGCATTTATAATATTATTATGGATTTAGGGAAGATATGGGGGCTGGTGTCTTTCCCACCTCCACACGGAATTTAATATGAATACTGAAGTTATTGGGGGTCCGGCTCTTGAGCTGGTGCCTCTGCCTAACCCTTCGGGGAATAAAAGGTGTGAGATTATGTTATGTTACTGAACTAATAAATAAATCTCATCTAATCTAATCACCTGGGTTTTGTGGTTAGGAATCCGAAAGGAAATCTGAAATTTCAATCGAATCAAAACAAAACCGAATTATTACGCAGGTGAAAAAATACTTTTAAAAATGATAAAAAAAACATAAAATTAAAAACCGCAACGATATTTGGCTTGGCTCATCCAACCATAGCACTGTATCCTTTGACAACCGTTAAACCGTTTAAAAACTATATTTTAAAAAATAAACTCAATTCGGAAGAACAATTTTCACTGAAGCATTTTTCAGCATTTAAACTCTTAAAACAAGAAAGTTTTAAAGGAATTTAGACTCTTTGCTAGTTCTTTTAAGTTTTCAATTAAGTTGTGCAGAGTTGTATATTGGATTTATATAAATTCTGGTCTATTCTTCCTAAGTTATCAGACGGACGGAAGATGGGAAAGGGCAAGGTAGTCTGGTTTGCAGGTAAGAACTTTTATATAATTACATATCCATACTATTAGCACAGTATAATAAAAAGTACTAAATACAGTATGGGCACTCCCTCCCTCCCTAAGCAAGTGCGGCTCCGCTCTCGGTTACCTCTCAGTTACCGCTCAGTTACTGAGGAGACGGACAGTGGCGGACTAGGAGGCCGTAACAGATTTGTCTATGGTTTCGTCAGCCCTAGATTGTATTACCAAAGAACAAGAGCTATTTTGTAATACAAAAAAACCGGAAGTGTTACGCCGACAGTGTCCGCCACTGTACAAATAAAGCAGCGTCGCACGTCTCATCTCACTCACACAAGCACGATACGTGTGCACGTACACGAGTTTCGGCTGTGTGCGAGCGAATCAACGCGCTTTTTTGTAGCAAGTTTTCGAGGTGTGCTATGAGTAGTAAAGGCGACTAAGGGAACAGCCGAAGGGCGGGCTGCAGCGTCCTTCGTTGAAATACTTGAAGAGCCACACTGCGATCGCCAACCCGCCTGCCAAGCGTGGCGATTTCGGCTAACTTCCTCCACAATGTACAATCATCATCATCATCATCTGAGACGAAAGATGTTTACTGTTGGACAAAGGCCTTTTTTTGTAACGGGGAGAAATGCCTATCACATTTCCCGACGCTCGGGTGTGCGTCGGGGGTATGTGGGGCTCGCGCTCGTACAGTGGCGGACACGATCGGCGTAACACTTCCGGTTTTTCTGTTTCGTAAAATAGCTCTTGTTCTTTGGTAATACAGTCTAGGGCTGACGAAACCATAGACAAATCTGTTACCGCCTCCTAGTCCGTGACTGTACCCACTAAATCCCCGGCGGCCATCTTGGCGCTTTTGGGAAGGACCCCGGAAATCATACATTATTAGCGTCCGAACTGGACATAGGCCTCCCAAAAAATTGTCACAATGACTGGTCTCTTCACCGGTCTTTGTGGAAATCTGAAGTGAAGACTTATGCCCAGCAGTAGAGGTCTAACGGCTGTAAAGAAAAAAATATAACAATAGTAATAATCCCCGAAAAGTTAGGCAGAGGCACCATCAAAACCGGACCTTCGTTTCGCTGAGTATTATGTTTTGAAAGAATGTAATCTTATTCTTATTATTTTCGCCCCAGTCCTCCTATTAGGTTCTGCCCTCGGCCACCCAACACCGGCACCGGATCCGGACCCACAGTACCCATGTCCATGTGACCCGAGCCCATGTCCATGTCCATGTGACCCCAACCCCTGCGGAGACCCAAACGGCCCAGTCCAGAACATAGGCCCATGCAGCCCATGCGATGCGAACGTCAACTTCGTTTATGGACAGACTAGTCCTGGTAAGTTCATATTTTGTATTGTGTATTTAAGGTGAAAGGATGAACATTGAACATGGTGTGATGATGAGTGGTTCAAGTTTGGAAATATCAATCAATATATATAAAACTCTTGATTACGTTATTGCAAACTGACAGACAACGCAGAGCCGAAGCTACTGGGCGTAGCGTGCTGAAATTTTACACGTAAGACCCTTAGTTCTTTGGGGAATCCCCATGGGAACGGGGAAAAACAGGATTTTAGCGTTTATGATAAATCTGCGCGGGTGAAACAGCGGGACAGCTTCAAGTTTTATATAAACAAAAGTTTGTATGGAAAATGCGGATCGAACTGAACTTATCAATTTATTATTAATTTAATTAAAATGTGATTATATTGAACTAGATAATCTCACTTATAATTTTGAAAGCTTTGTCCCAAGGTTATAGACCAAGATAATCTACTGATTGTTGCCTGAAGTGGCCACTTTTAGCATTAGATCTTTAACCTGTGAGCTACACAACAGCGCCCTTAAAATTCTAAGCAAGAATATCTAGTGCAATATGGTAATCTATACCAATATTATAAAGAGGAAAGATTTGTTTGTTTGTTTGTTTGTTTGTTTGTTTGTAACGAATAGGCTCCGGAAATACTGAACCGATTTGAAAAATTCTTTCACTGGTAGGAAGCTACATTAACCCCGAGTGTCATAGGCTATATTAGATTTTCAAAAAAATTAGGGATCCTTACCTAAACTCAAATAATATAACCCAAGGTGCAATATTTTTTCCATTGTTTACATATTTTGACAGGTGGTTTGTTGTTGTTGTTTGTTTTTTATTCGGCCATTCTGGGCAGACAAAAGAACATAGTCTATAGAGCCAAGTCTTTTGTAGTATCTTATATTCTATGGCGTAACGAAGTAAGCCGGGAAAGCTCGTTATATATAAAATTGTTATATATATATATTTTTTTTATATCTGTATCGACACCACTACATAATAATATAGGCACTCCCTGCCCCTGCCTCCCTCAGCAAATGCGGCCCGCGCTCGGTGACCTATCAGTTACCGCTCAGTACAAATAGCGTGTCTCATCTCACTCACACAAGCATGGAGTTTCGGCTGCAACGCGTTTTTTTGAAAAACAAAAAATGAAAAATTTATTTATTTGCATGCTTTCTTATTCTAGAATACAGAAAATAAACTTTTTTTGACCGCTTAATTTTCATTATTACTATAAATAAATATAAATCAATAATCTCTTTCTCAACAGGCTCAATAATAGTCAAGCCAGGCCAGATCCGCTACCCGCAGCCAAAGCCCATAATCGTCCGCCCTGCCCAAATCCGTTTACCACCCCCGGCTCCAATATACATCCGGCCCCAACCGGTTCAGCCCCCAACCCCTGCACCCATCTGGGTACGACCCAGTCCAGTCCAACCACCCCAGCCTTGCCCCATCACGGTTAGGCCAAACCCGGTCTATGTGCCTCAACCAAAACCGATTCTTGTGAAGCCTTGCCCTGTTCCCGTGCCAAGGATATGTCCTATTAGGGTAAGTTGGTTTTTTTTTTACTGATTTCAAAAGAGGAGGTTATTTGTTTGACCTGAATGTATGGATGTATGTTTGCCCGCGATTATCTCGCGTTTGGCTGAACCGATTTTGAAGCGGTTTTCGTAATAGTATTTGTTACATTCAGGAAATGGTTTGGGTATCTATTTTAACCGATTTCGAAAAAGAATAAGTTCTCAGTTTATGTAAATATGCCAGTTTAATAAAGGAAAAAAAGAAATTATGAATTGTATAAAAAACTCGGCTAAACGTGGGTCCAGCCCGTTGCGCTAGTGCCTCTCGTGGGCTTGAAAGAATGAATGAATGAATGATCTCTTTATTGTTCAAATAAACACAAAACAAGAAACAATATATATAAGTGAGGTGACAAAAGGCGACCTTATCGCTTTAAGCGATTTCTTCCAGGTAACCTGTTTTTATACTGTAAGAACCTGGTTACTTTAATTTTTGAATAGCATGAAAACCGAACACGAAATTAAATATACATACTTTTTTTTTTTTTTAAGAAAACAATAACACTAATAAATAAAACAAAAATATCTTATTATTTTAAAAGGACGATTATATATTATAAAATAAACATCTACATAATACTTTCTAGTAACATAATACACAAACAAACCTATACATATACTAAATTATATTTATAGTCTAATAAACTACACACATACATAAAATAAATATTATATAAATATAAATACATATTATGAACCTTAACTATATTACTTACTACTAACAAGAGAGGAAAGATGCTTATGCCTCTGCCTAACCCTTCATGAATTAAAGGCGTGACATGATGTTATGTTAAATTTCTATTGACTGCATCCATGGTTCAGTTGACAGTGATTTGGACTGTGGCGTGGGAGCACCGGGTTCCATTCCCGGTGGGAGCGAACGCTGTTATGATAAAAATCGATGTTGTTCGTTCTGAGTGTATTTTTTTTTCTTGGTTAGTTTTCTACCTAATGTTGTAATACGTTATCAATATATATAAAACTCTTCCGTTACTGACTGACTGACTGACTGACTGACAGACAACGCAGAGCCAAAACTACTGGGCGTAGAAAGCTGAAAATTGGCACATGGGTCCCTTGGGGAGTGTAGGTGAGCACTAAGAAGGGATTTCCCGAAATTCCCACGGGAACGGGAAAAAACGGGATTTTTGTGTTTATGAGAAATCTGCGCGGGAAAAACCGCGGGGCAGCCTCTAGTTTAATTATATGGGTTTTTTGAAAAAAAAAGTAGCGTTGTGTTAATCCAGGGTCTCAGCTAACTCCATGCCAAATTTCATTGAAATCGCTCCAGCCGTTTAAACGTGAAGAAGTAACAAACATACACACTCACAAACTTTCGCCTTTATAATATTAGTGAGATGAGATAGTAATAATAAATAATAATAACACATCACACTCAGAGCCCCTAACTAGGAAGAACCTGAGATAGTATTTCTATCATGATAAAGAGTGGCAAGTGGCTTAGAATACCACCCCTCATCTCCTCCCACGGGTGTCGTAAAAGGCGACTAAGGGAGCAGCCGAAGGACAGGCAGCAGCGCCCTTGGTTAAATATTGCCATATTGCAATCGTCAACCCGCTTGCAAAGCGTAAATGTAATGGCAAATACCTTTCCACAAAGTTCATCGTTGTAATATCCATTCCAATTTCCAGGTACAACCACCCCCAGTGCAGCCACCCCAGCCAGACGCCATCCTGGTCAGACCACCAAGGATCCTGGTCCCATCACCACCCACCATCGCCTTCAGACCGAACCCACCAACTTGCTTCAGAACCACTGGACCATTGTCGATAACTACCCTTGGATCACAGATCGGGGTGAACCCATGCCAGCCCATGAATCCCTGCAATGGACCCTGCCCGGATCCTTGCCCGTGCTCTGACCCATGCTATCCGTGCCCTTCACCATGCCCGTGCCCTTCTCCGTGCCCTTCGCCATGCCCGTGCCCTTCACCATGCCCGTGCCCTTCACCATGCCCGTGCCCAGAACCATACTATCCGTGCCCTTCGCCTTGCCCATGCTCAGACCCATGCTATCCGTGCCTCCCACCATGCCCTTCCCCATGCCCGTGCCCCGAGCCATGCTACCCATGTCCGTCGCCGTGTGATCCATGCTATCCGTGTCCAGAGCCATGCCCGGCTCCGTGCCCCTGCCCTAGCCCATGCCCATGTCCATGCCCTAGTCCATGCCCGTTTCCATGCCCTAGTCCATGCCCATGTCCAAGCCCTTGCCCATGCCCCTGCCCTCTGTCATGCTTATTCTAATTTAAATGATTTTTAGGTTCAATTTTTAACGTCTCATAAGAAATCGAGTACAGTACGCCTCGGCACAATTTTTTTTTTGCAAAAATTTAATTTTCTAAGCCCTATGTAAGAAAATTACTTATGTTTGTAATATAGAAAGTTGTCAGTAGGTTTATAATTATAATAAATCAGATTACGTTTGTTATAATAATACAATTTACTTGATTTGTATCTATAAAACTTATCTAGGTCGTGTCTACGTCAAATTGAGCCTTTAAACATTTCAAATAGAATAATTATGTATTTACTATTTATCAGTATTTTGTATATATATTTATTTTAAGCTACATTTGTAAGTGTGTGAATGAGATCGAAATAAAGTATGGGTATTTTGAGCATTTCAAAATTATTATTTTATTTGTTACTAAAAGTCACAAAACTACTCAGACTCTGCCTAAACAATAAATAAAACATCGATGCATATTTTGTGTAGGGAAGTGTGGTCTCCTAATAGCATTGCCGCAATATAAAAAGTAACTTAAAATTGAATTAAAACGAAATAAAAGAAAACAACAAAATTTGAATATATAAAACCATATTTATTAGCCAAACAATATATATATAAAACAATTTAGACATAACAATTTCAACAGTTCAATATCATAATCCGAGATCTTTAAGATATTACATACATTTTTTTTGGTCCTGATCGTATTTGAAAAATTCAAGTCATAAAAAGACTATGAAAAATTAAACAAAAACGAACAGAGTTTTTTTCAAACCTACGCAGACAAAATAATTATTAACTAGACGAACTTTGATCTCGTAATAGTTGTTATAATGCGCACTTACTACAATTTACAACTAATAAAGAATCCTTAGGCTGTGTCTACAATTAAGCAAACTGTTAGCGGCTGATAAAATTTGCGGTGTATCGGTTTAGAACGCACTTCGAATATGAAATGGAGTGTCCACAGCTTGTTATTTTTTTCGTTTACTCTCCACTACACTCACTCAGTCGGCCGCTAACAGTTTTCTTACTGGGGACACATCCTTATTGGCCGCTTAATTATCTATTCGTCTACGCAGATTCTTACTTGCAACTTTTAAATAAAACAGCATTAAATCGTGATACCACTCTCTGTTACCTGGTCCGTGTTAAGCTTTATAGTTTCCGTGCCTTTTCCGTGACTTATGACGTGAGAGCCGACAGCTCCCGTCTTTTCAATCTGATTATTAGTCACAGCAACGGTTGAGGCACGGGTGTTTATAAAAAAGGGTAGCCAACACCGACGCCGACCCCTAAGCCTCTCATATGAGGCGCTGTCTCACAGACGGTTGTTGCTCCAGCCCCATATCCGGGAAGACCAACCCCATAGCCCAAACCGAGTGGGTTACCCATTGACTCACACACCGTGGTAGCCCCAGGGGCTTGGTAAAGAGGCATGCGGTTTCTAGTCTCGCATACTGTAGTAGCTCCCCCGCCATAAGGCACTGAGTATGGGTAGGCGATGGGTGATGGAAATCCACGGTTTGCCACAGTCTCGCATACGGTCGTAGCTGCTGACGGGTATTGCAGAGGGTAAGAGTAGGGTCTTGGGATTGATTCGCAGACAGTTGTTGCTGGCGCTTGAATTCCACAGCCTGGGTAACCGTAGGGTAGATAAGGTTTGCCAACTGTCTCACAGACAGTTGTCGCAGCCGCTGGCATGCCACAGCCTTGGTAGCCGTAGGGAAGGTAAGGTTTTCCCACGGTCTCACAAACGGTCGTCGCTGATGGACCTCCGATTGGATAAGGGTATTGCAAGGGCCCCAAACCTCCAATTCCGTTCAAACCTCCAAGCCAAGGGTTTGGAGCTGATTCGCATACGGTGGTAGCTCCCAAACCATTGTATGGTAAGGCTCCTCCAAGAGGCATGCCAAGTCCTAAGCCAAGACCATAGTTGGGTGATGATTCGCAGACGGTGGTCGCTCCTAGACCTTGGAGGCCGACTCCTGGGTAGCCGACTCCTGGGTAACCGACTCCGGAAAGGCCGACACCGTTAAGGCCAAGTCCGAGACCAAGATTGCCGTAGAGGTTAGGCTGTGTCTCACACACAGTGGTTTGGCCCAACGGGTTTGCATGGGCCGTGAGGATCAGAGCTGGGTGGAAAAAAATACGTTATTAAAAAAATGTAATAGAAATAGAAAACTCTATTTGTAGTATCATTATCTCAGCAGAAAGATGTCCACTGCTGGAGATAGGCCTTTCCAACTGATTGGAATAATGAACAGTCTTGTGTGACCTTGGCCAGCTCGTCTGTTTACCTTGTAGGAGAGGTCTGCCTACTCTGAGTCTTCTGTTGCGCAGTTTTGATTGTGGACGTCTTTTGGCTCAAGAGGATTTTATTAAACTACTTTTACAGTTTGAACGATTAGAAATTTAGAGTTAATGTTTGTGCATGTTAAAGTCGTACATTTTTATTTTTTATTATATGTAAACTTTATTGTCTTGGGAATGGGATGGGTAAATAAATACCTAAGTATTAGCTTTTTTTCTTAAAGTTTTTTTTAATTAGGTACCGTGTTCAAGAAAATTGTATAAAACTTACCGAATAAGAAAATACAATGTTTTGAAGCCATTTTTTGTATCTTCGATCCCCAATGTTGGTATGATTCGTTTGGAGAAAAACCGACATTTTATACTAAAAATCTCATAAACTAATTTTCAATTTTTTTTATCAACAATAACTGAAATGGTTCACTTAATTTGAAGATGTTATGAAAACAAATACCTATTAGACTTTTAATTAGTACAAGGATTTCAGATTTTCATTCAAGCGTATAGTTTAATAACTTTGCTATTATGATATGTATGAGTCACTGACGAACTCAAAAATTAATATATAGAGGTGCAGAGGCGGTCTAGCTCGGCGTAACACTTCCGCTATTTCTGTATTCCAAAATAGCTCTTGTTCTTTAGTAATACAGTCTAGGGCGCACGAGACCATAGACAAATCTGATACACCCTCCTAGACCGCCACTGTACATAAAAATAATCATAAAATAATTTCTTTACTAGCCGACTTCAAAAAAGGAGGTTATCAGTTTGACCTGTATGTATGTATGTATGTTTGTCCGCGATTATCTCGAGTTTGGCTGAACCGATTTCGATGCGGTTTTCGAGGGCGGATAAGTATTTGTCACATTCAGGAGAAGGTTTTAGTATATATTTTAACCGACTTCGAAATAGAGGAAGTGTTCAGTTGATGTGTGTGTCAGTTCATTGAAGGTGGTTCCTTTTTGTAAAAAAGAAATTATTTTCAAAAATACCACAACGTCTCCCCGAGAAGAGGCTCTACAGCCGATGCTGGGGGGGGTCGCGGAGAATTCCTAAATTCTGGCTTTCCCGCGACCCTCCTGCTATCAGCCGAGAAGGACACCGGCGGGGTTTTAGTGGGTGCGAACCCCACATAACCCTGCGGCTCCCCCCGGGGCTGCAGGGTACTCGTTAGGAGTTTCCCCGCCTTAAAAAAAAAAAAATAGGTACTAAAACCTTCTCCTGAATGTAACAAATACTTATCTGAAAACCGCATCAAAATTAGTTCAGCCAAACACGAGATAATCGCGGACAAACATACATACATACATTCAAACATATATACATACATGCATACAGGTCAAACAGATAACCTCCTTTTTTGAAGTCGGTTAAAAACTCTTATTTGACAGCGGCGACCATCGATTTGTTTTATGCCGAATTCAGTTCCGTTTGGTCATATTGTTTTTACGTCTTGCCAAAAAAGTTTCTTTCATGTTATTACTTACAAAATGCCCGATGTTTGAGAACTTCTGGTTTAATCTCAATTACCTGTTAACAAATGAATATACAATTAAATAGGGCATAATTACTTACAATACACTTTGCAATTAGAAAGAATTAAAATGCAATCACATACAAATTTCACAGGCAAATGTGTGAAAAACAGAAAAGCGGACTCTTAAATTGTCCGGAAGAAATCGCTTTTAGCGATAATCTCTTTGAAGTCCAAGGATGGTTTTTACGGCGAGAAAAAATCGGGTATTAAACGGGAAAACAACATAGTAATAGGTTAGGCGGTACAAAGTTTGCCGAGTCGACTAGTACATAATTTAAAAAAAAAAACCTATTAGTCCTTGCCTAAAGGCACAGCACAGCGAAGACACCAAGAGTAGTTACAACTCGCCTAATTCTATGGCTTCGAAACAGGATATAACATAACATAATATCACGCTTTTTATTCCCCGAAGGGTTAGCCAGAGGTACCAGCTCAAGAGCCGGACCCACGTTTAGCCGATTTTATGCTTTATTACCAACGTGACAAGGGGCCAGCTTGTCGCCGCGGTTATAGCATGCCTTCCGAAGCACGGAATCATCTTACTTTTCGGACAATCAGGTGATTCAAGCCTGCAATGTCCTATCCAACCGAAAACAACCACAACGTGATTATTGAAACAGGATATATTCTAATTAATTTAACGGCACGGTCCAATAACACAAAGTTTTGCCATTTTAGGGCTATGGTACTTTAGTCCTCAGCGGATCCTTGGAAAACTATCAAGACATTATTCTTTTCCTTTTTAGGGACATTCGGCTCTACCACAAAAAGAGTTAAACCGGGTCTAAATCACTAGACTAGGTTTAAATCACTATTTCGTCATACAAATTTGCGATTTAGACCGGTCTAACTTTTTTGTGGGAACAGGGATTGAGTTTTCTAATAATAACACATCACACTCAGAGGCAATTAGGAAGAACCTGTATCTAGGGTGCCCGAAACATATACAGAGACGAACATTACACCCAGATCGGAAACAAACATCGATATTCGTCATAAAAATTGTTCACCCCGCCGGGAATCGAACCTATGTGCACACGCTTGCTCAGTCCACATCACTGCCAACTGAGCTACGGAGCAGTCATAATAATATTAACGCTTCATACTAGAGCCCCTAACTAGGTAGAAACTGATGCATACAAACAAAATACACCGAGACCCAGAAAACGAGAATCATCCATCATAACATTGATTGCCCTGTCGGGAATGAAACCTGTACGTACGATTTCACAGTCAAGCATCACTGCCACTGAGCCACGGAGGCAGTGAGATAAGAAACAGAGCTTAATTAGTCGTAACGTGCAATGATAACAGACCACGTGTAATTATCAAGGTTGCAATATTGTAAAAAAAAAAACTGTGACAAAATGGTCTTTCCAAAACACAAAACACTGTAGAGTATAAATTAAAATTTATTAAACTCAGTTTTGTTTTAGATAATACGTTCTTGCTTGACTGGTATTATTAAAAAAATATTATAAATATATAAAAAGTTTTGTATGTAAATTTGACCTTGTGATTAATCAATAATCAAAACGGTTTTTTTTTAATAAGAAGACAATGGATTCACAATTTACTATCTACATAATTGGTTTGTTTAAATAAAACTAAACAACAATAATTTTTATAACGCATCACACTCAGAGCCCCTAACTAGGTAGAACCTGTCATTGACACTCACAGAGTCGAGTCGGAGTACAGATTAGTAGAATCATTTGACAGAGGAGGGCTCGTTTGGGGGCGTCTCCAGGCGACCATTGTCGTAAGGCAAGGCAAACATTTCTTTGCCTGAGCCAATTGGTGGGCACCCTGAACTACCTCGCCTCTATCAGTATAGGATACTTTACCAAATAAGGTATCAATATTCATTAGATTAGTCTTATTGACTTTCAATAAGTGATATCTTGTATGTGAAACATATGCTGGACGGAGTATGAGATGGTTAGAGCCAGTACCATATGTATGAATGAATGAATGAATGAATGAATGAATGAATGAATGAATGAATGAATGAATGAATGAATGAATGAATGAATGAATGAATGAATGAATGAATGAATGAATGAATGAATGAATGAATGAATGAATGAATGAATGAATGAATACTCCGGAACAACTTGTCCGAGTGCTGACTCGAACGAGTAGCACCCAGACAAACAATATAATTATGATAAATGATGAATATCGATGTTTGTTTCCGGTCTGGGTGTAATGTTCGCCTCTGTATATGTTTCGGGCACCCTACATACAGGTTTTCCTAGTTAGGGGCTTTGAGTGCGATGCGTAAGTATGTTTCGGGCACCCTAGATACAGATTGTTCCTAGTTAGGAGCTCTGAGTGTGATGTTTTATTATTATTATTATCTACGAGGACCGAAACAAAAGGCGTTCAAAGCAAATAGAAAGACATACAAACAATCCATAGTTTGTTAAATTAAAAAAAACATTAATATTATTATTATTATTCAGAACGTTTCTGAACACATAAAAAAGTTAATTTTAGTTTATGATTATTATTATTTTTTATCTTTCTTTAGGTTTTTGTTCCTTTTTGATTCTAAAAAGAACATGTGACGTGTTTGTCGGTTGGCAATTTTTTCTCTTCCTTCCTTGTTCTAAGCCACGATAGTGTGCTGGAATTTGTAAAATATTTAATTAATTTAAAACAGTCCATTGAAATGACCAGTGCATTTCATTTCCTACATGCATTGAATGGTCCTTCGAGCCGGATATGAACCAGCGAACTATGGATATAATTAATTATCGACCTATCTATATAAATTTTCTTTATTTTCAGTAACAATTCTTCATGCGACAACATCCAAGCCTACCATGGATTTAGAATATAACATCGCGAGAAGGCAAATGGATTTCAACGTCGAACTAATACCGAGAATCCTATCAAGTCTGTCAAGAAACATTATGTCATCTGGTTTTAGCGGGAACACTGTTCTCAATACTGTCAAATCAATCAATCCACCGGTCACGGCGAACCATGAGACAGTTGGTTTTCATATTTTATAAGATTTAAGAAGAAAATTCAATAAATTTAAGGTGATTTTTGCCGATTTAAGTTAATTACTTATCACAGTTGAATTGCATTTTATTGCTTAAAGCAGAAATGTTAAGTGAGAACCTACGTAAATAGTTAAATTATTGCTTTTTTTGTTAACTTTTTGTCAGTACACATACATACTTAAAATACAAAGTCGCTTCCCGTCGTTTGTCCCTAAGTATGCTTCAATCTATAAAACTATGCAAGATAGCTTAAAAGTATAATACATGCACAAGGTAGTAATAGGTTAGGCGGTACGAAGTTCTCCGGGTCGACTGCGAGTAAGGGAGTAGAATCATTTGACAGAGGAGGGCTCGTTTGGAGGCCTCTCCAGGCGACTACTGTCGTAAGGCAAGGCAAACATTTGTTTACCTGAGCCAATTGGTGGGCACCCTGAACTACCTCGCCTCTCACAGTATAGGATACTTTACCAAATAAGGTATCAATAGCAATTAGATTAGATGTAGTCTAATTGACTTTCAATAGGTGATATATCTTGTATCCTATATTAAATAAAGAATTTGACTTTGACTTGGACTAGTTGCGTTTTTTAAATATGTTTTAGGATGTCTTCTGGGTCCAAATTATCTTATTTTCATATTAATTATCGTACTAGCGCAAACAAATCCATATTATTATTGATAATATACAATACATCGACTGCTCCGTGGCTCAGTTGGCAGTAATGTGGACTGAGTAAGCGTGAGCACCCGGGTTCGATTCCTGGGCGGGACGAATATTGATATGATGAATATCGATGTTTGTTTCCGGTCTGGGTGTGATGTTCGTCTCTGTGTGTGTTTCGGGCGCCCTAGATACAGGTTCTTCCTAGTTAGGGGCTCTGAGAGTGATGTGTTATTATTATATTACATAGCGCGCCTAAATCAATTGAGGGCTAGAGGTGGATTGATTGATTCATTATGCTTTAATAATTTGTAAAAACTTAATAATTATTTTGAGGTTTCAAAATTAAAGAAAATTTTGTATAAATTATATTTGTATGTCATCATCATCATCATCATTTCAGCCGTAGGACGTCCACTGCTGGACATAGGCCTCCCTCAAGGCTCATCATCTGTCCATTTGTATGTGTTTTTGGAAAACTATAAACAGGTTCTACCTAGTTAGGAGTTTCAAGCGTATGCGTTATTGTTATAATTAATTTTTGACCTTCAAATGGGTACGTGCAGTTAGGAACGCTATATAAGTGTATCTATACCAATATTATAAAGAGAAAAGATTTGTTTGTTTGTTTGGTTGTTTGTAACGAATAGGCTCCGGAAATACTGAACCGATTTAAAAAATTCTTTCACTGGTAGGAAGCTCCATTAACCCCGAGTGTCATAGGCTATATTAGATTTTTAAAAAAATTATGGATCCTTACCTAAACTCAAATAATATAACCCAAGGTGCAATATTTTTTCCGATGTTTACATATTTTGACAGGTGGTTTGTTGTTAATGTTTGTTTTTTATTCGGCCATTCTGGGCAGTCAAAAGAACATAGTCTATAGAGCCAAGTCTTTTGTAGTATCTTATATTCTATGGCGTAACGAAGTAAGCCGGGAAAGCTCGTATAAAATATTTTAAATTAGAAAAATTAAATATATTAAAGTAAAAATAACAAATATTTTAATCTATTATAATATTATACAAAGTGCAAAACCGTTTATGAAAATGCAATCAAGCAGTGACAAACATTCCTTTCACAATAATGTATATAAGGACAGAAACTTTAATAAAAATCATTCTGTGCATTGAATAAACTAAACGATGGGTTTATTTAAATATCTTTTGTTATTTGGTAAGTAAAATCTAATAAATTACCTAGTAAGTTATAGAAAAATATAGAAGGCATGGAATACCACCCCCCCATCTCCTCCCACGGGTGTCGTAAAAGGCGACTAAGGGAACAGCCAAAGGACAAGCAGCAGCGTCCTTCATTGAAAAGCTTCAAGAGCCACACTGCAATCGCCAACCCGCCTTTTTTTTAAGGCGTGGAAATTCCTAACGAGTACCCTGCGACCCCGGGGGGAGTCGCAGGGTTATGTGGGTTTCGCAACCACTAAAACCCCGCCGGTGTCCATCTCGGCTATTGGCAAGGGGGTCACGGGTGATATTCCGATCGTTATGTTCAACTCCGCGAATCGCCAACCCGCCTACCAAGCGTGGCGCTTACGGCAAAATCCCCTCATAATTTTTGTCTTTGTGGCAATCTGTGGGGGACCCTATGTCCAACAGTGGACGTCTTTCGGGTGTGATAATAATGATTATATTTACAAAGATTTGATTTGTTTGTTGAATTAAATAGGCTCCTAAACAACTCAACCGATTGGAAAAATTATTTCTCCATTATGATTCTTCATGGTTGTATATAATAATTATGTACGGAATTCGCCGGGATAAGCTCTAGTACTTACATAAACCAATGCACAATATACTTTATAGTATTAAGAAATTAAGGGTACCCCGCTGCTTCGCCAGCGTTTTTTCCCTTAAAACATCAAATTCCTAATTTCCACGTAAGAACTTCGGGATGAAAAGTAGCCTTTGTCCTTTCTCAGGCTCTATACTATCCGTAAACCAAATTTCATTAAAATCTGTTCAATAGTTTTGTTGTGAAAGCGAGACAGACAGACAGAGTTACTTTCGCATATATAATATTATAATAAAATACTAGCCGACCCGGCGAACTTCGTACCGCATAACCTCTTACTATATTGTGCATGTATTAAACTTATAAACTTTCCTTTAGAATACTTCTACTTATTTAAAAAAACGCATCAAAATTTGATGCATAGTTTTAAAGATTTAAGCATACATAGGGACAGACGCAGGAAGCGACTTTGTTTTATAATGTACAATGTACATACATAATTGATTGATTGTTAAACCAACTTGTCTCTTTCTTCATAGATCTACTCATCATAGCCTTCGCAGCGCCGCACTGCCCCCGACACGGCTGCAACTCCTACTCATCATGCAACGCACAACCTTATTCTTCCTGCAATAACTATCCTCCGTGCAATCCCTATCCTCCGTCCAATCCCTATCCTCCCTGCAATCCCTATTCTCCCTGCAACCCATATCCCGCACCAGCCCCTTTCCCGGATCCTTTTTTATCCCCAATCCCGTTCCTTCCTCCCCTAAATCCCTATCTTCAACCTCTGGATCCCTATCTTCCCCCATTACCACCTCTGCCGCCGTTGCCGCCGACTTACCAGCCACCCTGCGGTTGCTACTAGGCGATACGATGAAAGGTGCCCTCGAAGTGGCATTGTAGATTGGAGTTGAATTTAAAGGAAAAAGTTTTTAATAATAATAAAATTTGGAAATTTATTTTTTTTTGTTTTGCTCTTCGTATGGATAATGGTGTTATTTTTGAGCCAAGCGCACATACAAAGCGTGGCGTTATAAATCTTGTATAAAGATTGCTTACTTAGGCGGTGAAATGCACTATGAGAGATATTTCTCATGAAGCTCAGGCAAATTTGCGCGTTATACGTGTATACATATACACTCCTAAATAAAAAAAAATAGAGTTCTAATAAAAGGAGTTAATAAGGTTTTAAAACAGCTGAATTGCTCCACCTTTTTTGTAGTCAGTAGGCTGAAGGTCACGCTAGAGCGCTATCCTATGAGGCGCTAGAGCGTCGCGCTTCTTGACACACGCTTCTTTATTTAAACCGCCTTCTGTGTGACATAGCCCTAAAAGTTCGATTCGATAAAAAAATGGCTAACTTTTATTTTCAACAAAACTCAATTTTAATGAGTAATCGTTTGCGGTCAACCTTTTGAAAGATGTAATTCATTGTTCTATAACTTTTTGATATATACCTATTTTTGTATAATTTTCAGCGGGATTTCCCATAGGTGTAGGCAGAAAGCAAAATAATACCGTATCATAGAATAATTAATAACGCTATAGCCTCAGAGACCTTAACTAGGTAGAACTTGTACAAAGTACAAATGCAAAACCAGGACAGAAGGTAAGGTATTCTTAATATATAATGTCTGTAGTATATAGGCAAGTAGTGCAAAAAACAATTCTTCTCAAAAAAAAGAGACTTCAAAAAGAACGAAAGCAGAGACTTCAATAAATTTACACATACATAAACTGAGAACTTCCTCTTTTCTAAAAGTGTTTGTCGGTTAAAATAGGTTCTAATAGGTTCTATAGATAGTTTTAGGTTAAAAACATCGGTTAAAACCTGAATGTAACAAATACTTTCGTGAAAACCACATCAAAATCGGTTTGCCCGTACTCGAGATAATCGCGGACAAACATACATATATACAGGTCAAACTGATAACCTCCTTTTAAGAAGTCGGTTAAAAAAAGACATAGATTAAACTCAGACCAGGAAACCAACATAAATATCTCTAATAACAATGTTCGCTTTCACCGGGAATCGAACGCGGACCGAAGTTATATTTAACGTCACTGCGCCAACTGAATCCTAAAGCATTTTAAAAATATCGAACTTTTTATGTTGACTACGTTTCGTAGCTTTCAATGAAGCGTAGCTTTCTACGTAGATAGTTTAGCTACGTAGTCTGCTACGGCGTAGCTTCGTTAGGTCCCGTAGTAACTTGGTAAGTTACTATTACATTTTATCAGTAACCGTAGCTTATTTGTGGTAGTATGATATAAAGATATATAATTATATCGGGGTAGTGTAGACGGATAACGTGATACTGCGATTCCAATAGTATAGTTATGAAGAAAAGTAAGTTGTGGTAAACGGTGACTTTATTAGTAATAAATATAATTTATTTTTTGCAAAAAGAGACCCACCTGCAACAAACTGACACACACATAATCTCAGAACTTCCTCTTTTTCGAAGTCGGTTTAAATAGGTACTAAAACCTTCTCCTGAATGTAACAAATACATTTCTGAAAACCGCATCTAAATCGGTTAAGCCAAACGCGAGATAATCGCGGACAAACAATCATACATACATACAGGTCAAACTGATAACCTCCTTTTTTAAAGTGGGTTAAAAATAAAAATTATCAGTGATGGTAAGATCCGCTGAAGAACTAAAGTCACCGACATAGCCCAAAGAATTGCTAAACTGAAGTGGCAATAATCAGGGTACTCGTTCATACAAAAAGAGAAAACGTTTTTCCACTACTAAATATTTTCCAATAGCCTGAAATGATAGTATGTTACTAAGACTTTAGAAAACTAGGTTTATCGTTTTGCTTTTTTCAAAATTCTAAATAGATTTCGACTTATAATTCCCTGAAATCAAAATTGTTTTTTTGATTTCAGGGAACAACACACTGCACATCTGCCACAACACAGGCTCACGCTTAGTGTGGAAGCTATTGTAAAAAAATGTTGTGTTAATTATTTTAAAATTTAAATAAACATTTTTTCATTTTTTCATTTTCATTTTTCATTTTCATTATATAAAAAATTGATCGGATTAATATGGTGAGGCAATGGACATTAAAATCAACGTGATTTTCAAAGATTTAGGTAGTGAAAAACGTTTTCCCCCGAAACGCAAATTTCATCAAAAAAATTGCTCTTTCTCAATCGCACGTTTTCGGTTCCGGAGCGACAGCATGAGTTTTTCTTGATATTCTTTCGTTTCTATACAGTTCTCTTAAGTTGCGAACGCGACAAGATGGCCAGAAGACAGGGTGAATGTTGCTGGAGTACATGGATGAGGGTGGCTCTACCAGGACCTCGAGTCGCGTATTTGAAAATGACACAAATGTTAACGTGATTGGATGTTAATTTTCGTTCAACATTGGTTTTTCGGCACTTTGGTAGTCTACTAAACATAAACTGCCATTGATTTGACAATTGCGAAGAGATCGCAATGGTATGTCAAGTGAATGGTTGACAACGTTAAAATACGCAAATCGGCACCCTGTTATTACGGCGATCTGTGAAGCAGGCTCAATCCATGTCCAGCAGGTGGACTATTTAGCTGAAATGATTATGATGCTGATCATATGATCGTCTGACCACTTTGTATCTGCCTACTATGATTCTTTCAGTGTGCGGTCGCTACTGAGAAAATTTTCAGCTCCAGCGACCTTCTGTTAAAAATGTTTATTGTACAGTGGCGGTCTAGGTCACCGTAACACTTCCGGTTTTTCTGTATTGCAAAATAGCCCTGTTCTTTGGCAATACAGTCTAGGGCTGACGAAACCATAGAAAAATCTGTAACGGCCTCCTAGTCCGCCACTGTATGCATGTTTGCGCTACAGGTTTATACTAGCTTAGGGTGCATTCACGTACAAAGCTGGTAACAAGCGCTTGTTGGCGCTGGTTCGAAAAATGTATAAAAAAATCCCTGCGCGGACATAGACGCTTGTTCCAGCGCAAATGTCAGCGCAGGTATTTTCTATACATTTTTCGAACCAGCGCCAACAAGCGCTTGTTACCAGTTTTGTACGAGAATGCACCCTTAGTATATCTGAAAATTTAATTCATTTTAAACTAAAAATAAGTTAAAATATTATTTACAAAAACAGAGCTAATATTTTTTAAAGCAAAACTAATCGTTTTTCCTCAGTGGGAATTGTTTAAAAACTGAGTTATTCACGGAGCGGTTTCGATTCTAGTTCCATTTAGTATCAGCGGAGGGTTGAACGATGTACCTCTCAGACGTTACTTAGCACAGGTATTTAAATTATATTACACTTGTCGACCCGGCGAACTTTGTCCCGCCTAACCTATAACTATATTGTGCATGTTTTATACATTTAAACCTTCCTCTTGAATCACTCTATCTTTTAAAGAAAACCGCATCAAAATCGGTTGCATAGTTTGAAAGATATAAGCATACATAGGCACAGACGCGGGAAGCGACTTTGGTTTATACCATATACTAGTCGACCCGGCGAACTTCGTACCGCCTAAACTATTACTTTCTTGTGCATGTATTATACTTATAAACCTTCCTCTTGAATCACTCTATCTATTAAAAAAGACCGCATCAAAATCCGTTGCATAATTTTGAAGATTTTAGCATACATAGGGACAGACGCGGAAAGCGACTTCTTTTTATACTATGTATTGATGATTGATATTTTATACAAGTACACTCCGCATTTTTGCCAACGTAAATTCTTTTGTAACACAATTACAGATAGAGTTATGTACTGAGCATTTATAATTATGTCGCTTTTAGCGATGAGGCCGCCCTTTGCAATCAATGTAGTTATTTAAGAAAATTGTATTGTAACTCTGTTAATTCTATTGATTACAATAAAGAGTACTTCTATTCTATTCTATTCTAATTTCGAGAGATAACAATGATATTGGAATGACAGGTAGCCTGCACTGGACAGATCTTTAACCTGTATTTTTTTATTTTTCAGGGTTCCAGAAAAAAGAGACGTTTGAGAAATGAAATGTGCAACAAGCAAAAAACTTCAACAAATATTCTCTATACTTTAATATGTAAGTAACAAACACTATATTCATCTAAAGTTTTCTTCTTTATATTTAAAAAGCCGAACTATGTCTGTGTAGCCTCCTTCACTCCACTCGAAAGAGTCCAGTGGCGGTCTAGGTCGGCGTAACACTTCCAGTTTTTCTGTATTGCAAAATAGCTCTTGTTATTTGGTAATACTTGTTATTGGGCTGACGAAACCATAGACAAATCTGTTACGGCCTCCTAGTCCGCCACAGTACTTGCGTCAACTAACTTTTTTCTTTATCTGCTTCATATAGCTTCTTCTCAGTCTACCTGGCCTTTTCTTGCCTTCTTTTTTTCCTCTTCTTTTACTGATACTTTTACCTACCAAAAAAAAAAGCTACTTCAAAGGAAAGGCCCTTATGCGGTTAACGCGCGCAGTCACGAACTTAGCCAAAATACTTGATACATAGCTTTCGCGCATTTTCTTACGTGTGTTAAAAACTGACGTCAATACTCGCGAATACTCAGGCTTTTTCTTTCCCTGATGAGGCATTTTCGCGAGTATTATTCTATGATACTGATTCCGGTGCAAAACACAATATTTTTAATACTTGCTTCCGATACTAAGGGTTTTTTTATATTAAATAATATCGGAACTCGTATGAATCACAGGGAATACCGTCGTATTGATTATTTTTTCTGTAACACGCGAACACTGTAATGGCATGGCATGTAATATTTAGGCGGAATTCACTGAAAGCAATTTTCTTCAATAAAAAGATAGAAACCTACTTTATTTTCCGTATTAACCTTTTTTAAAGGTTCTATATACGAGGAATGTACTTACCTACATCTATGTCTACATTATATATATGTCGTAGGAGGATTTAATAATTAGGTTTTTTGCAAAAATAACTTTAACAAAACTAAATTTTCCAGTCATCCTGAGATTCGGCTGTTTTTTTTTTTGATAAAAAAAAACTAGTATACTTACTTGAAATTTATTTTCTCAAAATCCCTACTTATTAAGTAAAACAAACTAATTATCAAATCTTCCTACAATCAATATATATAAAACTCTTCCGTTACTGACTGACTGACTGACGGACTGACTGACTGACAGACAACGCAGAGCCGAAACTACTGGGCGTACAAAGCTGAAAATTGGCACGTGGGTTCCTTGGGGAGTGTAGGTGAGCACTAAGAAGGGATTTCCCGAAATTCCCACGGGAACGGGAAAAAACGGGATTTTTGTGTTTATGAGAAATCTGCGCGGGAAAAACCGCGGGGCAGCCTCTAGTATATTATATAAAAATCAAAAGTGGATATTTTTGTCTCGCTACAACTCGAGAACAGCTAGCCGGTTTACCCAATTTTGGTATTTAAATGTTTGTCGTAATCATGGGAAGGTTTAATTTAAACGTTGAAAAAAATATGGAGAATTTTCTTTTTTACGCGGACAACGTCGTGGACACAGCGCTAGTTAAAAAATATAAGACCTTTCTCAGTACCTAACACTATCTAATTTCGCGGACGCAGACCTACCAGCAAGTCTACACCTCACAAAGCCTCTTGAAAAAGGATAAAGTCATTATTTAACTTATTTTAAATAAATAATTTGTCACATCGTGACAGACAGCATCTATATATCTATCTGTACCTATACGTAGGGCTGTAGCGTCGCCTGCGATATAACCCGACCATGTATCGACGTTGTATTACCCTACTATGTAAAATAGGTTAAGAGTGCATTCTCGAATAAAACGGCATCCGATCACATCGTTGTGTTTTTACTGTTTTCCAAAACTCCATCCATTCCGCACCAGGAACTAACACAATTATTTTAAAGAAAATCCAAATAAGGACTTGAAAGGAATTCCTTAACAACCGCCAAAAGAAGGCCAATGAAATTCTAAAAAGTTGAGTTCATTTGCTTATCGACAACGCTTCGGAATTTAAGATTTCTCTCTTTCCCAAAATCCTGAATATATTTTAATATTTTAACCGAAAATGCCACTCATTCTATGCTGAATTCAGTATTTTCTTTTATTTAGAAACTATTTTAGTATACTTTATCTATACTTGACTGCTTCATGGCGCCCTAGATACAGGTTCTTACTAGTTAGGGGCTCTGAGTGTGATGTTTTATTATTATACATAGTATAAGACAAAGTCGCTTCCCGCATCTGTCTCTATGCATGCATGCTTATATCATCAAAACTATGATTTTGAAGCGATTTTTTTTAAAGATAGAGTGATGCAAGGGGAAGTTTTATATGTATAAAGTCAAAAATGATTTATTCAATATAGTATACAAGATATCACTTATTGAAAGTCTAATCTAATTAATATTGATACCTTATTTAGTAATAGTAGTATCCTATACTGCGAGAGGCGAGGTAGTTCAGGTTGCCCACCAATTGGCTCAATTACAAAAAAATACGACAAAGGTTGCCTGGAGACGCCCCCAAACGAGCCCTCCTCTTGCACAACATAGTAATAGGTAAGGCGGTACTAAGTTCGCCGGGTAGACTTGTTATATATAAATTCTACCTATGTGCTATTCCCGTGGGGCTCTCGGTATAAAAAGTAACATTATTCCGTCTCATGGTTTTAGGCTATTTATCTAGATATCAATGAATTTTCAGACTATCAGTTTCGGTTCACTACAGGTTTAGTATTTAATTTTTTTTTATTGTCTTTCTGTAGTCCATTAAAAAAACAAATGAAAAGCACCAAAAATTTAAAAAAAAAAAAAAAAAACATTTAGACATGGCAAAATGGTGCCATTCGAAAGAAGGAAGAAAATAAAACAAAATAAAGGGCGCTAAAACTGGAAAGACAATGGGGATTGAATTTAAATTACACTTACTTACTTCGTTAAGGTTTTTTTTATACGTTTAGAACGACCAAATTCTTTTAAATTTCGACATTTCTGTTTTTATAAATAACAAATAAAAATCATACAAATGTTTGCCCCACCCGTGAATAGAACCTAGTACTCCGCGGACAAAGTAATCATTAGCCAAACATGCCACTGAGGCAGCCAATTAAAATGAAATATCGTTTAAAGACGGCATTTACATTTAAATCTTGGATTATGTAACCTCTGTTCTAATTAGGAAATAAATTCTCTAGGGAAGGACTTTTCTTTCTTAAGAGACCCAGTACGCATAAAACAGCGCCACAATCGAAAAAAAAAAACTCTTCTAAAACAAAATCAACATCGAAAATAATTAATTCAAATAAATTTATTTAATACGATGTCCCGGCGAACTTCGTATCGCACAATACAATTTTTATATGAAAAAAATCAATTGTTGTATAAACTAACTTACCCTCAAATTTTCCATATTTTCTAACCTTTTAAACCTTCCCTGCACGACTACGACTAACATTTTAAAAACAAAATAAGTTAAATCGGCTCGGCCGTTTTCGAGTTTTAGCGAAACCACGATTAATTTGTATATATAGACTGTGGGCGCCCAGCGGCTTCGCCAGCGTATTTTCCCTTGTAACATCAAATTCCCAATTTTCCTGTAGGAATTTCAGGATAAAAAGTAGCCCTTGTCCTTTCTCAGGCTATCTATATTCCAACTTTCATTCAAATCGGTTCAGTAGTTTTTTCAGAAAAGCAAGACAGACAGAAGGACAGACAGACAGAGTTACTTTCGCATTTATAATATTAATTTGATATGATGAATATCGATGTTTGTTTCCGGTCTGAGTGTAATATTCGTCTCTGTGTGTGTTTCGGGCACCCTAGATACAGGTCCTTCCTAGTTAGGGACTCTGAGTGTGATGTGTCATTATTATTATTATGTAGTAGATAGGATAATACATGGTAAATCTTATAAAAAGTCTTGTAAACACAAGTATTCATTGCTACAAGATTCGAGGTAAATCGTGATTCGAGGTAAAAAAAATCTATTTTTACCTAGAACTAGAACCATAAAAGTATTGAAAAGCATTCGTAAACGAGTACTTTACATTTTACTGTAAAAATCAAAAAGATACCGAATTAATGCCTGCTCCGTAGCTCAGTTGGCAGTGATGTGGACTGAGTAAGGGTGTGCACCCGGGTTCGAATCCCGGGCGGGGTATATTGATATGATGAATATCGATGTTTGATTCCGGTCTAGGTGTGATGTTCGTCTCTGTGTGTGTTTCGGGCACCCTAGATACAGGTCCTTCCTAGTTAGGGACTCTGAGTGTGATGTGTCATTATTATTATTATGTAGTAGATAGGATAATACATGGTAAATCTTATAAAAAGTCTTGTAAACACAAGTATTCATTACTACAAGATTCGAGGTAAATCGTGATTCGAGGTAAAAAAAATCTATTTTTACCTTGAACTAGAACCATAAAAACTATTGAAAAGCATTCGTAAACGAGTACTTTACATTTTACTGTAAAAATCAAAAAGATACCGAATTAATGCCTGCTCCGTAGCTCAGTTGGCAGTGATGTGGACTGAGTAAGGGTGTGCACCCGGGTTCGAATCCCGGGCGGGGTATATTGATATGATGAATATCGATGTTTGTTTCCGGTCTGGGTGTGATGTTCGTCTCTGTGTGTGTTTCGGGCACCCTAGATACAGGTTCTTCCTAGTTAGGGGCTCTGAGTGTGATGTGTTATTAATGCGACCTCAAACTTTATTTTGCCTGGACTAGCAAGAAATGAAAAGTGATCTCACCAATCTGCAGATAAACTTGTGTTTTTTGCAGATTGTTCAATTAGTGTAAGAAATGTTTTTACTTACTTGAAATGATCAATAAAAAACAAAAAAAAGTGGTTTTGGGTCGCGATGTAAAGGTTTTTCTGTATTGCAAAATAGCTCTTGTTCTTTGGTAATACAGTCTAGGGCTGACGAAACCATAGACAAATCTGTTACGGCCTCCTAGTCCGTGACTGTACGTAATTCAACCTTTAGCCTTGTCTGTGTAGCCTCCTCCATTCATCCCTTTTCCTCGCCAGTTGTTTGACCACCTTCTACGACTGACAGTTAGATTGAAAGTAGATTTGTTCACCGCTTTATATGTTTTACAAATTCTTCCTAGTTGTCTTGTGTTATTGTAGAATCATTTGACCGAGGAGGGCTCGTTTGGGGGCGTCTCCAGGTAACCATTTTGTCGTAAGGCAAAGCAAAAAATTGTTTGCCTCAGCCAATTGGTGGGCACCCTGAACTACCTCGCCTCTAGCAGTATAGGATACTTTACCAAATAAGGTATCAATATTCATTAGATTAGTTAAACTTTCGATAAGTGATATCTTGTATCCTGTATTGAATAAATCATTTTTTTACTTTTTACTTGTGTTCTTAGTTTTTTTAATGCGAGTGTGGCGCTTTTTTTAAAATCCATTTAAAGGAAATCCCTATTAAGTAAGTAAAGAATAATTTGAATAAGTCTCTTTGAGAGAAAGTTATTGTATCGACCTATTTACGATACCGAAGTTTGTTTCATAAAGGGATTAAAGGTTTCTTTGACGAATAAAATTACATGCGTGAAGACATTTATTGAAAAGAAATAAATTATTTATTGACGACAGAAAACGCAAATTTACAAAATAACTTAAATATTAATGAAACAAAATTAAATTTAAAAAAAAAAATCTTAACAAAGTAAAAAAAAAACAGTTTTTTATGTGTTGCAGCTGCCGTAAAATGGCACTGACTCAGCATGTGTAATAATTAAGCCGAATTCGCTAAATTCTTCGGTCCAGCGCACGTCAGGGATGGAATTCACTATTGTACTGTGGCGGTCTAGGACGGCGTAACACTTCCGGTTTTTTGTATTGCTAAATAGCTCTTTGTTCTTTAGTAATACAGTCTAGGGCGCACGAGACCATAAACCATCTGTTAGGCCCTCCTAGACCGCCACTGTACTAGCGCCAGTCAAATAGTCACACCTCAGAACATATTATAATGTGACAGAAGCGAAAATCGACTTAATTTTGTTCTATGTATTGATGATTCAGTAGCGGGCGATCTTTAGGGTTGCCCTACATCGAGCAATAAACGATTTACTGTGTTATATTTATGTATTTAACTTCCAGATTTTTTATCATGCTCTTCAATAATAAGTACGGAAACAAATATCTGCAGTCCATGCAGTAAAGAGAACCAGAATGGAATACCAACAATTTGGCATATACGTGGCGGAACCGTGTGGTATAAACTACCACCTACTATATACCAGGTATAGTTTTATAAGTAATGTATAAGTATAGGTCATCGATAAAAAGTGGAGAAGAGGTCTATTTCAGCAGCAGGCTCTTTCAGGCTAATGATAAATGTTTCTAATATAATTAAAACTTTATGCACGATATATGAATAAATATTCAAAGCAAAGAACCTTTAAAAATTATTTATAATCTGTTTCAGTATTTGACTCTTGAACAGTACTGGCCGATATACTACCAAGTCTACAGATATGGCGAGTTTCCTGTCATTTGGTCCAACATTCCTCCATGCTCCGAAATGGGACCAACAAGTCGTCTATGCATATCAAATAATTTTAACAACTTCAGGAAATGCAATCCAGTATACCATTTAAGACTCGGATCTGATTACACTGTTCAAACACCATTAAGAAACAAGGGACAGCGCCCACACGTATACGTACAGTTTCACGTATCACGACCGAAAGAAAAAATACTTGGTAATACCCCTTATACATATCACAGTATGTGTATTCCAGACAATCCTGATTATAACATCTGGCTCAAAACGCGTTGGCCTTACTTCAAGCACAGAAATCGACCATATTATTACTTTGATACCAAAAAATGTAAGGTTTGCTATAAGGAGGCTAGGATACAATGGTATTTAGGTTACTACTACAGTATTGGTACTTTAAAATGGACGGGCTATTTCATGCCCATTGTATTAGGTACCATAGAATCTGTTAAAGATATCACTCCAAAAACTGCGTTTTACAGATCTTATAAACCTGAAGTGTTAAAATCTTTACCAACTAAAGCAAAAGCCTTTCCGTCACTTTTTAAGGCTTGTTCATTGTATGACGTCAATCGTATCAAAGACTACACTGAAAAAGTCAAGACAACGTTAATACCATTTTCCCCGCAATTTAATTGTCAGAAACCGTGTCAGACTAAAGTGTTTTTGCCCTATCTTTACTATGATAAAACAAAAGACCCAGCCCCAAAAATAATTGCTTTAAGCCCTGTGATACTAGATCCACATAAAATTGACTATTCTCAGTATACTATCAAAGGAATCCCATTGTATGACCATCTTAAAGAGTTTGTAAACGATTTAGAAATTCCACCAGATATACCTTATGACGGAATTGTTAGAGGCATTCAACCACTTTGTTCAAGTCGATGGCCTATGATCGGGTCAGACGTAAGTTCAGGTAATAACATCAAAATGCCTTTGTGTTTTAAACCAATAGCACATTTTAACAAAGATGGTTATACAAGCAATATTTCTAAACAATTTCCAAGTATATTAAACCCTGAAACTGGAAAATTTGAAATAATTCCTAAAATAGCAAAATCCCTAGATTTAAAGCATCCATTGCTATCACAATTAGCGTCTTTAATATCAAAATCGATGCCATGTACTGTAAACTCTCAAGAAGCGACAGTATACCCAATTACAACAGATACTTTAAAAAAGATAGGCGATGCATTTCCCTGGTGTAAAATACTAATTACCAATACTTATTTAAAACCGTATTTAAAAAATTGTAACCGACTCGAAAAATTGCCTTGTGAACACAATAACATAAAACCATGCGCATCTTTCATACCTTGGAATTCGCTTAGTAAAACGAGAATGCTTCCTAATTTAGGAAGAACAAGAAAGACTCATATTCAACTTCCACTAGATCATGGACGTCCACGCTTAATATGGAAACCAATTCATGGTAGTTGGGATCCAAATTTGGCGAGAATCATACCTGACCATGCATCAGCAAACAAAGTACATGGGGTCAGAAGCCTAGACAATGTATGTATGCAGCTTGGCCCTAATTATGTTTCTTCACCTTATCTCAAAACAAGAAGACCATTTTTTACAGGTAAACTAGTCAACCCATGCGATTGGCTGAATAGAATTATTCAAAAATTTGGAAGAACAGGGAGAACTCATGTTCAATTACCATGGGAAAACGATCACCCTACAGGTGTGCCATATTTACCATGGAGCCAAAGCGATGACAGTCTCAAATTCTGGGACCCCACATTGCAGGAAACATCACCATTGGATTTGAAAGGAGTATTTCCATTCTTGAGTCCTAATTTATATCCTGATACACCCCACAATGTTTGGCCTTGTCTCAATGGCAAACCTATAGCTGACAAAATCTCGCCATGGAACAAATATAAAGGAAATTTTTTGACTTTGGATCCAACAATGAAAGTACCTTGGAACCCATATGCAAATAAAATGAATCTGTTTATAACAAAAAATAAACCTTCGCTGTGGGACCCAAAAGTAAGCACATGTTCCATCGGTAGAATATTTCCATGGAATCCAAACATTCCTCAATGTTTTTGGGATAAAACCAATAAAAAACCACATTATCCTGAGTATTTAACAATGAAAACAAGCGATCTAAATCCATGTTATGTAAAAGCTCTTGATCCTTATCATTTGAGTCCATGGTACTCAAACCTTTTATCTAGAAACCCGCAGAAGATTTCACCATGGGACCTAGACACCCAAGCCGAAAATATTTGGGATAAAAACAAACAAATAAAGACACCATACGGACATACACACTGGGGTCCAAATAGTCACCCAGTATCTACTTGGACTCCAATTTATCCGACAAAGACACAACAGGAGCCAAACACACGTAACATTTTACCTTTGGACCCATACAACACAATAATAACACCACGTCAACATACGATATGTGATCCTGAAGTATCAAATAATTCTCCTTGGAACCTTAATTCAAGGGTTCCTAAAATAGGCACAATAATATCTTATAACCCAACCAACTATGTAACTCAACCAAATTGTTTTTGGAATCCTATTACCGATCAAGTATTGCCTCGGGATCAACATATAATGAAAGCAAATTTTAGGGGCCCATTTACAGCTAAATCTATACCTGGGTTCTCAAAGGGTTTGCCTCTGAACCAACAAAGCCCTTTAATGACACCACACATCTGTTCGTTATTAGATCCTAAACAACCCACTTCCATAGTATATAATAATCTATTAAATGTAAGAGATACAGAGACACCACACAAAAATGGACCAGGGTATCCGAGTGATCACTTTTTGTATCACAAAAATGGTCCATGGTATAATGCAAGAGCAAAACCAAACCAATACAATGTGCATAAACCAAGCTTTCCAGAGCTTACATACAAGGCAAGTCTGTTAGATCCAAATGAGGTAAGAATGAGTTCATTCGTTCCTTATCAAAAAAACGTTATACCTTGGAATTTAAAACAAATTCCTATAGTAAAACATGAGCCAAAAACAGGAACAAATACAATTAACGGTGATCTTTGGAAACCAAAAACAAGTAAAACGTTGCCTTGGGACCCAGCAAGTGAAAAAGATCTTTGTTGGTATCAGACTGGTACAGTTTTGCCCTGGAATCCAAATAACTTAGCAAATAGACCTTTATATTGGAACCCAAGACCAGGCAACTTTAACCCAAGACCCACAGATGGTACTATGGTTTCAAATACAGATCAAACTTTGCCTTGTGCTTTGCACCCAGTGGGATCAAATGCCGCACCGTTTATGGGTAAATTTATAACTAAGACATCGTTAGCTAAACCATCACATAAACATTGGGACCCAACAACGATTATGAATGTAATGCAAGGAAATGCAGTACCTTGGGACAACACACCACCCACCACAGTACCATATAATTTTTGGGATAAAACTTCAAGTAGCAATATACCTTCAAAGTATGACTACCCAATTATAACACCAATCACACAGAAACTCTTATTGAAACCGATTCAAAGTGCAACTTTACCTTGGGTCTTCAATAAAAAGGCTCAAATGCCACAAATAAATAACTTCTGGGATCCTAATGTAAGCGAATCGTTGCCTTGTGCTGCTTGGGAACCAAGTAGAGGTCATATTAGACCTTGGGACCCAAGAAATGGATTTATCTGCCCTTTAAAACCCAAGCACAATACTGTGTCTCCATTACCACTTGCGCAGAGTCCGTGGAACACAAAGAAAGTGTCAAATATTATACCATGCGAATCAAACATAGTAAATGGTATGCCATGGAATCCTACTTATTCTATTCTGAAGCCACTTCAAAATAGTCCTTGGATAGCTCCAGTGGAGCAAACTGTTACCCCATGGGATCCAAACTTGCCTTACTTGGAGAATGCTGATTTGTTACCGTATGATCCAAACACGGGCAAAGCGTTTGCTTTTGACCCACTTACGGGTAAAATCATGCCTTGGGACCCAAAATCTGGTAACATAATGCCTTGGAACGGTATCAATAATAACAACAGCATCAACGGTAAGAGTAAAGTTTTTCCCTGGAACTTTATTGAGGGTAATGTTTTGCCTGTAGATCCAAGAAGTAAACGACCAGGATCACCCTTTCAATCTCTGACTGTGGCAAAAAAGGATCCTTTAACAAGTTATTTTGAACCATGGGATCCAGATACAGGTAAATTTTTACCTATGAGTCCTAACCACCAGGTCGCTAATTCATATCAGAAGCCTAAAACAGGAAATATTTTACATTTTGACTCTACAGGAAGTAGAATTCAGTCACGGCATGAATTAGAAAACAATTTACCAGTATATAAAAGTAATATTTTACCTTGGGATCCCATGGAAGGTAAAGTCTTAGACTTAAACACTGGTAAAACAATACCACATGATTTCAACAAACCAACAATTATACCCTGGAATAGAAAAACAAGAGAATTTGAACCTTGGCCGCTTATAACGCCTTCACCATCGAAACCAATACGACAAATGAAGTCAACAAGTCCACCAGTTGGCCCTTATAGCTTGCATTATTTACCTATAACATCAACAAAGTCACAACCGAATTCTATAGAACCAATTCCTACATTAATGTCTCCGAATATGCAAGTACAAAATCCTTTTTTGCAAAATGAACAAACACCTTATTTTTATAGGAGACCATCAAATAACCCCTTTTCACGTATGCCAAGACATCTTGGATTCAATCAAAATTACGAATCTGAGTTTTTGAATCCAAATAACTTTCATATTCCTTCAAAGACACAAAATAACGTAAATATTCTAAACAATTTCGTATCACCGAAAATATGCTTTCCGAAATCGCCTTTTGGACAGGGATGGCCAACCGAAAATCAAAAATATCCCTGTTTTGGAAGTTATCCAAAATCGAAACCACCTATTTCGACTTTGTACTCTGAAACAGAGTCAGAATATTCGGGTTTCAGTAATGTTCTTCAGAACAGTTTAAAAGGTGAAAATTTGCCTTTACTTCCTGGAAAAAAGTTAAGTGATAAATTAATTCTTTATAATCCATACGGAATAAGTTCATTTAATCCGTCTAGGGAAAGTCCGTATGAACCATCCTTGAATAGCCCCTTTACCCCATCCAGAGTAGGTACTTATGATCCATATATGAATGGGTTCATTAGCCCATATTGGGTAAGTCCCTATGATCCAGCTCTGAAAAGCTCACATGACCCATCTAGGATAAGTCCTTACGATCAATCTACGGTTCCTCCCTATGATCCATCTCTGAAAAGCCCGCATAGCCCATATAGGGTAAGTTCCATTGATCCATCGAACGATAATCCCTGTGTTCCATTTAACAATGGGCCCTATGTTTCAGCATACTATGGGCCACACAACCCATCTAGGATCAGTCCTGATGATCCAACTATGAAAATCCCTTACAGTCCAATTCGGGTATTTCCCTATCATCTATCAAACAATTACCCCTATGTTAGAGCAAACAATATGCCATACAACCCATGTAAAGTAAATTCATATGATCCAACAATGAATAACCTCTATAGTCCATCTAGGGTAAGTCCCTATGATTCATCTATGATTGGCCCCTATAGTCCGTCTGGGGTTAGTCCCTATTATCCTTCAAACAATGGGCCACACAGCGCATCCAAGGTAAGTAGAATGAATTACCTATATAACCTATCTAGGGTAAGTCCCTATAATCCATCAAACAATGTTCCCTACGTTTTAGCAAATATTGGGCCATACAGCCCATCTAGAGTAAGTCTCTATGATCGAACTATGAATGGCCCTATTAGTCCATCTAGTGTAAATCCATGTGATACATCTGTGATTGGCCCCTATAGTCCGTCTAGGGTGAGTTCCTATAATCCTTCAAACAATGGGCCACACAGCCCATCTAGAGTGAGTCCCTATGACCTAACAATGAGCAACCTCCATAGTCCATCTAGGGTAAATCCCTATGATTCATCTATTATTGGCCTCTATAGTCCATCTAGGGTAAGCCCCTATAATCCATCAAACAATGGTCCCCATGTTCCAACAAACAATGGTCCATACAGCCCATGTAAAGTAACTCCCTATGATCCAACAATCAATTACCCCTATAGTCCATCTAGAGCAAGTCCCTATGATCCATCAACCAATGGACTATACAACCCATCTAGAGCAAATCCTATTGATCCACTACACAATGGGCCACACAGCACATATAGGGTAAATCCATGCGATCCATCAAACTATGGTACATATCTACCACCAAACAATGGGCTACACAGCCTACCTAGTAAAAATCCATATGATCTAACAAAAAAAAACCTCTATAGTCCATCAAGGGTAAGTCCCTACGATCCATTAAACAATGTTCCCTACGTTCCTTCATACAATGGTCCACACAGCCTATCTAGGTTAAGTCCCTATGGTCCAAATATAAATGGCCCCCATAGTCCATCTAGGGAAAGTCCCTTTGATCCATATATAATTGGCCCCTTTAATCCGTCTAGGGTAAGTCCCTATGTTCCATCAAACAATGGGCCGCACAGCGCATCTAAGGTAATTCCCGATAAATCAACAAAGAATAACCCCTGTAGTCTATCTAGGGCAAGTCATTATGATCCATCTATGATTGGCCCCTATATTCCGTCCAGGGTAACTCCGTATGTTCCATCAAACGATGATCCCTATGATCTACAAAACAATGGTCCATATGTTCTAGCAAGTAATAGGCCATACAGCTTATCTAGGGTAAGTCCCTATGATTCAGCAATAAATAACCTGTACAGTCCATCTAGAGTAGGACCTTATGATTCTACAAATAATGGGCCACACAGCCCATCCATAAAAGGTCACTTTGATCTATCAAACCATAATCCCTATGTTCCATCAAACAATGGGCCACACATCACATTTAGGGTAAGTCCTTATGATATATCAAACAATAATCCATATGTTCTAGCAAATAATAAGCCATATAGCCCATCTAAGGAAAGTAGCTTTGATCCATCCCACAATGGACCAAAAACCCTACCTAGAATAAGTCCATATGATCCATCAAACAATGGACCACTCAGCCCATCTTGGGTTAGTCCTTATGGTACATTGAACAATGTTTCCTATGATGCAAACATAAATAACCCCTATAGTCCATCTATTGTATGTACCTATGATCCATCAAACAATAGTCCATATATTACAGCAAACAATGGGCCACACAGCACATTTAGGGTAAGTCCCTATGATATATCAAACAATAATCCATATTGTCTAGCAAATAATAAGCCATATAGCCCATCTAAGGAAAGTAGCTTTGATCCATCCCACAATGGACCAAACACCCCACCTAGAATAAGTCCATATGATCCATCAAACAATGGGCCACACAGCCCATCTAGGGTAAGTCCCTATGAGCCAACAAACATTGGTCCTTATGTTTCACCAAAGAATGGGCTATACAGCCCACCTAGGGTTAGTCCCTTCGATCTATCTAACAACAATCCATATGGAGTCAGTACCTATAATCCATTATACAATGATCCAAACAAAGGGCGACACAATCCGTCTAGAAATACCAATCCTTATTATTCAACTGGGACCAATCCTTATAATCTATCTGGGACTGGTCCCGTCAAACCATCTAGGGCTAGTCCCTACAATTTTGCTAGAGTTTGTCCCTATGGTCCAAATAATGCCAGTTTTAAAGGCTCATCTAGAAACGGCCTTCATGACCCAATAGTAGCCAATCCAAACAAAATATCTTGGGACAGTCCCTATCAAGAAATTATACCAGATTCTGAACAATCCATGCCAAGTCCTAATAAAAAATCAAGGTATAGACCCTATGGTTCGTCTGTGAACGACCCTTACGAACCTTTTTATAGTGATCCCTATAATCCATCTGGGGTCAGTCCCTATGATCCCTTTAATATCAGACCACTGGAAGGACCTAATTACGGACCTAATGAATTGTCTTATATTGGTCCTTACGCTAAGGCTAGTCCTTATGAGCCCTTTATGGCCCTTCCTTATCATCATTCCAGAAATAACCCGATTATGCCATCACCAGCAAGTCTTTACTATTTACCTAGAGCCAGTCACTACAAAAAATCTAGTACTAGGCCCTACATCCCATCGAAATTCAGTATTTTTGAACCATCTGATTTCAATCATCTAAAAAGACATAGTCCCTATGATATTGCTACAGTGGGATCAAATGGTCAATTTAAACCTTATTATAAAGCAAGTCCTTTAGATCATCCCACAGCAAGTACTGATAGCCCACTAAGATATTTCGAAACACAAATGTTAGGTAGAAATTTGAATAAAAAACATCCCATATTCGGAGCACCTTGGAATCCCAAATATAGAAATTCTGGTTTTCCTTGGAACTCAAATTATCATCCATTAGAAAATAGTATTATACGCTTACCATATAAACCTAAAACGATAAATGGACCAGACTTAGTAAGCAAAGAGCCATATCAACCAAATTATTATCATACGTACAAACAAGAACCTATACCTTTGTATGTTTCAAGTAAATATGAACCTATTAATCCTTGGAAAGCTAACCTAGAAAGTATAACTCCAAATGTGTATACAGGAAGTCTTCACAGACCAAATGGAGCTGATTATTCTGTAGCAGTTCCAAAACAATCAATAAATAATCTCATGCCTGAAATAACTCCCATTTCAGAAATACATATTAATCCCAATTTACCTGAAACTACATCGTTGCCTGAAATCACAACAATTTCAAATATACTTTGGGACTCCACACCAAATAATTTGAAACCCCTTTCAAGCACCACTACACCTTGGCATAGAGGTTTTCCTGAAAATGAAAATGTAGTTGTAAAAGCACCATACACTTCCAATGCTTTTGATACTCTCTCTGGAATTCAAGACATTAAACCAATTACCAAAACAACTTGGTCTCCAGATCAAACAGTTTGGGATTTAAATCCAGCTCGAAACACAAAATTGGAACCAATCTATCCTGAATCAACCATAAAAACACCTTATTTTGATACTAATAAACCCAATATTGCATATTGGAGTTCAACTGCACCAACACAAGACCCAAAACGTTTACCTTATTTGTATAATGAACTGAATTGTACACCTCAGATCTCATATAATCCTAACTTTGATCATTCTTATGTAGTAAGTACAAAACCTTATCAGGCGTCATTCACATCTAATTTACCAAATGTAATCACACCGATTGATACAAATATATCTAACGACGTGCCTTTAACTTTGGCTCCAACTACGCCAATAACTGAATCTATAGGAACCTATTTACCATTAAAAACAAGTCCTAGTTACAATACTATTTCAAATTTGCCTTTGCCTCCATATAAAAGGCACACTTTACTTCCTACAACAAATAAACCTGAATCAGAATCGTTATTTCCAATTAAATCTGATTTCGTTAGTGAACCAAAAGAAAATATTAATACATTTGAAGGTAATTCCATAAGCATAACACCTAACAATCAAACCCCAGAGCAAACTGCAATGGAAATATGTAATCCTTTTTATGAACTAAAACCACAAACCGCATACAAACCAGGAGGTTCTAACGGAGAACCCATTACAATTGATGGCGAATACATAACACCAAACTACGGAAACTGGTTCATAAATAAATTATATCAACCAAATTGGATGCCGACAAACAGAATGTCAAACGCTGATTTTAGGTCTTATTTGACTAACCGATATGTGAATATGGAAAGCAGGCCTAATGTTTTGAAAACTAAGTATAATAAACCTATGATAGATTATCTATGCAAGCCAGAAAATAATTTTGGTACACGACAGTCAATGCAACCATATTATAACTTTAAGAGTTATAAAAACGAACCGAAAATCGACAATAATCAGGAAAGTTCATACTATGAAACAAAACCCCTGATAGAAACACCAAGATACAAATCATTTACGCAACAAAAAACAAACGACAATATTTCAAGATATCCGTACACTCAAGTTCTAAGGAATAGTTATGCAAATCAACAAAACCCTTTGTATTTACATGGAAAACCATTACAAAACTTACAAAACTATATCGGACAATACATCAAAGACACTAAGTTGCAAGAGAACCTATACAATCATCCATATATAACAGAAATACCACTAAGACCCATAAACATTCTGAAATACGATCCAAACTCAGCTAAACTATACGACACTGATACACCCTACTTACATTACATTACATGGAACCAAAAAGTCATCGAGATACAACCAACAATAGTTCTACAACCTAAAGTTTATTACTTAAAGAACTACATGGCAGTACTCAATGACAAAATCGTAAGAGTTTTAGAACCTGAGCAAATCAATCATTTAGTTTTTGAGCATATAAAGTCTAAATACGGTGAGCCATTAGTTTTAAAAGGCGTTTATGGTTCAGATAATCCGTACGCTGTGATAAATCCTCAAGATATTTTAGGTGGTAAATTCCATGTTCTTTGGCCACCTGTGTGCCCAAAAAGCAACAAATCAGGTTGTCAATGTATGTGGAATAACAATGAGTAAGGATTTGAAATTGTGTAACATACAACCCCGCCACCCAGTAATTCTAATTTAAATTGGAACAATTCTTTCATATTTGATTCCATTATACATATTTATATTTTATTTATATAGGTTGTTTTAATCACAATAACTAATAAACCACTGTCTCTAATTATTGTGATTTCTCAAATTAAAAATATTCAAGAGGCACGTAAAAGTTGTAAAAATAACAAAATGAAAATGTTATGATGACTAACCGAAACTGATAACCAAACTATAACGTTACACCGTGTAAAATAAAACTGCGGATTGATCCAAAAAACACAATGTAGATAAAATAACAACTTTAATATCTATTATATAAAAACTGATTTGAAGATGCCATGATAAAAAACAAATTTTGTAAATAAATGTTTAAAAAACTTTGGACTTTTTTTTCTACCAAGCTAAGGACAAGCAAGAGTTTGGAACCATAGTCATAAAGTACTAAGTAAATACTTCACGCTGTCTATGTGTATGACGGCTTTTGATGTGGTTTTCTTATATTTTATAATAATAATAATAACACAGCACACTCAGAGCCCCTAACTAGGAAGAACCAAAGGCGCCCGAAACACACACAGAGACGAACATCACACCCAGACCGGAAACAAACAAACAAATTCATCATATCAATATTCGCCCCGCCCAGAAATCGAGTTTAATGTATAATACCATGCACAACATAGAATTATTTTGGGCGGTACGAAGTTCGCCGGGTCGATTAGTAAATAAAAAAATGGGAAAATCTGGAAGTTTATTCTTAAGTCGATTCAAAAAAGAAAATTATGTAAAATTTCAAAAAAGAAACATGAAGTATTAACTTTAGAAACAAAAAAGAGAGTGAATATTTGTAACATTTTTACGACGAAAGATGAACAGTAGTCACCACACCACTAGTTCTAGAACTAGAATCAACACAAAAGCGCCTAGTTAAGGAGAGAGCACATGAGGACGAGCCGCAGCGGAGCGGGACAAAAAGATTCATAGAAGCTATAGCACATTAGTGACTGGCCGGGCCACAGCGCATTCACAGATTTTGATTGAAGAATTTGCGTCGGAAGTGTTATCTGCTTTAGCACTGGACGTAGCGGGGTGGGATACGGCGTAGCAAGGGCGCAATATGGCGATGCACTGCGGCACGGCATAGTGTGCGATCATCATCATCATTTCAGCTGAAAGACGCCCACTGCTGGACATAGACCTCTCCAACAGAACGCCACGGCGACCGTTCTTGTGCGACCCGCATCCAGTGTACTCCCGCAGCCTTCACCGCCCTCAGTCTCATCGCGCAAAACGTAACTATCGAATAAAAGTAGAGTAGAAACAGTAAGTTGATCGCTAGAATATACACATTTGGTAGTCTCGTAATCAATTTAGCTATAACTATAGCAGTAGTATCGCAATAGATTGGAATTGACCAAAAAGGGTAGTCTGCTCCATATTAAGATAATGTTATGATTACGTCCGACTGACATTATATATGTCAATATTGATTGATATTAAGTGACAGTTGCACTACGCCCGTCTGGATTCACAACATAAAACAGGATTCACTATTTAGGTAAAAAAATCCTAGATTATTCTATAGCTTGCTATTCATATTCTATTGCTATACTATAATGATCGATCAAAGTTACGAGACTCGCAATTTTTGACACAATCGTAATAGAGTAATAGTAGAATAATAATAGAATAGAAATTTAATCGTAAGTTTAAGAGACTAGAGTCCGGTCTGACATTATGGGAGGTCTGCCTATTATGCGTCTTCCGGTTCGTGGTCGCCACATGAGAACTTTTCCCGCCCCAGCGTTCTTCGAGCTATGTGCCCTGCCCATTGCAACTTCAGTTTCGCAATTCTTTGGTCTATATCGGTCACTTTAGTTCTTCTGCGGGTCTCTTCTTTTTTGATTCGTTCACGCAGAGAAACTCCGAGCATAGCCCTTTCCATTGCCCTTTGGGCGACCTTGAGCTTCTTGATTAGGTAGTACAATGTATGCGATAGTTCATATAAAATGTATGGGAGTGGATTATTACGCTGCGGCTCGCCCCGCTGCGGCCCGTCATAATGTGCGCGGACCTTTAAACGCCAAGCTTAGACAAAGACATATTATTGAGGTGCGAAAGGGTGCCAGGATCGTTTGCAGGACAAACGCTAGTTAAAACTTTTTACTAACTGGCAAAAAGGGGTGCTCTAGTGAAAAGCTAGCGTAAAAGGGTTTTCACTTTGATTCGGTTTTGTTTCTAGATGGAGCTATTTTAAATTGAAACTACTTCAAATGTATTATAATTAAAAAAAGGGGGAAGCTGAGGATGGGAACTGATTGTTTTATTTACTTACTTATAATATAGTTTTTTTAGAAATGTAAGTACCAAAATCGCGCAAACTTTCTTGCCACAAAAAGTTATACCTAAACAAATAAATGAAAATGTTCTTAGCCTGTTATTGATTCATAATCTTTATCTCTGCACAGAGTCTCTGCTGAAAAATGTCCATTGCTAGACATATACCAAATTTCATTCAAATCGGTTCTGTTCTTTTCTCAGGAAAGCGATACAGACAGACAGAGTGTGTTGTATGTAGTGATGTAAAAAAAAAAGAGTTACTTTCGCATTTATAATATAACTAGCCGACCCGGCGAACTTCGAACCGCCTAATCTTTTAGTATTTTGTGCATGTATTATTCTTATAAACCTTCCTCTTGAATCACTATATCTATCAAAAAAGCCGCATGAAAATCCATTGCCTAATTTTAAAGATTTAAGCATACATAGGGACAGACGCGGGAAGCTACTTTAATTATACTATGTATTGATTATATATGATGGAGTATGGATATCGTAATCGTAGGCGTGCGTAAACTCGCTCGCAAACCCGTACTAAGAGCACTGTGTTTCAGTCAGGATCTTTCAGTCCTATCTAGCTCAGCTTTCCCTTTTTCTAATCTAACAATTTGTTGAACCTAAGCCGGCACCATTTGCCGCTTGTTAACAACTCGCCAAGTAGCAACTTTATATCACTTCACAAGTTTTGTTAGAAAACTTGACGTTTTTGTCAAATGCGTGTTTTAAAGCCTTCTTTTCTTAACTTGGTATTTCCGTTGAATTTTTAAGGTAAAGCCTTAGAGCCGTTGTTCCCAAAGTGGTCTAAGTGAACCCCTCAGGGGTCAACGGAGGGCTCAATTTGTGTCTACTATCTAATTATGCCGTGCAAAATGTATCTATAGATACCATTTTTAACCCCCGACGAAAAAACAGAGGGGTGTTATAAGTTTACCGTGTGTATCAGTCTGTCTGTCTGTGTATCTGTCTATGGCATCGTAGGGCCCAAACGGATGAACTGATTTTCTTTTAGATTTCTTTAGCATCATAGATAAGTCAAAGTCAAAGTCAAAGTCAAATTCTTTATTCAATATAGGATACAAGATATCACTTATTGAAAGTCAATTAGACTAGATATAATGTAATCGCTATTGATACCTTATTTGGTAAAGTATCCTATACTGTGAGAGGCGAGGTAGTTCAGGGTGCCCACCAATTGGCTCAGGTAAACAAATGTTTGCCTTGCCTTACGACAATAGTCGCCTGGAGAGGCCCCCAAACGAGCCCTCCTCTGTCAAATGATTCTACTCCCTTTCGCAATGATTTTACAGCGTAGAGAAGAAAGGGGTATAATTGTAGCCCGAGTGTTCTTAACCATGTCTCATGAAGATCTGATCAGCGGTTTGATCATTAGCCCTTTTCTAGATGATGGGGGGATCTAACTACCTTCCATATTATGTTCGATCGATTGGAAATTCGGTACCTACCGTGTTACTTCGATGATATTGAAAGTATATGGTAAGGTAGCCATGACCTGATCAGCCGTTTGAAGATGATCAGTTATTAAATAGTGGATGAGGGGATCTAACTATATTTCAATGTCCTATCGATTTTAAATTTTGCACCGTGTTATTTCAATGATATTGAAAGTATATGGTAAGGTAATCATGATCTTTTGTAGATGATCAGCTCTAGTTTTAGTTAAGTTGATGAGAGGTCTGACTGGGTAGGGCATTTTTTAACCGACTTAAAAAAAAGGAGGTTATCCGTTTGACCTGTATGTATGTATGTTTGTCCGCGATTATCTCGCGTTTGGCTAAACCGGTCTTGATGCGGTTTTCAGATAAATATTTGTTACATTCAAGAGAAGGTTTTAGTACCTATTTGAACCGACTTCGAAAAAGAGGAAGTGCTCAGTTGATGTATGTATAAGTTTATTGAAGGCGGATCATTTTTTGTAAAAAATAAATTATTCGGTTATTAATTTTTTAATTTGAGTTATTGGAAATATGGTAGAAATGAGCTTCATGTCACAGTTAAATGTTCTGTGGAGTAACCGGGAACTGTTCCCGTATCGGAACCAGCTAAATTTTAAAAGTCTGGGAAACGTCTGCTTTGAGAACATAGATAAGCAAGCTCGCCGCGCCTCACCACCACATGAATGTTGTGCCTTAAGAGGAACAGCACAGCTAAATTAGCTCCACCCGAGAAAAAAATTAATATCTTCTAAACTAAGGCAAATATCAAAAATGTGAAACAGTATCCCCCTAGATAATGCAGCCTAGTATTTTAGGGCACTGTTGTATAGCTTTTAGATTAAAGACTAAAGAAAGCTACTGATTGTTGAAAAAGTGGCCGTTTTTAGCAACAATCAATAGCTTTCTCTGGTCTTTAACCTAAAAGCTATACAACAGTACTCTAAAAATACTAAGCTGCATTATCTAGTGGAATGCTGTTTCACATTTTTGATATTTGCCTTAGTTTAGAAGATATTAATTTTTTTCGCAGGTGGCGCTACTTTAGCTGTGCTATGCCTCTTAAAAAAAACATAATAAGTACACAACACGCAACAGAAAGAACTAGGCGTATTTCCCAATGGGCGGCATTCATGTTACTTATATTTTTTTAATAATTGCTTTAACTATTTTGTTTGTTTTTCCAGTCCATCGCGTGTCTGGGCTGGACATGTGCCCCGTTATTAGCACAATAACTCTGTGTAACTGCTTTTTAAATATTTACACATAAATTTTACGACAAAAGTATGTACTTTATGTATTACTAGTCGACCCGGCGAACTTCGTACCGCCTAACCTATGACTATCTTTTGCACGTATTATACTTATAAACCTTCCTCTTGGATTTTTCTATCTAATAAAAATAAAAAACGCATCAAAATCCGTTGCATAATTTTAAAGATTTAAGCATACATAGGGATAGACGCGGAAAGCGACTTTGTTTTATACTTTTTTTATTATTATGGTCCACAAAACCGATGGAAATTAAAATTTCCTGCAAATTTTGCTGCATGTCAACCTTGGTAATTAGCCTAAAAACTACATTATAATTACAAATTCTAAGCAAGATAATCTAGTGTCATACTAGATCTTTTTTTTATATATATGTTTGTTATTGGCGGATAGTATAAGGGTGTTAGGCCTCAAAAACATTTTTTTTTATGTTATCTGTAAGATTAGTGAAAAGACAAGCTTTAATTAAAAAAAAAACCTTATTTGACATTATTTAAACTTGTTATATATTTGCACTAGAGGCTGCCCCGCGGTTTCACCCGCGCAGATTTCTCATAAAACAAAAATCCCGTTTTTTCCCGTTCCTGTGGGAATTTCGGGAAATCCCTTCTTAGTGCTCACCTACACACCCCAAGGAACCCACGTGCTAAATTTCAGCTTTCTACGCCCAGTAGTTTCGGCTCTGCGTTGTCTGTCAGTCAGTCAGTCAGTAACGGAAGAGTTTTATATTATACTAGAGGCTGCCCCGCGGTCTTACCCGCGTAGATCTCTCATAACACAAAAATCCCGTTTTTTTCCTTTTCCCGTGAGAATTTCGGGAAATCCCTTCTTAGTGCTCACCTACACCCTCCAAGGAACCCACGTGCCAAATTTCAGCTTTCTACGCCCAGTAGTTTCGGCTCTGCGTTGTCTGTCAGTCAGTCAGTCAGTAACGGAAGAGTTTTATATATATTGATTGATTTTTGGGATCCTTTTTACTTCTTTTGACTTGACATTTTTAAACTGTTCCGTAGCTCAGTGGGTTTCTGGGTTCGATTCCCGGCGGGGCGAACATTGTTATGATGAATATCGATGTTTGCTTCCGGTCTGGGTGTAACGTCGTTCGTCTATGTATATGTTTCGGGTACCCTAGATACAGGTTCTTCCTAGTTAGGGGCTCTGAGTGTGATGCGTTATTAGTATTATTATTGGGCCGAATCTTTCTACCACACAAAAGTTAAACAAATCGGCAGGTATTTAGTAGTCGTGTAACAAGCAGTTAAAAGTAGAGTTAGGAAAGAATGCGCGATACCTAGTGTTAGGTTCATTATCGTAATTTTTATTTTTATTGCCCACAGAAGGGTTGTTCAAGTTAGACTACTTAAACTGTGGATATAATTATTTTATAATAATACATTTAATAATAAAAACCACAAAAATGAAAAGAAAAAAATATTTCACGAAAGACATTTGTTCAAAAGTTTAGTTTAACCTAACAATAGACGTTTTCTAAAAGAAATCACCCTAAGCAAGAAGGCTGCAATAAATGTATAAAATATTATTTCATTTTTACAAAAAAGGAACCCGCCTTCAATAAACTGACATATACATCAACTGAACACTTCCTCTTTTTCTAAGTTGGTTAAATAGGTACTGAAACCTTCTCCTGAATGTAACAAATACTTATCTGAAAACCGAATCAAAATCGCTTCAGCCAAACGCGAGATAATCGCGGACAAACATACATACATACATACAACGACTTCGAAAAAGAGGAAATGCTCAGTTGATGTATGTGCCAGTTTATTGAAAGCGGGTTCCTTTTTTGTAAAAAAGTTATTATTAATTTCTTGATTTTTATGTCAAGTTATCTATACCAATATTAGGGTAACATGCCCTATTACGGCGCGTTTTGACGACATTTTAGAGTAGGGTAAGAAATTAAGCATTTCTAAATATTTTAGCAGATATTTGATTTTTTTTTTTGACACTCATGATAATTATATTTTCTATTTCAGTTGTCGTTTTATTTATTTTAGAGTGATAATTAATTTTAAATAAATATTTTTTCTGACAATTCGGAATTCCTATTACGGCGGCAAAAAACAGTTTGAAGCCCATTACGGCGCTAAGCACAGCCTATTACGGAGTATGGGATGACAACACACGCACGATGAAACATTTTGCTCATGGTTCCGTGCACTCAGAAAATGGTATGCAATGGGTGTAATTGTTACGGGCACTGTACATAAATACAGGTTCTTCCTAGTAAGGGGCTATTTTGATAATATTTTGTGTGTCAACTATTTAATAAACGGCCTCGCGCTAAGAAGTATACAGTAATATATATTTAGTTTAGGAAACACGAATTATGAATATTTGGCTGTATGGGCTACTATGTTCCTTTTCCTGACCTGAACGGGCGAATAACAAAACAACAATCAATCAATCAATCAATCTACGGCATCGTATCGTTCTCCCATCTCTCTGCACAACGGAACGGAATAAATTAAATATGGGAAATTTTCTTTTCATAAGCCGCGCTGATAAAGAAACGATTTGAAAATGGCGGCCGAACGCATGCTATCTCGCGTATGTTAGTATGAGTTGAGAAGAGAGACAGCCCATACAACGGCCACCATTTTGAGATCGTTTCTTTATGTGCGCAGGTTATTCCCATTAAAGCGTAATTTGTGCGAATTGGGCTAGCTTATTAGCATAATTTTTAATATTTGTTATTAATCTACATTAAGTGAAGTTACAAATGATCATTATTTGTTGTCTGTTGACCAGGTCACTACCTCAGTGGAGGCTCGACAACAGTTTGTTCAAAAAAGGAAGATTTTGGCACAATTTTTGCATTTTTCTCTAAATTTCCATAATTTTTTGAAGTTTTTAATATTTGTTAGTATTCTTTGGACGACAAATAAAATATCGTGAAATTTTTATTAAAATTAATCGAACCGTTTCGGAAATTAGTGCCTTTGGCAGATAGACAAACGGACGGATGGAAAAGACATTAAGGTCCTGGGACGTGTACCCGAAACCATAATCAATAAACTGATACAAACCTAAACTAAGAACTTCCTCTTTTCTGAAGTCGGTTAAAAATAGGTACTAAAACCCATCTTCTGAATTTAAAAAATACTTTTGTGAAAATCGGTTGTGACAAAATCGAAATAATCGCGGACAAACATACATACAGGGCCCTTAGTCTCATCGCGCAAAACGTAACTATCGAATAAAAGTAGAGTAGAAACAGTACGTTAATCACAAGAATATACACATTTGGTAGTCTCGTAATCAATTTTGCTATAACTATAGCAGTAGTATCGCAATAGATTGGAATTGACCAAAAAGGGTAGTCTGCTCCTTAATAAGATAATGTTATGATTACGTCCGACTGACATTATATGTCAATATTGATTGATATTAAGTGACAGGTGCACTACGCCCGTCCGGATTCACAACATAAAACAGGATTCACTATTTAGGTAAAAAAATCCCAGATTATTCTATAGCTTGCTATTCATATTCTATTGCTATACTATAATGATTGATCAAAGTTACGAGACTCGCAATTTTTGACACAAACGTAATAGAGTAATAGTAGAATAATAATAGAATAGAAGTTTAATCGTAAGTTTAAGAGACTAGAGTCCCAGGTCGAATTGATCCTCGATCGATCGATCGATCGATTGATCGAACCTCCTTAACCTCGTTATAAAACAATTGCTGTTCGTTTTTCTCCAACTTTAATTTGAAAAAGGCCCGGACGAGGGTTTTAATAATCCTACTTATATTATAAACGACAAGTTTTGTAATAAAGGATGTCTGTAACTCTTTCACGTAAAAACTACGAAATAGATTTTAATGAAACCTTACAAATAAAACATATTTGAAGGAAAATTTAACTGGCGAAGCAGCGGGGTGCAGTCAGTGAAGGTTTAGTTAAACGGTAAAAAAATATGGAAAATGGACTTCTACCCAAGCGGAAAAAGTTAAAAAAAAGAAAGATACATTTTTTTTACAACAACGTTGACACAAACATGCAATAAAATGGAACACAAAAAAACAACAATAATAAGTAAATAAAACAAACAACGAATCATAATCAGTTTTGGTGTGTCAAAATTGCGGTAAAATCTAGTAATAAATTATTATATTGATGGGAAAATACGATAAACCTAACCTTAGTACTTATACATTTTTGTGTAAGTTTTTTAATTATTTACTTACCCCGTTATTCATAAAAAGAAAAAGTGCATTTTAGTTATTTGACGTATGTCAATTTAGACAGGATGTCACGTATTTACCATAAACAAACCAAATAAGTAGACCTGCAGTAAAGCTTTACAAAATGTACGGTATCTGCGGGTCAAGTTTCTTAACTAAAAACGATCGACTCGTAATTGTCTTGTGACTTTGTTAAGATTAAATAATTAGCTCTGTAATTTCCATACACAGTGTTAGGATTCCTTACAGCCTAATACGGTAGGTACTAAAATATCTAATGAGTTTTTATATCATAATTCTGAAATATAATGTAAAGATTTTATGAATTTTCAAAATTATTATGTATACTCGTAGAAACATACATATGTTTGATAAAAAATGTGATAAAATTAAGGACCTTAGAACGCGTAGCAAAGACAAACTCAGTATTCCACAAAACAGACTAAAACGGACAAACAAATGCTTTAAAGGAAACGAAGTAAGATTCTATAACAAGATCCCAGAAGAAATTTTGATCCTGAATGATAATGAGTTTAAAACTCGTATCAAAAAAGTTCTGATTAAGAAAGCTTATTACAATATTGATGATTATGTAAACGACAAAGACGCATGGAAGTAGTCTAGCTCTGCACTTAAGATATTTTTCATTATTTCATGTAATTTCATTTTTATTTATCTGTATAATGTTCATAGTATTGTCACCTAATTGTATTGTAAATATTGTAAAATCACAAAACAAAAAGAAAAAAAAAAGAGAGATAAATTGTAAAGTAGAGTTTGTTACCCCTTTCTTCTCTACGCTGTAAAATCATTGCGAAAGGGAGTAGAATCATTTGACAGAGGAGGGCTCGTTTGGGGGCCTCTCCAGGCGACTATTGTCGTAAGGCAAGGCAAACATTTGTTTACCTGAGCCAATTGGTGGGCACCCTGAACTACCTCGCCTCTCACAGTATAGGATACTTTACCAAATAAGGTATCAATAGCGATTAGATTATATGTAGTCTAATTGACTTTCAATAAGTGATATCTTGTATCTAGGGTTCATTCCCGGGATTTCTCGGGTCGAGAATTCCCGGGAAATCCTTGGGTTCTGTTCCCGGGAAATTATGCTCGAGAAAAGTCGAGAACTCGAGAAATCATATTTGAGTCTATGTAGTGCAAATAAGTTCGTGAATTACGTAAAAGATGAAAATGTACTTTTTACTATTTTAAGCATAATGATGGTACGCGGTGGAGTCAAGTATCGTAACCAAAATCTATCGACTCGTAATCGTATTACAAGCGACTGTCTTAACCATTGCTGGTTTCTTTAGGCGTATAACAGAAATCGACTTTACAAAGTGGCAATGGTTAACGAAATCGATAACAAGACAACTACAATTCGATAGAGTTCAACGACGAAGCTTGACGGTGTACTGCTTGTGTATATTTTTTGTTTTATTTTATCAAATTAAATTAAAATCTTATGAATTTCACAACCTATATCTGAGTATCAAGTCGCTTTCTTAATTAACAATAAAAAATTGATGTCAGTGACAGCATTCGAAAATAATTGCGGCTTTTTAAAGACGACAACAGTACATGCCTCCCGAAAAGCAGCAATAGTTTTCGAATGCTGTCGTTGTCATCGAATTTTCATTGTTTATTTAGCTAAGCGACTCGGTACTCGTCAGGAGTTTCCCCGCCTAAAAAAAAAAGGCCCTTCTTTTCTATAAAATTTTCTTTAAATTTAAACACTTATTTTTAAATATAGTTTTAGTTTAACGTTGACTATTTCCTAATTACAAGCCGAAATTTGGTATTTTTTATAAGTTAACGGTATAATAGGTAATATATTAAGAGAAGTTATTTTTTTTCAAGTTTTATTACTTATATTTGGCAGAAAAACCACTCAATTTATTGGTTTAAAATAACTTATTTTTATTATGATTCACATTGTTAATTTTGTGTCAACTTTTTTCATTATTTGAATCGAAAAGATATGCAAAAACATAGGTAAATGTAAATTTCTCGACAACCCGAGAAGACCCGAGAAATTGGCCTCGAGAATTCTCGAGACCCGAGAAACTGAAAAGCTCGAGAAATCATGAACCCTACTTGTATCCTATTTTGAATAAAGAATTTGAAAAAAAAAAAAAAAGATATTTCGGTAATGTAAGTTATTACTTACAAATAAGAGCACTCTGACTTTACCATAAAACTCTCAAATCGTTACTAATCGTTGTTTTAGACTATTTTTCTTCATTAAAACTCATACGTTAGGTTTCACAGTATTCTAACAAACTTAAATTTTACTGTCAACTTTAAGCGTCAAAAACAAGGATTCTAGTTAAACAACATGTACCTCCAAAATTGGTTTTATACTTGAGAACTAATGAAAATTACACTAACATAACGAAATGTTCATAAAATATATTTATTATACCACAAAATTTATAAATTACCGACACTGCGTTTTTCCTATTACCGATGGTACCCTCCGTAATAGGCGGTACCCTCAAATAGCCTTCCTAACACGGCGGACTTTTGTTTACTTATATTTACTTGTTTTATTTGATTTTAAACAGAAATCAACTTGATTAACTAAGACTACTTGAATGTAAAAAGTATTCGAATATAGTAACATAATCTTAAAGTGTTTGTTTGAACTAAAAACGAAGTCTGAAAATTCAATGTTTTACCACGAGTCAATCTGCGTTTGTATGAAACAGCTTCTCGCTTCGGTGACGTTACACAAAATAATTAATTTAAGTTATTTTAAACGATTTTAAACGCACGAGTGCTGGGTAATAAGTTACGTGTTAGTTTCCCTTGGACATTATGTAGCCACCTTTACCATACACAGTCACAGCGAATCATAAATTGCAAAAGATAAAATAGAGCCGTAATAGGACGTGATTTTGACTACCGCGGTAATAGGGCGTTTTACCCTATAAAGAGGAAAGTCACTGGTAGGAAGCTAAGTACACTATCCCCGAGTGACATAGGCTATATTAGATTTTCAAAAAAATTAGGTAGGTATCCTTACTGAAACTCAAATAATGTAACCCAAAGTGCAATATTTTTTCCGTTGTTTACATATTTTGACAGGTGGTTTGTTTTTGTTGTTTATTTTTTTATTCGCCCATTCTGGGCGGTCAAAAGAACATAGTCTATAGAGCCAAGTCTTTAGTTGTATCTTATATTCTTTGGCGTAACGAAGTACGCCGGGACAGCTCGTAAGTTAATATGTAGATTGCTATAAAGTGCAAAATGCTATCTCTATCAAAGGGAGCCTATATTCAGCAGTACCACTGCCCTCACAATCTGGCAGTAAGCCCCTGATCGTAAGTTACAAGATTGCATCATTTGCATTCTAGTTTCGGAATCCAATTTAGTTTTATCTACAAAACGCATCTAGTCCAGTATACAAATTGTAATACTGGGTAACTCCAGTTTTGGACAAAGCTTCTTTTGTATCGATATCAAATCAAATCAAATAATTCTTTATTCAATATAGGATACAAGATATCACTTATTGAAAGTCAATTGAACGTTAAACATTATTTCATGTACTTTCATTTTTGTTAATCTGTATAATGTTCATTGTATTGTCACCTAATTGTATTGTAATATCACAAAACAAAAAAAAAAGAGAGATAAATTGTAAAGTAGAGTTTGTTACCCCTTTCTTCTCTACGCTGTAAAATCATTGCGAAAGGGAGTAGAATCATTTGACAGAGGAGGGCTCGTTTGGGGGCCTCTCCAGGCGACTATTGTCGTAAGGCAAGCCAAAAATTTGTTTGCCTGAGCCAATTGGCGGGCACCCTGAACTACCTCGCCTCTCTCAGTATACGATACTTTACCAAATAAGGTATCAATAGCGATTAGATTAGATGTTAGTCTAATTGACTTTCAATAAGTGATATCTTGTATCCTATATTGATTAAAGAATTATTTGATTTGATGATTTGATATACTTACTTTAGTAGTAGTATGTTAAAATGCATAGATATTAAATCTATGAAAATTAAGGAATGGATTTAAGTTAATATTCTAGTAAGTCTCCCTTTTCCATCGCGTGTTGGGTATCGGTTTTATAATCAAATACATGCGAACAGCCGGTTAATATACCAGGCGGCAGCTTCGTGAAATACTCTTTTACTATGATACTTTTAAGGCCACTTGTAGGCAATTCGTATGAACATAATTCCTTTTTAAAAAAAAAAGAGACCCGCCTTCAATAAATTTACACAACATAAAACTGAGAACTCCCTCTTTTCTAAAGTCCGTTAAAATAGGTAAGTACTAAAACCTTCTTTTGAATGTAAAAAAAAAAATTTTGTGAAAACCGCTTTAAAATCGGTTCAGCCAAACTCGAGATAATCGCGGCCTAACATAAATATATATATACAATCATACATACAGGTTAAACTGATAACCTCCTTTTTCGAAGTCGGTTAAAATAGCTCTCGTGCATTAAATAAAATCTTATTATGTCATACACTTAGCTGTTATAATTATTATGCAGAAAACTCATGAAAACTTATAGCTTTTCTTGCAACTGCTGCTGTTTTGCAATTTTCAACCCTATTTCATGTAGATTAAGTTTAAATTAGTTCTTTAGTAAGGTATTAAAGTAATAAGACTTTGCCTTAGATTAAACCTATGTCTTTAAGGCGGTAACTCTCGGTATGGCGCGAAATTCAATTTTTTTTACGTTTTTTTATTATTTTGGCATTTTTAATAGAGTTTAAATGAATTCGCGTACGTAAAAACATCTCCCACATTGTGATATATCGATTTTGAAAGACAAAGTTACCGATTTTGTGTATATTCAAGGAACTTGATTTTTTGCCTTTTACCCCTTAGACACAAAATCTGTAGGTCTGTCTTCCAAAAACGTTGTATTACAATGTGGGAGACGGTTTTTTACATACGCGAATTAATTAAAACTTCATTAAAAAATGTATACTTTCGCTAGAATAAATAAAAAACACGAAAAAATTAAATTTAGCGCAATACCAAGAGTTACATCCTTAATGTTTGTGCTCCTACCGTGAACTGTTGGCTTCTCACTCGCTTACCAAGAGCCGCGTAGAGAACGGCCTCGAAAATGTAACAGTATAAAATTCGGAATATGTTGATTCATTTAATTGTAAGTAAATATAATACTAAGTAGCTTTCTAAGACTAACTAACAGATTTGTCTATGGTCTCGTGCGCCCTAGACTGTAATACAAAAGAACAAGAGCTATTTTTCAATACAGAAAAACCGGAAGTGTTACGCCATCCTAGACCGCCACTTTACCAGTGATACTATCAGTATCACTATACTCATTAATAATCTAAGACGACATACATCCACTTAGGCCTCCCCCACAGTTTTTTTATTTTTTTATTATTACATCTCACTCAGAGCCCCTTACTAGGAAGAACCTGTATCTGGGGTGCCCGAAACATATACAGAGACGAATATTACACCCAGACCGGAAACAAACATAGCAATGTTCGCCCCGCCGGGAATCGAAGCCAGGTGCACATGCATCTTAGTCCACATCACTGCCAACTGAGCTTTCGAGCAGTCATAATAAAAGTCATACTTAAGGGCTTCCACGGTGCGAAACCAGCGCCACTCCTGATAAATAATTAATGTCTTTTAAATCATAGCTGAAATCAAAAATATGCGTCTTTGACTCCCTAGATAATCTTGCTTAGAATTTTTAAGGCCCTGTTGTGTAGCTTTCAGGTTCGAAATCAGAAAATACCCGTTTGTTGCCTAAAGTGGCTCTTTAGTTTCGTAAAGAATATTTGACACCGTTTCGGTCCTTAATACCTTTTCCTAAAGCAACAATTAAGCAAATTTCCTCGAAAACATAGTTAACTAAAAGCTGATGGAACTACGTTAACCAAGTTAACTATCGATGTAACTTAACTGATGAAAAGTGACAGTTGAGATGTGAAATCGGAAGCTGAAACCGCTGAGGTTCCTTGTTCGGAGAGCGTGTACTGAATTTTAATTCCTAGTTACGTAATGTCACAAAGGCTTTGTTCTAATTGTCTAAGGAGCTTAGTTTTCGCGTTAAAATAAAATTAAATACATTAAATACACTACGCATCACACTCATAGCCTCTGAAGCTTATTTAGTGTGATTCTGTAGTTGATTGGGCTCCGAACGCAGAGGCGGATTTTTATCCGCTGGTGCGGACACTCCCATAGGATTCAATATGTTACATAAAATCCGCGCGGAAAAGAAAAGCCGGTGCGTTCGGGGCCTTATTGACCAGGGGGCTTTAGAAAGCCATTTGGTATCTGGTAAGAAACTGTGTTTAGGGTCTAGGACCGCTAGCATCCCACTGTACCATGGAGGACATGGAGGACCTGAATATACGTCCACTGCTGGACATAGGCTTCCCATATAAATCGCCACACCGACCGGTCTTGAGCGACCCTTATCTAGTCCCGTAGCTTTTACCACGTCGCCTGGACCTGAGCTTGTGGAGGGTCTGCATACTCTGCGTCTTCCGGTTCGCGGTCGCCACTTGAGAAAATTTCGGCCCCATCAACCATCGAGCCACTTAAGTTTCGAAATTCTTTGAAACTTTACATAATTGTTAATAGAAGATTTATAAACATTTAAAGAAAGAAATGATGAAAATGTATTCCGGATTAGGCTTATTAAAAATGGCGTTTTTCCTAGGTTTTTAAAATTTTCAGGCACCGTTGACTAAAGATATTTTAAAAATAGAATTTGTCAAATACTGGAGCACAGATACAAAGTAGATCGTTTTTAAGTACCAACAAAGTAATGAGTTGTTAACACGCCATCCAGTATTTAATTAGGCCAAAATAAAGTGAGGAGGGAAGGAAGGGGGAGTTAAAAGGGAGGTGCTTACACTTGTTTTGATGACAGGGATATAAATAAGAATAAAACTTATGATAACATCTGATTTGTTGCTTTAATATTTTTTGTTTTTTTTAATTAACCTACTTTTGGAGGTTGGGGTTGTGTCCTTTGTCCTAAGATTGTGTCCTATGTGCAGGATTCCTATAATCTTTATCCAGTGCAGTCTCGTAAATGTATCCAGGTTGACTGACCAGGAGATCTGCCTACTCTGAGTCTTCCGGTACGCAGTCGCAACGGAAGAACTGTTATTTTTAATTCTAAACCAAATTTTTTTAGTTACCTTAAAAAAACGATGTCCAATCCATGGCGGTTGGTCTATGGTAGGCTTACACTAGTATCTGAAATTGAACAAAATGTTTTTTTAATGAAAGTATTTATTTTTATAACCATATCAGTAGTTTTGAGTTACATACACAAGCAAGCAATTATTTCATATAGGCATATAGGTACCTAATAATGATGGTGTCCATGAAGATGAACCCAATTTAATTCCCATTACTATTGCCATTCCTGTTAAGAACCGCAATAGACCCATAGTATTTTATATTGAACTATTCCCCAGTAGGAGCCCTACTTTATAGTTACTAAATTAAAAACTATGCGTTAAAAAATAAAAATATCAATTTTCTTTGTTTTTATACTGAACTATTTTTGTGGAAACTACTAGAAAATTACAAAATATTGCAATCTATTTTAGTAAGTTTAAGTATTAAGTAAATTGGTTTTGAAAAGAAAGAAAAAAGGCGCATTTTTGTGGATTAGTAAATTTATTACGGCTACGGGCTAAGGCCCAGCACAAAACCTGACGAGGCGCTCCGATGTTACCGAGGGAATAACAATTCAAAAAATTGTTATTTAGAGACGAGCTTCAATTGTTATCCTCTAGGGCTGAGTACCTATAGTATCACCTACATTAAGTCTATTGATTGTAATAAAGAGTATTTCTATTCTATTCTATTCTACCGACCGAGTCAATTCGGAGTACCGAGTAGCACTCCAAAATGTTAAAATGTAACTTATTACCGTTCTCCGCTTAAAAATGATATAAACTGTCGAGTTCCGACTTCAAGACAGTGACGCATGCACTCAATGGAGTATAAGACGGCACGAGCTAGAAAATCTGTACATAAATACATAATCACACGCCTTTTATTCCCCGAAGGGTTAGGCAGAGGCACCAGCTCAAGAGCCGGACCCAAGTTTAGCCGAGTTTATGTTTTATTACCAACGTGACAAGGGGCCAGCTTGTCGCCGCGGTTGTAACGACCACTACTGCGGCCGGGACCAACGGCTTAACGTGCCTTCCGAAGCACGGAATCATCTTACTTTTCGAACAATCAGGTGATTCAAGCCTGCAATCCTATCCAACCGAAAACAACCACAACGTGATTTTTGTGAGAAATCAATATTTGTGGTGTTTTCCGCGGGGATCGAACCCACAACCATCCGTGCCCTAATCAAAGGCGCAACGCGCTACGCTACTGAGCTACGGAGGCGGAAATCTGTACTTAAAAAAGCTTTATTTGCGATTAAACTTGACTTTAAATCGTTTTCCGCTTCAAATGGATATACACAGTCAAGTTCCGATTTCGTTACAGTAAAATCAGTGAACTAGGATAATTAATACCCGGGAACTACTTATCCGAGTAACATACTCGACCGAGTAAACTCGAAACACAGACTGTAAAAAAGTAAAAGTAAAGTATTTTTTTTTTATTCAATATAGGATACAAGATATCGCTTATTGAAAGTCAATTAGACTAATCTAATTAATATTGATACCTTATTTGGTAACGTATCCTATACTGTTAGATGCGAGGTAGTTCAGGGTGCCCACCAATTGGCTCAGCTCACCATTTAATTGCCTTACGACAATGGTCGCCTGGAGAGGCCCCCAAACGAGCCCTCCTCTGTCAAATGATTCTACTCCCTTTCGCAATGATTTTACAGCGTAGAGAAGAAAAGGGTAACAAACTATACTTTACAAATTATCTCTCTTTTTTTTTGTTCTTTTGTGAATGTCAGCTTAAGTATCTTCGCAGCGGCTCGCCAAATGTGAGCTGGGCATATGCCTACCAGTTTCTGAAACAAAGCGTCGAACAATCGAAGTGATTGGTTCGAAGTTGCGCAGTACAATATTCGTATTTACTCTGCTTTTGTGGAGCCTTTGAACTGAAACAGATTTTGAGTCTCTATGTATGTGGTATTGCTACTATATTTTTTGTTTTAAAGAGTTTGGTTTTCACTGAGGCTGTCTTTCATAGTGGAATCGGAGTACCGAGTAGCACTTCAAAGTGTCCAAATGTTAATCCACACAGTCGAGTTCCAACTTCAAGACAGTTAAGCATACGCTCGACGGAGTATACGTAACGTCTTAAGCCAGGATCATATTTACACGAGTACGACTTGACCGAGTTGTAACTCAAGCCACTAGACTCCAAACACTGACTATGAATCTCAGCCTTTGTGTTAAAATAAAGTAAGGCAAAGGGTAAGGTACATAGCTCGAAGACCATAGAGGGTCGCTTGGGATGAAAAGTTCTCGAGTGGCGACCTCGCACCGGAAGACGCAGAGTAGGTAAACCCCCACAAGGTAGTCAGAAGACCAGTGAAGGTTGCAATAGTGCACTGGATGAGGGTCGGTTACGACCGGTCGGTATGGCTATCCATGGGGGAGGCCTATGTCCAGCAGTGGACGACTTTCGGCAGAGGTGATTATGAGTCATTTAAACAACTGCGACATCAATCAATATCAATACATAGTATAAAACCAAGTGCTTCCCGCGTCTGTCCCTGTGTATGCTTAAATCTTTACAACTACGCAACGGATTTTGATGCGGTTATCAATATATATAAAACTCTTCCGTTACTGACTGACTGACTGACTGACTGACTGACTGACAGACCGCGATACCGCGGGGCAGCCTCTAGTTTTTACTAAATACAGTGATTCAAGCGGAAGGTTTATCAATATATATAAAACTAGAGGCTGCCTCGCGGTATTTCCCGCGCAGATTTCTCATAAACACAAAAATCCCGTTTTTTCCCGTTCCCGTGGGAATTTCCGGAAATGTTAGTGCTCACCTACACTCCCTAAGGAACCTACATGCAACATTACAGCCCGCTACGCCTAGTAGTTTCGGCTCTGCGTTGTCTGTCAGTCAGTCAGTCAGTCAGTAACGGAAGAGTTTTATAAATATTGATTCTTCCGTTACTGACTGACGGACTGACTGACAGACAACGCACAGCCGAAACTACTGGGCGTAGAAAGCTGAAAATTGGCACGTGGGTTCTTTGGGGAGTGTAGATGAGCACTATATATATCCCGAAATTCCCACGGGAACGGAATAAAACGGGATTTTTGTGTTTATGAGAAATCTGCGCGGGAAAAACCGCGGGGCAGCCTCTAGTAAATATATAATACAAAGCAACATAGTAATAGGTTAGACGGTACGAAGTTCGCCGGGTTGACTAGTATAACGTATAACTCATATAACCACACAATCTTACCGGGGGAATGCAAATTCAGAGTAAGTTATCAAACTGAGATCAAAACTTTTGTGCGAGTCATTCTTTTGAAGTAATTTTCTTGGAACTTTATTTTTCTGACTTTTCTTATTCTTAAAAACGTTAAGGCTCGACGCACATCTTGTGAGATACGCTAAGCCTTAAGAGATATATCATAAACTAGCTCACCCGACCATCTCCGTATCGCCTGGAACCACTCATCCGCTATTTAAGGGCTGATCATCATCAAACTGCAGATCAGGTCATGGTTACCTTACCATATACTTTCAATATCATTGAAGTAACACTGTACCAAATTTTAAATCGATAGGACATATGTAAGGTATAGTTAGATCCTCTCATTTACTATTGAGGAGCTGATCATCTTCGAACGGCTGATCAGGCCATGGTTACTTACCGTATACTTTCAATGTCATTGATGTAACATGGCACCAAATTCCAAATCGATCGGACATAAGGAAACTAGTTACATCCCCTCATCACCTAGAAAAGAGCTAATGATCTTCAAACAAATCTTCATGAGACATGGCTAGAACACTCGGCCTGAAATTATATATGATACTAAAAAAATTAAACGAAAATCGGTTCATCCGTTTGGGCTCTACGATGCCACAGACAGACAGTCACAGACACACGACCACTCTGAGGTATTCGTCGGGGGTTAAAAAAGCAGGTTGCTTCGCGCCAGCTGAAACTCGTATACGTGCACGCGTATCATGCTCGTGTGAGTGAGATAAGAAGTGCGACGCTGCATTTGTACCGAGCGGTAACTGCGAGGTAACCGAGAGCGGGGGAGCCGCACTTGCTGAAGGAGGCAGGGAGTTGCCATACTGTATGTAGTACTATTTATTTTACTTTGCTGATATTTACTTCCATTAAAAAGGTAGAATCTCAATACTAAACACACTACATAGATAGTGGCAGTAAGCCTTATAGCATTAAAGAGATGTCCCCCAGGCACCTCGGGGCCGCGACATTCTCGCAGGTAATTCAATAAAACCACCCCTCAGTCATTTACTTTAATAATTCACAAGAGATGAAGGGGTGGGGGTGGAAAATGGTAAATTGATTCAACGTGGCAACGTATTAAAGTTTGTAAGTTTTTGACCGAACTATAGTGCGTGATCGAAACGAGCGTTTCATTTTAACTTTGGCAGATAATGTACTCTGTTAAGATTTATTAAAATCTCATTCGATGGACGTCGAATGCTGGACATCGCATCGTCCCACATATCAACATAGCGACCGGTCTTGATCTAATCTCAGCCAGTGTGCTGTACCCCCGCAACCTACGTCATCTGAACACCATGTGGTGAGCCTACACTGCGTAATCCTGTGCGCGGTCACCACGATAACCATCGATACGTATTATAAAACAAAGTCGCTTTCCGCTGTCTGTGTGTATGTAAGTATGCTTAAATCTTTATAAATACGCAACGGATTTTAATGCGGTTTTGTTAAATAGATAGAGTGATTGAAGAGGAAGGTTTATAAGTATAATACATGCACAAAACTTAGTGAGAAGGTACAGTTAGTTTGTTTAATAGATCCATGTTTCGTAATGCGTTTTTAATGACTCCCTTGTAACTAGTAATTTTGACTACAATACGTACATAATAATAGATGGTAGTTCCTACTTTGTTTCTGTTCGGAGTAAACATACAATAAGGGCTACACTAAATATTGTAAGGAGGAAATTTTGTGTTTTAATTGTTTGTTATTATGTACTAGTCGACCCGGCGAACTTCGTACCGCCTTACCTATTATTATTTTGTGCATGTATTATACTTAAAAACTTTCCTCTTGAATCACTCTATCTATTGCGAAAAACCGCATCAAAATCCGTTGCATAGTTTTTAAGATATAAGCATACATAGGGACAGACGCGGGAAGCGACTTTATTTTATACTATGTATTGATTATTATTAAATTAAATAAACTAGATTGTTTGTTTCAATCGAATTGGCTTCAAAACTACTGCCATTTGAAAAACATTTCTACCGTTACAATCCTACATTTTCTTGATCATCATAGGCTCTGGACTAGACTAGTATATTATCAAATTTTCAGAGCAGCAAATAGGCTTTCATCAATACATTATATAAAACAAACTCACTTCCACTGTCTGTCTGTCGCTATACATGCTTATATCTTTAAAATTATGCAATGGATTTTGATGCGGTTCTTTTTAATATACAGAGTGATTCAAGAAATAGGTTGATATTGGTCCATGTTAATAGGTAAGGCGGTACGAAGTTCTTCGGATCGACTAGTTAATAGTCCATACTTAATACGGATTTTGATGTGTTTTTTTTATAGATAAAGTGATTCGTGGTCGTTATAACCGCGGCGACAAGCTGGCCCCTTGTCACGTTGGTAATAAAGCATAAAATCGGCTAAACGTGGGTCCGGCTCTTGAGCTGGTACCTCTGCCTAACCCTATGGGCAATAAAAGGCGTGATATTACGTTTATGTTTTTATGTTTATAGAGTGATTCAAAAGGATTTACATATAAACAAGTATGTACAATATAGTCATACATAAGGCGGTATGAAGTTTGCCGGGTCGACTAGTTAATAATTTATATACTTAATTACCTAGGCCACCTGCGATCGGTACAGATGGAGAGCCTTGAGGGAGGCCTATGTCCAGCAGTGGACGTCCTACGGCTGAAATGATGATGATGATACTTAATTATAAACGCGAAAGTAACTCTGTCTGTCTGTCCGTCTATCTGTAGGCGCCTCACAGCTTCGACAGCGCATTTTCCCTTGAAACATCAAATTCCCAAATTTCCCGTGAGAATTTCAGGTTTAAAAGTAGCCTAGTACTTTCTCAGGCTCTAAACTATCCATATACCAAATTTCATTCAAATAGGTTCAGTAGTTTTCTCAGGATAGCGAGACAGACAGGCAGATAGACGGAGAGTTACTTTCACATTTATAATATTAGTATGGAAGTACGGATATATAGTAGATATCGATACTTAACTATCATTGTCCATATAAGAAAATGATCTATGTAAGTAAACTGTATTGTATGTATACCTACCTACATACCTATAATTTGCATATGTCATAGTAAGATTTGATAATTAGGTTTTTTGCAAAAAACCAAGGGATTTTGCGAAAACACGGATAATTTGATATAAGCATTACTTTTTTTTTCAATCATGGTTGGTTCGTTAAAATATCCTTACACGCTACAGAGAATCAATCAGAATAAGAGTTTACCAGCAAGCAATAAATCTAGCCAATCAGATTATAGGAAGGTTTCAAAGTTTTCAATCTTACTAGGTTTTTTGCAAAAAAAACTGCTTCATGTCAGGAAGATTGAAAAAAAAGTAATGCTTATATCAAATTATCCGTGTTTTCGCAAAAAACCTAATTATCAAATCTTACTACGACACATATAAGAAGTAAGTAGTAAGGCGGTAAGTTCGCCGGGTCTACTAGTAAGTTAATATTTGATGACATCTGTACCTACACATTTGGAGGGCTAACCTAAATATTCGTTTTCCCATATGTTGAGCGAATGTGTATTTTATTTATAAGGGGCCGGCAGTAAAAGTTTGTTATTGATTTCAGAAGGAAAATTTGAAGGGAAATGAAATTTCGATTCCGTTTATACATTTCTTACTTTCATTGAGCGGATGTGTTTTTTATTTGGATTTCGATTATGAATTTTGATTACCTACTTACTGAATCAATATACTGGGTGTTTCTGACAAGGCGGTAATAAATCAAAGGAGGGATTCTGCTCACCATAACTAACAACTTTCCCAAAGCAACATAGGTCAAAATCTCAAAAAAAATAACAGCTGTTCCATACATTGGTTCGATCAGCTGACGGGGCACGGGACTGCTGATTTTTGTAATTGCCATGGGAACGGGAGGAAACTGGATTTTTGTGTTTAAGAGAAATCTGCGCGGGGCAGCCTCTAGTTATACATAAAGAAACAACATAAAAAAAACGCTTCATCACACCAATATTAATAAAGGCGAAAGTTAGTGAGTGTGTATGTTTGTTACTTCTTCACGTCTAAACGGCTGGAGCGATTTGAATGAAATTTGGTATACAGTTAGATTAACACATAGGCTACTTTTTACACCGCAGGGAACCACTGCGGGGCACAGCTAGTTGCTAGATAAAAACAAGTATCATATAAAAATATACAAATACTGTAAAATAGGATAGAAACATAGCAATGGGCAACCTTATTATATAATAGACTGCTCCGTGGCTCAGTTGGCAGTGATGTGGACTAAGTAAGCATGTGCACCCGGGTTCGATTCCTGGGCGGGGCGAATATTGATATGATGAATATCGATGTTTGTTTCCGGTCTGGGTGTGATGTTCGTCTCTGTGTGTGTTTCGGGCACCCTAGATACAGGTTCTTCCTAGTTAGGGGCTCTGAGTGTGATGTGTTATTATTATTATTATTATTGTTATTCTTTAATTTGCACGGCTCATATAAAAATAGCCGGATTAAATTGAAACGCACGGGCCTAAGCCAAGTGTGATCCAGGGGGTGTTAAAGACGTTTGAAGATTTGAGGTCCCACTGCTTATTATTATTATTGCTAAGAACGATTTCTTCCAGGAATCCCACAGCGGTGAAGAATAGTTTCCTGGCTAAGAGAATTGGTAAACCTTAATTTTCTTTGTAGGATGGTAATAACATGGTTTTAAGAAAGCTACTGATTGATGCCAAAAGCGGCCCAAAATCTTAACAAGAGTGCCCTAAAAATACTAGGCTACTTTATCTAGTGTAATACTGTTTCACATTTTTAACCTATTAAAACAGGAGGTTATCAATTTGACCTGTATGTTATGTATGTTTGTTTGTCCGGGATTATCTCGAGTTTGGCTGAACCGATTTTGATGCGGTTTGCTCAGAAGTATTTATTACATTCAGAAGAAGGTTTTAGTACCTATTTTAACCGACTTTAGAAAAGAGGAAGTTTTCAGTTTATGTATGTGGCAATTACTTTTTTTGTAAAAAAGAAACTATTGATTTTTGCCTTAGTTTAGAATATATTTTTTTTTTCGCGGATGGCGCTATTTTAGCTGTGCTATGCCTCTTACCCTGTTATTCATAAAAAGTTAAAGAGCATTTTAGTTATTTGACGTATGTCAATTTAGACTGGATGTTACGTATTTACCATACAACAAACCAGAGAAGTAGACCTCCAGTAACGCTACTTAAAATGTACTGTATCTTTATGAATAAGACGGTTAATCGTCAGGCTTGGCAGGCGGGTTGGCGATCGCTGTATGGATCTTCAAGTATTTCAACGAAGGACGCTGCTGCCCGTCCTTCGGCTGTTCCTTTAGTGACAAATCCCATCCTTGTGACAAGCTGCAGAGGAAACTTATGTCCAATAGTCTTTTGGTTGTGATGATCTGTTAGAAAGAAACCTATGCGCAGCTTACCTTGGTTTGACTAGTAAATACTTGTTTAAAACCTATATCACTGCACTGTTGCACTATTTTAAATCAACACACTTAAGTTTTCACTTTTAAAAGCTCACTTATTTCAAATGTTTCTAAAAGCGTTCGTAGCTTTTAGTCACCGTGTGCTTTCAGGAAGCTTCGCTGAAACTGTGGCCGGTCGATAACTGAAACAGAGGGCAGGGAGGTAAGGTTGCGGGGTTGCCAGCGCTTTCAGGAGCTTTTTGGCGCTTTCGGTAGAATTTTACTTAGTTTGGGAACAGTAAATAAAGTAAAGTAATATAATATGTATAAGTTTAAAGAAATTTTAATTATGTTGTTAATTGATTGCAATAAAGTATCTATCTTCATATCTACGTTTTTTTTGTTTTTTTTTTATACCAACAATTTAATGGAAGAGCTGATTCGCAAATGGTGTTACCCTGGTTATCACAACTACTACTATACTAGAGAATGGCAATAGAAAGAACTAAAGAGAGTATGTTGTTATGATTTTGTATAAATTGGAAAGCTACTATTCCGATAGAAGTAGGTATATTAAAAACAGTCGTTAAAGAATCCATACACTAAGGCATTTTGCTCAGCTATGAGTGTTTCCGAGCATGCTTTCTGACTTCCCTCACTATAAAGTAACCGTCCTATTCATAAAGATACAGTAGATTTTAAGTAGCGTTACTGGAGGTCTACTTCTCTGGTTTGTTGTATGGTAAATACGTGACATCCAGTCTAAATTGACATACGTCAAATAACTAAAATGCTCTTTAACTTTTTATGAATAAGAGGGTAAGAATATATCAAGATACGTTTCTGACTCCCTCTATCTGGACTCTTTATGTAATGTATAGCCTATCTACGAAACGAACAACATACGGTTTTACACGCATAGTGATGTCGCACGTAGTCACTTCGCGCGTAGTAACTACTTGCGTAGTCTATTCCCGCGTAGTCAATTCGCACGTAGTCTTAGTCAATTCGCGCGTAGTCTCCTCGCACGTAGTCACATTGAGCGTACGTAGTCAATTCGCGCGTAGTCTCATCGCACGTAGTCACATTGAGCGTACGTAGTCAATTCGCGCGTAGTCTCATCGCACGTAGTCACATTGAGCGTACGGTAGTCAATTCGCGCGTAGTCTCATCGCACGTAGCAATCACGCGTAGCCAAAAGAATAGTTAGGTATACCTATACGTATTACAGTAGAAAGAGCTATACCTACATTGCGTCCAGCGGCTGTAATAAGGTCGCGCATAACTCTTCCTATAAAGAGTAAAAAGCTAGTAAAAAAAATATTAATAGACAAGCATTTTATTAACCAACTTCCAGATCTTATTCCAGATTATAAAAGACTAGTATAAAATTGTTAAATAAACAATAATTGTAATATTGACTGCTCCGTGGCTCAGTTGGCAGTGATGTGGACTGAGTAAGCGTGTGCACCCGGGTTCGATTCCCGGGCGGGGCGAATATTGATATGATGAATATCGATGTTTGTTTCCGGTCTGGGTGTGATGTTCGTCTCTGTATGTGTTTCGGGCACCCTAGATACAGGTTCTTCCTAGTTAGGGGCTCTTAGTGTGATGTGTTATTATAATAATTATTATTAAACAACCGTATATTTTCAAATCAGTTTTTTATTTAATTATTTTAAAACAACCTATTTTCAACTCTACGGAAACTTTCAAAATATACTACGAACGATAACATAAATAGCAAATCAAAGCAAGAATTTAGCAGCAAAACCCAAAACCTAATGTATAAGGTTCTCAAACAGCAAAATATGAGATCCCACTTAGCTTCTACACATCAGTCGCTGCCTACCCCCGCCGGCTTGGAGATCAGTGTAATTAAACGAAGCCTCGTAGTGTACCTGTGGCGACCTGCCTTGTAGAACGACTTCATAGTTTTGATACTTTAAAAAAATACACACAAATTATATTATCAAATTATTTGTATTTGGGTTTCTTTTGAGCGATGACAGCATTATAAAAAAAAAATTGTTGTTATTCGGAGATGTGCTGGTTGTGGTTATTATAAAGCATTTAAATTGTTTTCTAATGTCTTTCTAAAGAGCTAAAGAAGAGACTATTTATTTTAAAAAAACACCCTAAGCAAATCTTTTTTAATCAAAGTTTTTTTTTTTCTACAATACGATTATTTTACTTCTTAAAAAAAAACTGTTTTGACACGACACTTAAGCTTAATTGTTTTTATTTTTATTTTTGTTAGCCTTTTATGTGTCCCACTGCTGGGCAAAGGCCTCCCCCTCCCCTTTAGCTTAATTGTTATTGATTTATTTTATTTATTAACCATATATTCATATAAAGTACCAGTTAGTTTAACGAACATCGTCACAAATCATCACATTAGGGTCAATAATAATATTAATAAATTAAATTGCTATCAAAAGTATCAACATCATTCAAAACAAGCTGAAATCGATAACCCGAAGCAAGCCGAATCTTTCCGAACTAACCCGAACACTTTAAAATATATAGCCTTTATCCTCAAGACAGTATAAACCTAAATTATTCCAGGATTATCTTAACTAATTCAATGTTTAGAATTAACAATTTTCAGTACTCTTGTTAAATTGGAATAGACAAAGCATTGTGCGAATGCGGCAAAATCGTCTCAGAAGGGGATTAATAAATTTTCTTTGAATTTTGGATTCTGTTTTTAACAGCCTGTTTATAGCGATGCTAGCGCCATTCGCGAAAAAAAATGTATATCTTCTAAACTAAGGCAAATATCAAAAATATGGCACAGTATGAAACTACTAGATTATGTAGCCTAGTATTTTTAGGGCACTGTTGTATAGCTTTTGAATTAAAGACCAAAGAAAGCTACAAAGTGTTGCTAAAAGTGGCGACTTATAGCAACAATCTGTGTAAAATTTTGTTCTTTTAACTTAGGACTACTTTACTGTGCTCAAAAAATACTAAGCAAGATTATCTTGTGTCATACTGTGCCACATTTTTGATATTTGCCTTACTTTAGAAGATATAAAAAAAATCCGAGAATGGCGTAGCATCGCGGTAAACTGGCTGTTAACAGAATGGAAACGTTTTTTTTTTATTTAGGGTGGGCGCATACGTCCGACAATCCGTGAACGACTTTTTGTATAAATAATCGTTTTTTTTTTTTTAAGTAAAAGTAAAAAAATATTTATTCAATATAGGGTACAAGATATCGCTTATTGAAACTCAATTAGACTAATCTAATTAATATTGATACCTTATTTGGTAAAGTATCCTATACTGTGAGAGGCGAGGTAGTTCAGGGTGCCCAACAATTGGCTCAGGTAAACAAATGTTTGTCTTGCCTTACGACAATGGTAGCCTGGAGACGCCCCCAAACGAGCCCTCCTCTGTCAAATGAGTCTACTTCCTTTCGCAATGATTTTACAGCTTTGGAAGCAGTAGTCCAACAAACACGTTTAATTATACATACATACCTGCCTACTGGTACTACCCTGCCGGTAATGGAACCCGGTTAGCTGAAGTCACAGTCGAAATCACTGTCAACTGAACGACAGAACTATCCAAGGTAGGAATACATATAGTCCTCTCTTTAATGTCATATTTCTATCTATCTTCTATCTTAATTAAAATAATTGTCTTCATTTTCCTTATGTATAAAAAAAAACAGGTTACCTGGAAGAAATCGCTTAAAGCGATAAGGTCGCCTTTTGTCAACTTACTGTACTAAAAATGTTCTTGTTATTGTGTTTTTTGTGCAATAAAGATATCATTCATTCATTCATTCATAGTTAAAGTGCTCCAAATATACTTCGGACTAAGTGCAAAATAGGTCTTTTGAATTTTAAAGGATGCTAAAAATGGCCACTTTTGGCATCCTCTGAAATTCCACTTAAATATTTAAACTTACCTACGTCTAACAGAGTGCTCAAAAATTCCTTCAATCTAGTGTAAAAGCTGGTACAAGTTAATTTTAAATTAAATATTTGTCTCAATTGATACCTTAGAAGCTACCGACTGAAACAAAACTTGCTTGTCTTAATTTTACGTCACTTGAAACTACAGAATCAAACGGACGAACAAATGCTTTAAGGGAAACGAATTAAGAAATTTGTGAGGATTTAGAAGTTAAACATAACTTGTATCTCCTATCTAATAAACGAGCTGTCCCGGCTTACGCTTACTTCGTTACGCCATAGAATATAAGATACTACAAAAGACTTGGCTCTATAGACTATGTTCTTTTGACTGCCCAGAATGGGCGAATAAAAGTACAGTCACGGACTAGAAGGCCGTAACAGATTTGTCTATGGTTTCGTCAGCCCTAGACTGTATTACCAAAGAGCAAGAGCTATTTTGCAATACAGAAAAACCGGAAGTGTTACGCCGATCGTGTCCGCCACTGTACAAACAACATCAACAAACCACCAGTCAAAATATGTAAACAATGGAAAAAATATTGCAGTTACATTATTTGAGTTTAAGTAAGGATCCCTAATTTTTTTGAAAATCTCATATAGCCTATGACACTCGGGGATAGTGTAGCTTCCTACCAGTGAAAGAAATTTTCAAATCGGTTCAGTATTTCCGGAGCCTATTCGTTACAAACAAACAAACGAACAAACAAACAAATCTTTCCTCTTTATAATATTGGTATAGATAGATAAATGCTTTTAAATTTTTATTTAGCTATTACGATTTTTTTTTATATTCGCTACTTTAGCGGCTATATAAGCCTAGATGTATCAAATTAATTTTAGAGGTACAATGACCCTCGTAATAATATTAAGGCGGGATTATAACGCAATCCAGCGCACAAATCACTGGGTCTAACTGTATCGTCGTACTGTTACGATCACAAGTGTATACTTACAGTACTAGCCTATGCTACACATTTTCAAATTACTTCTAAGTTCTTTACATTCCCTATAATGTTCCCCATATAATTATAGTGGGTTGCCTGGAAGAAATTGCTTGTGATAAGGTCGCCCATGGCATTCATCTTTAATTTATTTGGACCTTAGATTGTAGGTACTTATGCAGTAAAGCGTTCCTCAGATAACAAATACAACCCTTATTTTTCGCAATGACCTGTTTTTACGCGTTTTAAAGACAACGAGACTAACCGTATTATTCATAAAGATAAAGAACATTTTAAGTAGCGTTACTGGAGGTCTACTTCTCTGGTTTGTTGTATGGTAAATACGTGACATCCAGTCTAAATTGACATACGTCAAATAACTAAAATGCTCTTTAACTTTTTATGAATAAGAGGGTTAGAGGATAACAATTAAAAGTGGTCCCTAAATTCTATATAACACATGGTTCAAAACATGAGTTAAGTAAAAGTTATATACTAAGATAGCCTAAGAAATGTTTGTTTCCTAACCATGTGACGCTGGCAATCTGGCCTTACGAGAGAGGCAAAAAGGAAAAAAAATATTTATTCAAGGATACGAGATACAAGATATCACTTATTGAAAGTCAATTAGACCATTAATCTAATTGGTATTGATACCTTATTTGGTAAAGTATCCTATACTGTGAGAGGCGAGGTAGTTCAGGGTGCCCACCAAGCGGCTCAGGCAAACAAATGTTGGCCTTGCCTCACGACAATGGTCGCCTCTATTAATACTTTACCACATCGTAAATCATTATAATCGCATTAAAATATTAAAATGCACTGTGTACTACAGTGTACTTTGGGTCAAAAACCCCACCCTAGCAAGGGCGCGACACAGGACCCCTTTTGTATATATTTTTGTTTTGAATTGACTGACAGACGGGCCAGAGACGGATTTGGGTCGCGAATTAAGGTTAATCACTTTTTAATTGGTGGGCTAGTTTAGTTGTTTTTTTAGGTATGTAATTATTTTTTAGCTTAATTTTGGCGGTTGTTTTATGTGTATATAATCACAATGTTATTGTTGAGTTGAGTGAATGCATCAAGGTTTTGCCTTCCTGGGTCTGCGTGTATGTATGGATTTATTTTAGGCTTAGTTAAGTTTCGTGCACCCTAGATACATTTTCTACCTAGTTACGAGCTCTCAGTGTATTGTATTTTTCTTAATCCCGAAAAATAATACACCCAGCGTTAAAGTGGTAAGTTAAAACTTAGAAAACATAGATACATATAATATGCACGAATAGTAGGAGATCAGAATATGCAACGACCTTACCGTATGTTTCGTAAAGAAACAGTCGGTTTTAAGTAGCTTTACTGGAGGTCTACTTCTCTGGTTTGTCGTATGGTAAATACGTGACATCCATTCTAAATTGACATACGCCCAATAACAAAAGATATTTTAAACTTTTTATGATTAACATGGTTAGACTATCGGCTCTACCACAAAAAGTGTTAAACCTGATCTAAATCACAAGACTAGGTTTAAATCATTAATTCGTCATACAAAATGGCGATTTATACCGGTATAACTTTTTTGTGGTAAGGGGGTTAGTTACTTTATTAAAATTAATTAACTTAACAAGTAAATTTTCTCAAATTGATTTCACTGGTCGTAGTGATTTCTGTACCACCATTGACCCTTGACCATAACCCCAAAAAAATACCTTCCCAAATCCGGCCCTGTATCCCTAGCAGCCCCAGCATGTAAGCCAATCAAGGCCGGCTTCACATCACATCATTTAATTACCTTACCCTTTTGATAATGAGTAAATCATTTGCATTTGCAATGAGATAAGCAGGTTTTTGTTTTTTTAAGGGCTCCGGTATTAAAAAAAATAGTTTCGTAGTACGCCTGTAAATGGCGTTGTCTAAATAAATAGACATAGGTAAGTAATTCAAATCAGTTCAAATAAACTTGACCCCCTTACCACAAAAAAGATAGACCGGTCTAAATCGCCAATTTGTATGACGAATTCGTGATTTAAACCTAGTCTAGAGGTTTAGACCAGGTTTAACTGTTTTTGTGGTAGAGCCGAAGTTTAGAGTTAAACAGTTTAATTAAACTTAATATTACGATATATTTTTTCGTATTTCCATAACTACACTAGTCGACCCGGCGAACTTCGTACCGCCTAACCTAGTGTGGTTTTCCCGGTAACTATTCGAATTTTTTTCGACGTAAATAAAAACCATCTTTGGACTTCAACGAACATTTTAAAAAAAACTTTTTATAAAAAAATTAAACCGCCGAAAAAACTGAAAAGCATTAAATAATAGGGAAACATTTTCTATTAGGCCTTAATTTACTCACTTCTTTAAGTAATTTTGGATTACCAAGAAATTTTAAGTCGGCGCCACACCACACAAGCAAATTCATTATCTATGTAAAGCGCGATGCGCAGCGGCATACGTTTTTCGGTTATTTCTTTGAATTTCAGGAAATTTAGTGATCTTTATTCGTTGATTCTGTGGCACCGACTCAAAATTTCTTGGTAATCCAAAATTACTTAAAGAAGTGAGTAAATTAAGGCCTAATAGAAAATGTTTCCCTATTATTTAATGCTTTTCAGTTTTTTCGGCGGTTTAATTTTTTTATAAAAAGTTTTTATTTTTTGCTTTTCAGTTTTTTTGGGCTAATTTTTTGACCCCAGCTAATCATACTTCACCGGGTGGTCTCACCCCACAAGGTGGCCACACAACCTGGTGAAGGCTGAGGGACTAACAGGATGAGGTTCGATCACGACCGGTCGGTGAGGCGATTTGTGAGGGAGGCCTATGTCCAGCAGTGGACGTCTTTTGGCTGATTTTATTTTATTTCCAAAGATATTGTAAGTAGGTATCAAAAGTTATAATGTAACACGGAAATGCAACCTGTGAGTGGATAAATCGACCCGCCGACCAAAAAGTCACCCCTATTTTCCCACCCTTAGGGTGGGAATTTTATTTTCAAATTTTTATGGGACCAACTTCAAGGTATACCCTGTCGATTAAAAAAAGAATTATCAAAATCGGTCTACACAGTAAAAAGTTATGCGTGATCATACATAAAAAAAAAAAAAAAAAAAAAAATATATACGCGACGAATTGAGAACCTCCTCCTTTTTGTTTTTTCGTCGGTTAAAAAAAAAAGAATTGTTAAACTTTGTCCAGGCGTTATTGAGTAATGTGCTTACCACAGAACAAGGAAGATGCTCTCTCTCGTGCTTACCAACACATTTTGCAATTCAATTTTTATATTATAGATAGACAGATTCCTAAGTAATTAAAAAAACAATCATTTTTATATTATATTTTATTCATTTACCCACCGTGTAATGTAGAAATAAACATTATAGAATCATTTTCTTGAATCTCATAATCCAATTCCCCATACAATTCCCAATCTGCGTCATTCACAAGAACTAAAATACCAGGTCTTACAGAATCCCCTTGTATGAACAATTCTTCCCTTTCTCTTAACAAATTCTCTTTAATCCATAAAAGTAAAAACTTTATCGTCCATTTTTCTTTTTCTGCCGTTTGTAAGTACTTTTTAAGAGGCGGCAACTGTATTCGTCTTTTCTTAATTTTGTCGAATAGTAACTCTGCACCGCCACCAAATTCTAAATCTATGTTTAGAGTTTCTGACATTTTTGAAATTATTTGCTTTTGTGTAATATATTGATCTGGAACAAAACACAGAAATAATTTCAAAAAGAGACAAATTTATACAATAGACTAGTCGACCCGGCAAACTTTGTACTGCCTAAACTATTACTATGTTGTGCATGTATTTTATACATATAAACCTTCCTCTTGAATTGTTTTATACTATGTATTGATTGTAAAAATACACAAAACATTTAATTTCTATTATTTTTAATGCAGAATCTGTTACTTTTTACTGTAAAAGATTAATTTTTTATACACTATAACATAACACTACTCAAAGAGTCGAACTAACTCTAGGTTTTAAAACATGAGATACAACAGAGGTAAGTTTAAATTATTGTAAAAGTATCTTCTCTTTACTGTGCCAAATAAGATGAGTAAAATTTTTAATGATAAATTATTATTATTATTTTATAGCAATGGACTTGACTCCACTTTCTAACACACGGGTCAGTGGGTCGTATTGGGCGCATGGGGCACGGGCCCATTCCTGTTAACATTTTAGAATAAACAAAAAGAGTACCTATGTACATTATGTAGATAACATTACAATGATTCGTATTTCTTACCTTTAATTGACTTTGTCTGTTTCTGTTTTAAGTAAGTATTAGTAAGTAAGAACCTAATTTAGGACTGTACTTTAATTTATATACTGGCCAAATAACTGCATCTATAATAACTCCTCTGGTATACCCTTTTTATTCCTGTTTATAAATAAATTGATAATATTATGAATAGGTACGTAAAATACAATGTAAACAAACATTTAGGTTAAGTTTTATGAATGAAACAGTCGGCTGAGGCTGAGAGTGTTTCATTCAATCAAAGGAATATATCAATCAAAGGGTTTTCGGCATGTTTTCGGCGATTCTCGGTTCTCTAATCGATCGATTCATAAATTACCAAGCAAATTATTGTTGGTCACTTCCGGTTTACAATCTGTCAGCCTTAAGCTGCGTCCACTGGATCATCATCGGAGCGTATGTATGTAATGAATGGTTTGTACGGAATGGAGAGCGGAAGGATTTGTTAGATTTTTGTACGTTGTATTCTTACCGTCTTATTCATAACGATACAGTACATTTTAAGTAGCCTTACTGGAGGTCTACTTCTCTGGTTTGTTGTATGGTAAATACGTGACATCCAGTCTAAATTGACATATGCCAAAAGACTAAAATGCTCTTTAACTTTTTATGAATAAGAGGGTTAGAGTATACATATTACAGCTATAGAGGGAGTACATCCAAGTGGGAACAGTAGACACAGGTGAGAACAAAAAGGCGTTCCCGCCGCGAGCGTCTATAGTCTGTGATGATTACTTGCACCGTGCGGTCCTGGAGAGATTTTGTTCGTATTTCGCCGTCACTATGGTGAAATGTGCAGTTGATTGTTGCAAAAATTATACCAGAAAACACACCAAATCGAAATCAAGTATTACATTTCACCGGGAAGTCGATTTTCATACTTATTTTTATAAAAACAATTCAATAATCGCGGGGTTGAAGGAGACGTGAGAGGCGGGTACGCACAAGCCCGCCTCCACACCGCACCTAACCACACTCCCCACTGGCTCCCCACTCGAGATTTTAGTGATGTGCCGCGACCAACGTTAGAGTCGATGTTTTTTTTATCATATGTTTATAATCTGCACAGTATAGTAATGTAACTGTAACACTAAAATCTTATGATAATCTTCTAGCTTCTATCTACTATAAGATATAAAAATCAATCAAGGTTTGTTTTCTCGCTAAAACTCTAGCCGGCCGGGCGGATTTAAGGTGGAAACTCTCGGTATGGCGCAAGATTCATAAATCTTTGTGTTTTTTATTTTTTATGACGAAAGTATTCGTTTTTAACCGACTTCAAAAAAGGAGGTTATCAGTTTGACTTGTATGTATGTTTTTATGTATGTATGTATGTTTGTCCGCGATTATCTCGAGTTTGGCTGAACCGATTTTGATGTGGTTTTCACAAAAGTATTTGTTACATTCAGGAAAATGTTTTAGTACAGTGGCGGACACGATCGGCGTAACACTTCCGGTTTTTCTGTATTGCAAAATAGCTCTTGTTCTTTGGTAATACAGTGAAGAAACCATAGACAAATCTGTTACGGCCTCCTAGTCCGTGACTGTACCTATTTTATTGAAGGCGTGGGTCTCTTTTTGTAAAAAGGAAATTATTAATAAATTTTGAATGACTTTGCGTATCTAAAAAAACCGTTTCCCACATTGGAACGTTGCAACGGTTTTGGAAGACGGACCTACTGATTTTGTGTATGTATTGTATAGGGTGAAAGACCAAATATCAAGTTTCTTATATATACACAAGGTCGGACTCTGTCTTTCAAAAACGATAGTATGTGATAATAACGATTAGTATGTGGGAGCTGGTTTTTTACATTCGCGAATTCTTTTAAATACAATCTTTTTACATACCTACGCGGAAGAAGAGAGAGCTAAACTATCAGTACTGACGAAGAACAATCTATCATCAACAATAAACAAAGTTTTGAACAAAATTTCATCTCAATATAGCTTAAGGTGGTAACTCTCGGTATGGCGTGAAATTCAATTTTTTAATTATTCTGGCAAAAGTATTCATTTTTGATTAAGTTCAAAAATTTGAATTTCGCGCCATACCGAGAGTTACCACCTTAAAGATATCTGCTTTAAAATTGAGTTGTAAGATTTCATCCGAACAATCAATTATACATACATACATTGCAATGCAATTTAAATAAATGCTTTTAAAAAACATTATTTGTAAAAAAAAATACATCAACTAAATCAACTATAAATCAACTAGCTTTCCCGCAAGATTTCTTCTGCGTAAAGTATTAGATGCAAAAGAAAACCGGTAAGTATACTTATGCACCCAATGCAAAGAACTTATCGACATCTCGATAATTGGCACGTAAGTAGTTGATTAACATCCCTAGCTGTCATACACATATCTCTATAGGTATGTATAGCTCATCTGTCTCCACTGCGCACTGAGTGATTGACTGTATAGGCTTGTTCTTGTATTATTATTATTCTGAGGTTGTATTACATTATAATGTGGGAGATGGTTTTTACAATATGCGAATTCATTTAAACTTTATTTTACATAATTACTTTTGCCAGAATAAATAAAAAACGGGAAAGAAATTTAATTTCACGCCATACCGAGAGTTGCCACCTTAAGGTGGTAAACCTTAAACGCTGACGAGTTTAATTTAAACATCCAATGAGAGGTTTTCAATTTGACAGCTCAGAAGAAAAAAACAAGTTTTATTAAGCTGCTACCAGATGGCGCTCTGCCAGGAGCAATAGGTTAAGCTGAAATAAATGATTCAATAGCTCAAAATGAAACATAAAAATTAAAATTTAACTGAGGCAGTGACGGAGTAGGTGAAATTAGGATTTATACTTAGCAGATAATGATCCAATCCAAAGATTCAGTCAATATTCGATCTTCCATTTCTCTTATATTGCTTTAGACACCGCCATCTACCGGCGTATTATGAAACTTTTTTTTTTCTTTTCTGTCACTTTGAAAACCCCTCATTGGCAGTCGATAGTTCCGAAGTCGTCCAGGACAAGCGGCCTTAGAGCTGTTTATATACGATCCGGTTTGTACATACATACTCATTTTAATATAGATACGTATGGCGGTTTCCTTACTCTGAGGCTTACACCATCCGTCGATAGACCCAGCCGGAGTCGTGAAAAAAAAAGGCCTTAAGGTGGTAACTCTCGCTATGGCGCGAAATTCAAAATTTTTCGTGTTTTTTATTTATTCTGGCGAAAGTATACATTTTTAATAAAGTTTAATTGAATTTGCGTTTGTAAAAAACCATCTCCCACATTAAAATACAACGTTTTTGGAAGACAGACCTATAGATTTTGTGTCTAAGGGGTAAAAGGCTAAAAATCAAGTTCCTTGAATATACACAAAATCGGTAACTCTGTCTTTCAAAAACGATATATCACAATGTGGGAGATAGGTTTTTACGTATGCGAAATCATTTAAACTTTATTAAAAATGAATACTTTCGCCAAAATAATGAAAAAACGTGAAAAATTTTGAATTTAGCGCCATACCGTGAGTTACCGCCTTAACATTTTTAGATTTTATTTTATCATTCTTTGCCTGCCAGTGCCAGACGTTCTCTATTAGATATTCTATCGAGTCTGTGGTTCTCTTTACTTCCGTTCCGCCAAGCTGGCGGCGTCGTCGTTGTCAGCCATTTTGTTTTGTCGAACTAACTGGAACGAAGCAGGCGTCTGTGTAGTAAAGAAAGATTATTTTCATCTATTGAAATCAAGAAATTTAGTCTCCACTCCAAATATTAATATTATCTGTGCGACTGAACCGTTGAAATGGATTTTCAAATAGAACTTGACGAAGACGCAGTGGTGGTCGAGAAAGAAGAAAAAACTGACCTCGTCGAGCTAGACAAAAACTTCTCTGTCGTGTTCAACGAATATCACGATCTTCTTGCATGCCGAATCTGCCTCGCCACTGACACTAAACTCATCAGCATTCACGAATTTCAGCTGGGAGAAACGTTTGAAAACATCATCGGTTACACTGTAAGTTTTGTCCTTTACCCTTTTTGGTTAGTTGTAAAGAGCTTCATGACCCAAAAATTATTATTAGCATCGCATCCAATGTTCGCTTGTAATGTAAACCGCATCGAAAACAGTCCGTTTGAAAGGAACATGCTAACCAGCCGGGGTTAGGACAGTAGGTATGTACCTTGGGTCCGGGGTAGGTATGTTCTTGGTCCCGGCGACATGGAATCGATCGACCATTTTCTTACTAAGGTCAGTGGGTCGTTTGCATCATAATAAATATACCTTTGGTCAGTAGGTACACTACATAGTTTTTGTCTAGAAGGTAAGGTTTAGCAAAGACCACAGAACGACCTACTGACCAGATTTCCCAATTCCCATTAATGGCTCCATACATAAGCTAACTTTCAGCGTTACAGAATAAGGGGGCTGATTGATGCTCAATGTTTTAAGTATTGGGAGTTCAAAAGCTTGCATTTAACTTTTAACGCTAAAAACTTGTTTTCTACCTCCGCAGGTAGCTCAAGAAGATGGCTTCCCGCAGTACCTCTGCCATTACTGCTGCACTCTGCTCACCAAGTTTGATGCCTTTCGTGCCAAGTATGAGAGGTCCCAGTTTATACTCACCAGCGCTATGGTTGAAAACCAAGAGGTAAGCTTTATACCCTACCTGGGCCTCTAATCTCTTTAACTTACGATTAAACTTATTTTCTATTATGAATACTTTAATTATGACTGGGTCAAGAATTGCAATACTCAAAATTTTTATAGTATCTTCATTTTACTATTCTTACAGGATCAAAGACTCGCAATATTTGACACAATTGTAATAGTAGAATAGTAATAGAATAGAAGTTAAATCGTAAGTTTAAGAGACTACGAGGCCCTGTAGAGCAGGTACTCACACGCTAACCTGCTGCAAGCTAGCAAACAATGTACACACTATAAGGTTACAGTTATTATTATTATTATTTGTAGCCTGTAGTGTCCCACTGCTGGGCAAAGGCCTCTTTCCCCTTTCTCTACATTTCCCGATCCTGGAAACATGGAGCGCAGCATCCTAGGCGTTTGATTAGTGGACAGAGTCCGAAACACCGAACTGCGCTCCAGGACTCAAATTCTAGACGTAGCTGGGAAGGCGGCAAAGCTCAAGTGGGACTGGGCCGGCCACGTAGCCCGCATGCATCCGGATCGTTGGGCCAAACAGACCACCGAATAATTCCCAAGGAATGGCAAGAGAGGCTGCGTGGTCGACCTAGGAAGCGGTGGAGCGATGAGCTGGGAGCCCACAACAAGACCTGGTGGGAATAAGCCCAGGATACGGTTACAGCTCTCTAATGAGCACCTGGCTTAAGAGTTTCAGGACTTCCATTAGAGCAGCCCTTGAGAAGCAACATTCAATGCCATGGCAACTACATAGTACAATGGCGGTCTAGGTCGCCGTAACACTTCCGGTTTTTCTGTATTGCAAAATAGCTCTTGCTCTTTGGCAATACAGTCTAGGTTTGACGTAACCATAGACAAATCTGTTACGGCCTCCTAGACCGCTACTTGCTACTAATTTATTTAATTATAATGTTATTTCATTAATAATATAAAAAATGAATAATTTATTACAAAGAGTCGGTAGAAGAAATATTAGTCGAACTTTTTTTGCCAACCATACATTACGAGAAAAAAAAACAGTCGCCATTTTAAGATCTTTTCTTTATCTGCGCGGCTTATAAATACGCTGCAGGCTCCGCCCCGTTTCTATTGTCTTCAAATTGTAAACCTCATGTCGGCGCATAAGCGGAGCGTTTTCTAGTAGTGGCGGAAACGCCACAATACTAATATTACTTACTTACATCGAGTAGGCCTCAATATCAATAATACTTACATCCAGTAGGCTGTCGAGCCCCCATCGCGCGATCGATTTCGCTTCTTGAGGAAACACGCTAATAGATCTATGTGATTGGATGTGTGCATTGATAATTTGATATTGTCATAAATATTTGATCCTATCTTTTGGCAGATAACAACCGAGTTCCTTCGCACCCTGGACCGCAAAGCGAACGAGCTGGCCATTCCGCTAGAATGTCACACCACACCGGAGCCAATAGAGATTGAATACAAGGAGCCACCCAAGAAGCTTGTGCCTATCAAGATTAAAGCCAACAAGTTGACACCCATACCCAACGACCAGCTTGTTGTGCAGAAAGTAAGTTCTTCTTCTCAGTCTTAATTATGTACAGTGGCGGTCTAGGACGGCGTAACACTTCCGAATTTTCTGTAATGCAAAAAAGCTCTTGTTCTTTGGTAATACAGTCTAGGGCGCACGAGACCATAGACAAATCTGCTACGCTGTCGTACACCTCCACTGTAAGTCCGCTAATGGAAATAGGTCTCCCCCACAGATTACCACAAAAATTATAATTTTGGTGGGATTATTCTATTATCGCGACTGCTCCGTAGCTCAGTTGGCAGTGATGTGGACTGATAAGCGTGTGCACCTGTGTTCTATTCCCGGCGGGGCGAATATTGTTATGATGAATATTGCTGCCATCATACGCCTTACGAGACATTTTCCACCATTTTTCGACCCACAATATTTAGGGGAGCTAAAAATTGTGCCGTACAACTGAAAATGCCGGCCGTTGAATGGGCTGTCTCTCTTCTTAACTCTTCCCTCATACTAATATACGCGAGATAGCATGCGTTTGCCTGCCCTTTTCAAATCGTTTCTTTGTCTGTGCGGCTTATAATATTACATTAGTAGCCTCGCCACAAATCCCTATTGCATACATACATTACATACATGTACATCACATGTAATGTTCTACATAGGTACAGGAAGACGGGCGTGAGATTGTCCGCGTGTTCTACCTGCCGAAGTCAACGAGTGAAAATACTAAGAATAAGACTGTTGATGACGAGGAAGCCAATGCTGAGAAGCTGGACTCTGCCGAGTTTGAAGCGGAAGAACAGGATGCAAATAGGACCAACAATATAGCGGAGCATCCCAACGTTCAAGTGGTTTTCATGAGTAAGACGGAGCAGATTCAAGAGTTTCGCAACAGAAAGAAGTCTGTGAGCTATACTTGCTCGTTCCTTAAATGTGAGATTTGTTATCGAGGATTCCTGCGCGAGAAGAGCTATACTGCGCACATGGCTATGCACGATCCGGTAAGAACTATGATTAGAATAGAATAGAAAACACTTTATCATCAGTATAAATAAAACTCTATAGTTACTGACTGACTGACGCAGAGCCGAAACTACTGGGCGTAGCAGGCTGAAATTTTACACATGGGTTGGTGAAACCGTTGGGCAGCCTCTAGTTTGCATATAGAGTAATATACAAGAGTATATTTATTAAATTTAAGGTGCAGACAAATTGATTTTGCATGCAATGGGCGGCCTTATCTCTAGAAGCGATTTCTTCCAGACGTCCAACTTGGAACTTTAAGCAGATGTTTCCCCATCTGTGTGTATGTTTGTATGTAGTATGTATGTTTGTCCGCGATTATCTAGAAAGAAAGAAATAATTATTTATTCACAACAACATTGACACACACAAGAAAACATTAAATAAAAAAATAAAATATAAACAAAATCTATATCTCGCGTTTGGCTGAACCACTTTTGATGCGGTTTTCAGATAAGTATTTGTTACATTTAGGACAAGGTTTTAGTACCTATTTTAACCGACTTCGAAAAAGAGTAAGTGCTCAGTTGATGTATGTGTATGTTTATTGAAGGCAGGTTTTTTAAAAAAAATATTTTTTTTTTGAAATCTGCGTGTGTTTGCGCCCAAAATTTTACGGCATTTTAAAATGCATGTCATCTATTTCGTTTGCGCAGTCGTACGGCGACTTCGAGTGCGACGTCTGCCTTATACGCAGTGAGAGTGCGGCCAAGCTGCGCGCGCACTGCCGCGCCGCGCACCAGAGGAAGTACGTGTGTCGCCTGTGCGGCCGCGTGGACACCTCGCCGTGAGTATATACTGTGAACACTATCAATCAATCAATATAAAACTCTTCCGTTACTGACTGACTGACTGACTGTCAGACAACGCAGAGCCGAACCTACTGGGCGTAGGAAGCTGAAAATTGGAACGTGGGTTCCTTGGGGAGTGTAGGTGAGCACTAAAAAGGGATTTCCCGAAATTCCCACGGGAACGGGAAAAAACTGAATTTTTGTGTTAATGAAACCGCGAGGCAGCCTCTACTTTTAGAACAGTTATAAATGAGGGGTTTAGCAAAGTGACAGAAAAGAAAAAAAAGTTTCTTAATAAGCCCGTATGTGGCAGTGTTTACAGCAATATCGGGGAGATGGGAGAGCGAGTATTGACTGACTCTTTTCAGTCAGGAGAAGGTTTTAGTACCTATTTCAAGCGACTTCGAAAAAGAGGAAGCGCTCAGTTGATGTATTGAGACAGTTTATTGAAGGCGGGTTCCTTTTTTGTAAAAATTTTATTGTATTTTATCTAAAAGCATGTACCAGGTACACTCACGGACTAGGTGGCCGTAACAGATTTGTCTATGGTTTCGTCAGCCCTAGACTGTATTACCAAAGATCAAGAGCTATTTTGCAATACAGAAAAACGGGAAGTGTTACGCCGACCGTGTTCGCCACTGTACCTTTAAAAAAAAGTTATTATTGTAAATTAAAGAGAGATTACTTTATTAATTGGCACAGGAAATCAGCAAGAGTCCACCAGACGTGGCACGAGGGGGATTTCTTCAAGTGCACGGCCCCGCACTGCAACATGACGTTTAGGAAAGCCGCCACGCTGCTGAAGCACACGATGAACCGCCACAGCAAGGCGGCGGACGGCACGTTCGTCCGCCGCAAGGCGCCCTCGTCCACGTGTACGGCGTGCGAGGTGACGTTCTCGTCGCCGGCCGCGCACGTCGCGCACCTCGCCTCCTGCGCCGCGCACCAGGAGGGCCAGGGGGACAAGTGGTGAGTTTACTATACTAGACTACACGTCGCGCACCTCGCCTCCTGCGCCGCGCACCAGGAGGGCCAGGGGGACAAGTGGTGAGTTTACTATACTAGACTACACGTCGCGCACCTCGCCTCCTGCGCCGCGCACCAGGAGGGCCAGGGGGACAAGTGGTGAGTTTACTATACTAGACTACACGTCGCGCACCTCGCCTCCTGCGCCGCGCACCAGGAGGGCCAGGGGGACAAGTGGTGAGTTTACTATACTAGACTACACGTCGCGCACCTCGCCTCCTGCGCCGCGCACCAGGAGGGCCAGGGGGACAAGTGGTGAGTTTACTATACTAGACTACACGTCGCGCACCTCGCCTCCTGCGCCGCGCACCAGGAGGGCCAGGGGGACAAGTGGTGAGTTTACTATACTAGACTACACGTCGCGCACCTCGCCTCCTGCGCCGCGCACCAGGAGGGCCAGGGGGACAAGTGGTGAGTTTACTATACTAGACTGTACCACACCGAGGACACTTCGTCAGACCCCTCATCAACTTAACTAGAACTAGAGCTAATCATCTTAAAAATATCATGGTTACCTTAACATATACTTTCAATATCATTAGTGACACTGTACTAAATTTTTAATTGATAGGACAAATGGAAGGTGGTTAGATCCTCTCATCCATTATTCAAGAGCTGATCATCTTCAAACGGCAGATCAGGTCATGGTTACATTAAAATATACTTTCAATATCATAGATGTAACATTTTCAAACCGCTGATCAGATCTTCATCAGACAGGGCTAAGAACACTTGGCCTGAAATTATCTATGATACAAAAAAAAACTAAACGAAAATTGGTTCAGCCGTTTGGGCTCTACGATGCCACAGACAGATACACAGACAGACAGATACACACGTTAAAATTATAACACCCCTCTCTGAATTTTTCGTTCGGGGGTTAAAAAAAGCGCGCACAGCTGGAACTCGTGTAGGCTTGTGCTCGTGAGACGAGCCGCGCTGCTTGTACTGACGTCACTGAGGGGAGCCGAGCGCGGCCGAGCGCGGCCGAGCGCAGCCGAGCGCCCTGAGGGAGGCAAGGAGTGCTCGTACTGTATGTAGTAATCTTATACAGGATGTATTTTTATTTTTGTAATGCCACATCATGTGGTGTCATCCCCCATGAGTTTCTAGGCAAGCGAATGAGATACCAAAAACCACAGTAGTAATTTAATTTGTTCGCTGCTGGTTTTCACAATGCTATTGTTTAAGATAGATAGCTGTCACGTTGGTACAATTTATTAACTGAAGATAGGCTTTTGTTTTGATATTGTATACATTGACAATCTATCCATCTCGGCAGATAGTATAATAAAAATGACCGTACGTCTATCGTGCCTGAACATCTCTGTCTCGTGGTTTATTGTTTCGAAACCACGTGTTTTGTTAGCAGGCTTATAACAATCTATACCAATATTATAAAGAGGAAAGATTTATTTGTTTGTTTGTAACAAATAGGCTCCGGAAATACTGAACAGATTTGAAAAATTCTTTCACTGGTAGGAAGCTACATTAACCCCGAGTGTCATAGGCTATACTAGATTTTCAAAAAAAAATTGGGATCCTTACCTAAACTCAAATAATGTAACCCAAGGTGCAATATGTTTTCCGTCGTTTACATATTTTGACAGGTGGTTTGTTGTTGTTGTTTGTTTTTTATTCGGCCATTCTGGGCAGTCAAAAGAACATAGTCTATAGAGCCAAGTCTTTTGTAGTATCTTATATTCTATGGCGTAACGAATTAAGCCGGGAAAGCTCGTAATTCAATAAACTTATAATAACCTTACAACGTTGCCGGGCTCTAAGCCCACCCTTTTAACTAATTTGTGAACTTGACATTGGCTAAATACTCCACAGAAGTGGAGTCAAGTCCATTAAATTAAATTAATAATAATAAAAATCTCTGTCTCGTGTTCGCCCCCAGGTATCCGTGCAAGCACTGCGGAGAGAGTTTCGAGACTCAGGCTCGTCTGGCCAACCACAGCAGGACGCACGACCTGCCCATACAGTGCGATGAGGTAAGAACTCAATTTGATTTAGGGCTATAACAGACGAGTGACCCTGTACCGCGTGGCAGCACGGGGGCATGGGGTCGCTCGTCTGTTATAGCCCTTAATCCTATCTTCGTTTGCTCCGTAGCTAAGTTGACAGTGATGTGGGCTGAGCAGCGCCCGAGTTCGAATCCCGGGGCGGGGCGAACATTGTAATGATTAATATCGATGTTTGTTTCCGGTCTGGGTGTAATGTTCGTCTCTGTATAAATGTTTCGGGCTCCCTAGATACAGGTTCCTCTTAGTGAGGGGCTCTGAGTGTGATGCGTTTTGTTAATACTAGAGGCTGCCCCGCGATATCACCGGACAGATTTCTCCCTAACACAAAAATCCCGTTTTTTCCCGTTCCCATGAGAATTTCGGGAAATTATTCCTTAGTGCTCCCCTACACTCCCCAAGGAACCCACGTCAGGCCTCTCCTCACTTTAGGTATAAACCTGCAAGTACGTGCGGCGGCCGCCGGCGGAACCATCAGCCGCGGGCCGCGCCGCTCGCTGCTCGTCGCGCCGCATGCGTCTCATCATTGTCGCGCATCCCTAATAATTGCTCGATGCCGTTAGTGTTCCTAAAACAGGCGCTCTCGCAAATAGCACGGGCCATTATCGCATGAATATGCATTGCGGCTTTGGAGATAAGAGTGAGAGAGAGATATTAACTCACGGTCATTGTAGATTGTGCTTTAAGTGTACGCAGCTAGATTAAATTTTATTTAAACGACTCCGTTGAGTGAGCCTTCTGTACCTGGTACTATTAGGTATTCTGTGCCCACTTGCAAAATTTCAGCCCGCTACGCCCAGTAGTTTCGGCTCTTTTTATCTGTTAGTCAGTCAGTCAGTAACGGAACAGTTTTATATATATAGACTAAAGGCTGCCCCGCGGTTTCACTCACGCAGATTTCTCATAAACACAAAAAATCCATCCGTTTTTTCCCGTTCCCATGGGAATTTCGGGAAATCCTTTCTTAGTGCTCACCTACACTCGCCAAGGAACCCACATGCCAATTTAGTAGTACGCCAGTAGTTTCGGTTCTGCGTTGTCTGTCAGTCAGTCAGTCAATCAGTCAGTAACGGAAGAGTTTTATATTGATTACGATCTTCTCCGTAGTGCGAGTTCTCGTTCCTGCACGAGCGCGGGCTGGCCATCCACAAGGGGCAGGCGCACAAGGCGACTCCGCGCCGCACCTTCATCAACCCTCGCAACATTTGCGAGTTCTGCGGCCGCGAGATGGAGGTATACACACACACACACACACGCGCTCATACATACATAATACACAATGGCATTAGGTTAACTCACAGAATACATTTTAGAACAAAAGTACAGAAAGCTCAGACCTTGGGAGTCGTTAAAATGAAAAAAAAAACATCTGCGTACCGTACCCATAAAGCATTATTTAGTGATATACCTACAGCAATAATATCCTAAAAGCCGTTCATGCGATAATGACCCGTGTCCCGTATCCCAAAGCGAGTGCGCATATTTTTCCGGAACGCCCAAATAATAATAATTTTTGTTACAAAACTTACAATAGAAACAAATACTTGTGTCAAAACAGCATAAAAATCAGTTAGGCCAAACTCGAGATAATCGCGCACAAACATACATACATACAAGTCAAACTGATAACCTCCTTTTGAAGTCTGTTAATAAATTTACTTTCACAGACAGCAGACGACCTGGCTCAGCATAAGCTGACCCACACCGGGGAAAAACCCTTTGAGTGCTACGTCTGTAACAAGACGTTCAAACTGGCTCCGTTCTTACAGGTGAGGGGAAGAGGTTATATTATACAGGGTGTGCAAGTGTAGTGTGTGTGTGTGTGTGTTATCATAAGTGTAAATAACGCAGATCGTGTGTTATATAAAGCGCACTCGTGGAACAATTCTGGATCACTGCTGGCATTGACTGAAAATCAGCGCTGTTGGTGCAAATCTTCAGCACAAGCTGAGTCAGTGCCATGTTGCAGCAGCTGCAACGCACATAAAACTGGTACTTTATTTACTGTGTTTGATAGTTTTAGTTTGTTTTACTCTGTTTTGTTTTTTATTTTATTTTTTACTTTGTGTTTTTTTGTTAATGTGTTTTCCTGCCGTAAATAAATACTCTGTTTCTTTCTTTCTTAGTAGTAACACACAAACATATATTTTTTTTTAATAAACTGAAACACGTCGCTATTGCCTATTGCTGGCTGCGTTCTTTTGCACAGGTGAGGGGGGAACTTACACGGAATGTCGAAGTGTGGTAACACACAAACAATATTTTTAGGTGTCAACTTGTTGCTATTGCCTGTGACATGAAAACTGGCATTTATATATTATATTATAGGTACGGGGGAGTTTATACAGGGTGTTCAATTATAGTAACAGTAACAGACAAATATACAGGGTGTTCAATTATAGTAACAGTAACAGACAAAGATACAATTTTTAGTTATTAACTGCAACACCATGATAGCTAAGGAGTAAGGAGTCTGTATTGAATACTAACACCACCCATCCCCTTCCATAGGTGTCGTAAAAGGTGACTAAGGAAACCTTGTTCGATTCTCGAGTGGCGTGAATATTGTAATGATGATTATCGATGTTTGTAACGATACAGCATCGACTCTGAGATACAGGTTCTTCCTAGCTGGGGCGCTTAATGTTATAGCTTTTATTTTTTTGAGATTTTGACCCATGTTTCTTTGGGAGAGTTTTTAGTTAATGTCCTTTGTATATAGATTCTTCTTTGTGTAAATATGTCTAGTAGTTTATTTTATACGCCTGAAAAGGCTGAACACAGCGAACCTAGATATGGATGTACATTTATGATCTTTATACGTGTGTTGTATAAATAAATAATAATTATTATTAGTTATGGTGAGCAGAATCCCTCCTTTGATTCATAACCGCCTTGTCAGAAACACCCAGTATGTTATTATTATTTTATACGATGTAATATTATAACAAATATCTCTGCACTAAGATCCACATGCGAGTGCACACGAAGGAGGCTCCGTACGTGTGCTCCCTGTGCGAGCGACGGTTCACGCACAAGGCCAACCTGAACCGGCATTACAAGGTCAGTTCCGAATCTTCCATCTTATTAATCAGGTACAGGTACGTTTGTCTTGCTAAAAGCCGAGAACGGCTAGGTCGATTTATCTGATCTTGATTTTGAAATTTTAGTCGCGGTCCAGCCCCCGCAGCATGACGGAACATTTGTCGAATCTTTCTGTCACTTTTAATCGCTTTTGACATTTCAATTCGGGAAAATGTATGGAGACGGTCGACAAAACTGACAGATAGATACGACAAATTGTCCGTCGTGCTACCGCCGCAGGAATGATTTCAACAGTAAGAAAAAAATTTTGCAGTGTTCCTTGCAAAAACAACATTTTCCCATATGAAATTGTAAGGCAATATGAAGTTAACTAAAACAACTAGTAAAAAAATATCCATAAACAATCATACAAGAACACTGAAACGAAAATATCTTAGATGCAGCAAGCAGGTTTAGACTATTTCCATGCCATTCTGCCTTTAACATAATCATTAACATTGTAATAAGCTTTTTTAAATCAAAATTAAAAAAAAATCAAAAAAATCTTTATTCAATATAGGATACAAGATATCACTTATTGAAAGTCAATTAGACTACATCTAATCTAATCGCTATTGATACCTTATTTGGTAAAGTATCCTATACTGTGAGAGGCGAGGTAGTTTGGCAATTGGCTCAGGCAAACAAATGTTTGGCTTGCCTTACGACAATAGTCGCCTGGAGAGGCCCCCAAACGAGCCCTCCTCTGTCAAGTGATTCTACTCCCTTTCGCAATGATTTTACAGCGTTTAAATGTCCGTTGTAGGTGCACACGGGCGAGAAACCGTTCGTGTGCGACATCTGCAACCACACGTTCACCCAGAGCAACTCCCTGAAGCTGCACATCCGGACCGTGCACCTCAAGCTGCCCGACCCCTACCGGCAGAACCGCAAGGCGCGCCGCCAGCGCCCCGCCCCCGCCGCCCCCGCGCCCGCCGAGACAACCGGCATGGAGGGCGTGCAGGTGAGGAATACACCATCTACTTCTTACTATATCTATGTCGTAGTAAGATTTGATAATTAGGTTTTTTGCAAAAAAAAACTAGGGATTTTGCGAAAACACGGATAATTTGATATAAGCATTACTTTTTTTTTCAATTATCCTGACATAAAGTAGTTTTTTTGCAAAAAAAAACCTAGTATAATTGAAAACTGTTAAACCTTCCTTAACTCTGATTGGCTAGATTAATGCTGGCTAGTTAACTGTCTTCTGATTGGTTAGTTAAAATACCTTTGACGCTACAGAGAACCAATCAGAATAAGAGTTCGACAGCAAGCACTATACTCTAGCCAATCAGAGTTAAGAAAGGTTTCACATTTTCAATTATACTAGATTTTTTTTGCAAAAAACTTCTTTTTGTCAGGATGATTGGAAACAAATGATCCTTATATCAAATTATCCGGGTTTTCGCACGATACTCAGATTTACACGCCCGTTGGTAGGGGTGAGGTAAGTGCAGCAGTAATGCGAGTAAACGAAGATCTGAATAGAATTGCGGATTGGTCTCTTCGTAACTCACTAGTTCTCAACCCTATCAAATCTAAATTCTTAATAACTGGCTCTAGTAAACAGGTGAGTACTATTTTGCAACAACAGCCTAACGTCTGCATTTCTGGGACTCCTATTGAATGCGTCGCTAAGGCTCGTAATCTGGGCGTATCTATGGACTGCGAGCTGCACTTCGAAGAACATGTTACTGAAGTTGCTCGAAACTGTTTCTATAGGCTTAAGATACTTTATAAAATACGAGACTTCCTTAGCACTCCACTCAGAATAAACTTGTGCGAATCCATTATATTGTCAAAGCTTAATTACTGCCTCACTCTAATAGGTCCTTGTCTGCTGCAGAGAACTCAGAAACTGCTTCAACGGGTCCAAAATGCGTGTGCTAGGTTCTGTTTTCATATTCCCCCTCGAACCCACGTGACCCCCTTTCACATTGGCGCGAACATACTGCGCATGCAACAACGACAGCGTCTCTATACTGCTTGTATGCTTTTCGGTATAATAAGGACCGGAAAACCATCATATTTGTACGACAAACTCACCTGGCGACAAGCGTCTCGGGCTACGAAGATTAGAATTACTTCCAAACAACTACGCTGTCCACTTTTCAAAACGGCAGCATTCCGTGGAAGCTTCAAGTTCACCGCTACCAAGTGCTGGAATAGCCTTCCCCCGCCACTTCGTGAAAGTCGCACGTTAGCCACTTTTAAAAAAAATCTAAAAAAGTATTTGCTTGATGCGCAGAGGTATGAAGCGGGTATCGTCATATAGGTAGTTTCTTTTTCATTTAAACAGCTGAGACTTAGTACTTTGTGCTTTTAATATATTTAATTTTATTGCATTATTCAATCCTGCTTTTATCTGTTCTCGTTTCCATTTTGTTAAATATTAATTATGTTTTAAGTTTATATAAATCTTACTTTCACTCAATTTATTTAAGTAATCTATTTTTTGTAATCGACGAACGAACCTAATTCTTCGGTGTTGGCGGAAGAACAGCGCCTTGGTTTCGGCCATGGCATATGCTGAGTCAATAATCCGTTTTAACGAATATATTAGCTCAACTTTGCATTAGGTATTGTGGTAATAGGCAGGTGGACACTGGTTTTTATTATTTTTATTTTATTTTAACTTGTTCTATGTTATATGTCTACCTCCTAACTTTTAATTCGTTAAATAAATGTATATTCTTTCTTTCTTCTTTCTTTTAAAATCCCTAGTTTTTTTTTTTTTCAAAAAACCTTATTATCAAATCTTCCTACGATATCTATACCAATAATAAAGAGGATTGATTGTGTATGATTTGATTGTTTGTTTGTTTGTTTGCATCGAATATAAATACTGAACCGATTTGAAATCCGGAAATACTGAACCGATTTGAAAAGTTCTTTCATTGGTAGGAAGCTACATTATCCCCGAGTGTCATAGGCTATATTAGATTTTTAAAAAAATTGGGGATCCTTACCTAAACTCAAATAATGTAACCCGAGGTGCAATATTTTTTCCGTTCTTTACATATTTTGACAGGTGGTTTGTTGTTGTTGTTAACCGACGAAAAAACAAAAAGGAGGAGGTTCTCAATTCGTCGCGTATATTTTTTTTTTTTTTTTTTTTTTTTTTTTTTATGTATGATCACGCATAACTTTTTACTGTGTGGACCGATTTTAATAATTCTTTTTTTAATCGACAGGGTATACCTTGAAGTTGGTCCCATAAAAATTTGGAAATAAAATTCCCACCCTAAGGGTGAGAAAATAGGGGTGACTTTTTGGTCGGCTGGTCAATTTATCCACTCACAGGTTGCATTTCCGTGTTACATTATAACTTTTGATACCTACCTACAATATCTTTGGAAATGAAATAAAATAAGCCGAAAGACGTCCACTGCTGGACATAGGCCTCCCTCACAAATCGCCTCACCGACCGGTCGTGATCGAACCTCATCCTGTTAGTCCCTCAACCTTCACCAGGTTGTGTGGCCACCTTGTGGGGTGCGTCCACCCTGTTAAGGGTGATTAGCTGGGGTCAAAAAAATTAGCCCAAAAAAACTGAAAAGCAAAAAATAAAAACTTTTTATAAAAAAATTAAACCGCCGAAAAAACTGAAAAGCATTAAATAATAGGGAAACATTTTCTATTAGGCCTTAATTTACTCATTTCTTAAAGTAATTTTGGATTACCAAGAAATTTTGAGTCGGTGCCACAGAATCAACGAATAAAGATCACTAAATTACCTGAAATTCAAAGAAATAACCGAAAAACGTATGCCGCTGCGCATCGCGCTTTACATAGATAATGAATTTGCTTGTGTGGTGTGGCGCCGACTTAAAATTTCTTGGTAATCCAAAATTACTTTAAGAAATGAGTAAATTAAGGCCTAATAGAAAATGTTTCCCTATTATTTAATGCTTTTCAGTTTTTTCGGCGGTTTAATTTTTTTATAAAAAGTTTTTATTGTTGTTTGTTTTTTATTCGGCCATTCTAGGCAGTCAAAAGAACAAAGTCTATTGAGCCAAGTCTTTAGTAGTATCTTATATTCTATGGCGTAACGAAGTAAGCCGGGAGAGCTCGTATATAATAATTTCTTTTTTACAAAAAAAGGAACCCGCCTTCAATATACATCAACTGAGCACTTCCTCTTTATCGAAGTCGGTTGAAATAGGTACTAAAACCTTCTGAATGTAACAAATACCTATCTGAAAACCGCATCAAAATCGGTTCAGCCAAACGCGAGATAATCGCGGACAAACATGTTTTTTTTTCTGTATGGCAAAATAGCTCTTGTTCTTTGGTAATACAGTCTAGGGCTGACGAAACCATAGACAAATCTGTTACGGCCTCCTAGTCCGCCATCTGTACCAACTCTTGTACCTTACTTTGTCAGCATAAAAATAAAAAAGTATTCTATTCTATTCCCGCAATGTATATTCTTGTTTAAAGTTTTTTTTTTTTTTTTTCATAGATACCGGGCGCAGTTTATCAAATCGGCAAGTCAGTGGAGGAACTCAAAGAGGAGGTGGTCGAGTACACCGTCGAAGAGGAAGAGGAGATAGAAGAAGAGGAAATGGACGAATCGTGAATTGTGAGTCGTAGAAATAGGCTGTAATGTTGAATTTGTTGCCGGCTTGAGATTGTAATTGATTTGAGTTTTTGAGAAGAAAAGTTTAAAGAGTCGACAGCTGGGCAGCTCTGCAAACTGACTGACTTATCTCATCACTGGGTGAATGTTGGCTTATTTTGTTTATAATAATAAGACTTATTTAAGTTTTTATTTTTAAAACGACTATGTTTGTTGCGTACTTGATTATCCGGAAAAAAAATATGTAATAATGTTACTGTAAGAATTTCCTGGTTTATATAAAACTAGTCGACCCGGCTAACTTCGTACCGCCTTACCTTTTACTATTTTGTGCATGTATTATACTTATAAACCTTTCTCTGAAATCAATCTATATTTTTAAAAAAACCGCATCAAAATCCGTTGCAAAGTTTTGAAGATAAAAGCATAATTAGGGACAGACGCGGGAAGCCACTTTGTTTTATACTATGTATTGATAACAAGACTTATTTAAGGTTTTATTTTTAAAATGACTATGTTTGTTTCGTACTTATTTTTATCTGGAAATAAAAAAAAAAAACCTAATAATGTTACTGTAAGATTTTCCTGGTTTATATAAAAAGCAAAACTAACCTTTTTCGTTGTATATTTGCAACCACGCCCAAGTAAGCCATGCATTGATTTTCATTGCGTACATTTCTACGGTGCCAGGCACCCATAACGGAACGTACTAAGTGTGTTAGCTGTTTTATATTTTTTTAATTTAACATTTTCTCGAAGGACCTCAACCTTTCCAGGCCCAAGCCTCAGAGCCCAAAAATCGCTAAAACCCGGGGGTGCTTTTGCATTAGTCAGGCTCCCTGGGTCGCCGGCGGGTATTCTCAATTCCAAGATACAGGATGTTCCGATAATGCGCGAGGCCTGAGTAAACGTGCTTACAAAAAAATGTAGGTAATTATTTAATGTGATGCATTTTAGTGTTTCTTTAACAAAAATCATTTGTGATCTTTACAAAATGATGACTTGGTATATTTATACTGCCTCTGATATAATAAAAATAATAATAACACATCACACTCGGAGCCCCTAACTAGGAAGAACCTGTATCTAGTCTAGGGTGCCCGAAACACACACAGAGACGAACATCACACCCAGACCGGAAACAAACATCGATATTCATCATATCAATATTCGCCCCGCCCGGGAATCGAACCCGGGTGCACACGTTTACTCAGTCCGCATCACTGCCAACTGAGAAACGGAGCAGTATGAACGTAGTACTAAAATATTTTTATAAAACTTTAGCCTTTTAAAATAAACAATATCAATATTCTATTTTTAACACAAATTGTATATTTTCAACCCCCGACTAAAAATACTAGGCTACACTACGAACAACAATACTCTGTTACTGTGTGTGCGTAAGTGGAACCAAAATCGAAGCGGTTTTGTTGGAGAGTTACGCTTCCTGAGTATTGTTGTTCGTAGGATATTGGTGTCTGCGGCTTGGCTCAAGAACACTGGCTCCGTCATGTCACATATCATGAAAACCGAATCGCGGCGGCGGGCTAAACATTGTTATGACGAATATGTTTGTTTCCGGTCTGGGTGTAATGTTCGTCTCTGTATAATTATGTTTCGGGCACCCTAGAACTTCAGGTTCTTCCTATTTAGGGGCTCTGAGTGTGATGCGTTTTTATGTCCACTGTAGCCTCCTCCGGTAAAGGTATTACCAATTCTTGTATGTGTTTTAGTAACTCCGGCTTTTGTAAATGGTATATCCAGGATCATCATCATCATCATCATTTCAGCCGTAAGACGTCCACTGCTGGACATAGGCCTCCCTCAAGGCTCTCCATCTGTACCGATCGCAGGTGGCCTGCATCCAGCGTGGACCCGCAGCCTTGCGCAGAGCACCCCTTGCCCCGCCGTTACCGTGACCGCTACCGTGGTCAGGAATAGCGGGGCTGCCGGGGACTAGGAGCCTGGGCACATGCTGACTATTCATGAGGGGGGGGGTTGCCATACTCGCCACGCTTGGCAGGCGGGTTGGCGAGCGCAGTATGGTGTTGTATAAACCAGAAGACGCTGCTGCCCGTCTTCTGGTGCTGTCCCTCAGCCGGGTCCTACGGCTCCCACGGGAGGAGAGGGGAGGGCGACATTCTAACGCCGGCGCCCGCGGCAGGATAATTTGTTTGAATCAACTTTTAATTTTTGCGACTCTGACTCGTCAATTTCGTCATCCGACATTTCATCACAAAAATGTATTATTTTTCACATCAATTTCCACAGTTTGATTCCCGCCGTCTTTTGTTTTGCACAAAAATAGACGCTTCCATTTATGAATTTTGATTCACACTGAAACCGGCTCTATCTAATTTTAATTTTCACTTTAATCGATTATTATACATTTAATGAGTAATGGATTTACTTTATTTACAGCTTTCCATTAATATTTACAGTTAAGTATATTACATATTTACAAAAAAAAGGAAAGAAAAACAATAAAAATTTAAAAATGAAAATCGAAAAATTTTACAAATAAAATATTACGTCCAGATCGTCGTATTAAACCTGCAATATGTTTAGGTTTATTGTTGTTTTTTTTGTATTTTTTTCTGGATTTTTGTGGTGGGTGGTGCTGTTTGTCTGCCGGCAGTTCTTTTTTATTTTTTAAGTAAGGGAGCTGCCATCCTCTTTACATTTTTCCACGTGCAGTGCTCTATATGCGAGGGTGAAAAGCTGCTCCCAGCTGTAATGTTCCTTGTATTATGAGTTGCAGTATCCTTAATAGTTTTGGTCAGGGCAGCGCAGACAGTGTGCCGTGCGCCCCGAGGGATTCTTTTTACTACTGGATAATTTTGTTTTAAATTTGTTAAGATTTGCCAAATAGGTTGTAAGAGCTGAGTTTAATTTAAAGTTTAAGTTAGTTATCCCAGGGCCTACAGAAATTATTCAAAAGGGTTCGGTAACACACGCGAGTTTTATTTCCCTAAAAAGTACACAGTTACTTGGCACTTCTTATCTGGTTAAAGTAAAGATAGGCAGGCTGGTCCCGTCTGCAGGTAGAGGCGGCGGCCGGTCTGGAGGACTGGCTGGAGTCTGGCTGTAGAGGCTGGCTGCGGCTGGAGTAGGCAGCTAGCACGAGCGGTAGTTGCTCGTGGCTGTGTACGGATGTGGTGGGTGGACCCTGAAGAACGGAGAGAGAGTTACTGGAGGTTGGAAATGAGTCAGGAAGAAGACCTCCAGCCCTCAAAGAAAAGGGGTCCCCCGAAGTGCTAGGTAGCACGAGGTAAGATGGCTCCGGCAGGTGTACGGAACGAAGATGCCGCCGGAGTCCGAGAGTTGGGCCAGGTTTAGGGTCTGGCCCTCAAAAGCTCGTTGTCACCAAAAATCCGTAGAATTTCGCTCAGCCAAGGTCGGGCCGAGCGGTAGGTCCAGTAATCCAGCAGAAGGATGTCATTAATCGTTTTTAAAAGACTCCAGGATATAATATTTTCGGAATTGTAGTAGGTTCCCAATCAGCAAGCATAGTGGCCGAAACCTCAAACAATCCACCAAGTTCGTCGGTCTCTTTGCCGTTGTTACAAACGTAGATGGTGCAATACGTCAAATCTTGATTGTATCTACACCAGTCACGAACGGTTGGTTCAGTCGGACGCCAGTAATGTACAGCTGAGGCGAAGCGGGGCTTGATTTTACACCCAGGCATGGCGCCAAGCGTGGGAAACCATTGAATGGCCGTGGTGGTTCCCCATGCGCCAAATCCCTCACGATCAAGGAGGACCGAAGCATATGGGTGGATCAACTTTTTGTTGTCAGAAAATTTTAAATTTTGAAAAATATAAAAGTGATATAAATTTAATTTTTTTCTTAGTTATCAGTTTATACAACTTATTAAGTTTACTATCCCATGCAAAGCAGCGAACTTAATGTTTTTTTTTTACTAGTTTTAGGATTTGAAAAGAAAAAAGTCACTTAATGGCGTCTCCTGGGTGACTGTTATTAAATAAATAAAACAATAATATTTTGTTTATTTAATCACTTTAATTAATTCTAAAATATAACCTTATTCAAAAAATAGGTTTGGTTTTTTAAAGATAATATATATATTTTTTAAAAATGCCATTTATGTGTCTCTTGAGTAACTAAAAGACAAAACAAGTAGATAACTTTATGATTTCAAAATATTTACTTCATCAGACAACTATATAAAATACAATGTGGTTTTATTAAACAACTTACTTAGCAAAACAGAAGAAAAAATTTAAACAATATTTATGCTTTCTCTAAAAATAACCGAAAACTTTTTTTTCTCTGGGGACTATTTGGTTTGCCAAGAGACAAAATTGGTGACCCAAGAGACATATGCAGGCATACTTACGTTACAATAATGAAAAAATTTAATCAAATCAGTCTCAATAATTAAGTATAGTAACTCTAGAACTTAGTAATTCTTAATAATAATATTATTTTTCGAAAATATCGACGGGATTACGAAATTTGTAATAAGTTTGGCCTCGTTTGGTTAGGGTAACGGGGGCTTCCAGTATTTTCACAGCATCAGTATAATCGATGTCCTTTGTATCTAAGCGAAAAAGTTTACCATTTTTCACGCAACGCAGAAAAGTCACCATTATTTCACCATCATCGTCCAATCGGTTGACCAAACAAGCATATTTTGTAAATTTTACCTTTTGTTGCGTGTATTTTGACTAGCAAATAATCACCCTTCCGAAAAGCACGATTTTCTTTATCGTCTTCATTGAGTCTTGAGGTCGATGGTTCCTCATCTGCATCTGACATGCAAGGTGTATTGTACACAATGTCATACACATTTTCTCGGCGAGGTGTAGTAAGGTCCAGTAGTTGTATATCTTTAAGTGGTGATTTTTTAATTTCTTCTTCCAAAAGCTCCACAGGAGTATCGTCTTGTCTTGCTGATTTAGTAATCTTTTTGCAAGCCTGCGCATATAGAACACAAATAAATTAAATACCTACTAAAAATAACTAAAATCATTTCATGAGAAAGGAAAAAGACTGAGAACGATGGACTTGTGATTTTAATTTACTCACTACGACAATCATCTACTTTTATATTCTTAAGTATACTGTCAATTTATTAAAGTAACTTATGATAAAACTTATGGTTATTAGAAAATGAAAAGATAAAAAACAAACCTTTTTTTGTAGAGCTAAAGTCTCAACTGGTGAATATGATTTGGGTTCAAGACATGCGCAGAATCCGCGGCTACAGAAACAGCTGAGATATCTGAATTTCAGTTCACCAGGGATCTTTGTAAAAACCTGATGAACATGTCTGGTGCCTGCAAGAGATATGACCTTGGGTGGCAATTGCTTTTCGATTTTGAGAAGAAACAAGAATTAGTTTAATCAGCATTTGGAATATCTTTTCCGTTGGCGACTATGTTATAAGTTAAAGGTGCCATTTCTTAAACAAGCGAAGGCAATAGTAAAAGAGACAGATATGATACGCCCAAATCAATAGAAAAGGTTACAAAAAGTAGTTTTTAAGCAAATTATTAATTGGAATATGAAATAACAATCTTACCCATTAGTCGTAAAAAAAATAATAAGAGTAAGTAGACAGGCATGCAAATTGGTTAATTTATCCACGCCACAGATATAAATGGAAAGAAAAGACACAAACTGGTCACCACAAAGCACGAAAGTTAAGAGTAAATTTACTTTTAAAAAGAAGAGTCTCTTGAGTCACCGCCAAAGTCTCTTGGGTCACTACGAAAGTGACTCAAGTGACCAGTTACCCAGGGGAAATTTTAAAGTAAAATATAAATTTTAAATAGATTTTATTTACATATGGACTAATGGCTTGTATTTAAAGAAAGTAAGAATCAATATTTAAATAACATTATAAGAAATAAAATTTAGGCTCAAAAATAATTACCGAAATAGTTCGTCTCCCAGCGGACCAACAATAAACATACCCTTGATCAGATCGGCTCTCCGGTGAACTGAACGGTCGAAAGTAACGTTTTTAGGTTGACAGCAGGAATCACGCGACTCTCAGACTCGTTCGTGATTGGCTGAATGTGTGATCAAACGAACTTGTCACAACTTGAAACTGCATTTTAGTCGGTTAGCCAGCGGACCAAGATTGAATTGAAAAAGCGGAGACAAGAAATAAAATGATATCTGCGGAAAAATTCTAATGTATATAAATTCACTTTGTTCATTTCATATAACTGCGATCCTTTAAGTGTATGTTTAGACTAAATAAATAAATCATTGCCTTTATTTTTTTTAAACCACAATGTATATCGTACAGTAAGTTAGGAGTGGGGACACTGAATATTTGTATGAGCGAAAAAAATGGTCAACTGGGTCACTGTAATAAAAACATAAAAAATGTTTTAAAAACTTTTACAATATATACAGTAGAATTATTTGGTTTTATTAATTATGTTTTATATTAAACAAGAGCTAGCAAACCTTTTTCAAAAATTTATAAATATTTTTAATGGCGCGGGACAGGTCTAAACAACAAAAAGTTGATCCACCCATATAGTCCAGTCTCATTGGTTGCGTTGTTGGGCACGTAACGTACTCTAATTGACAGCACTTAAAACTCGTCGAAAGTGGCCGTAAAGGTACTGCATAACCAAGTTTTCTTGATCGGGTAATACCAACGATGTTGGCTACCACTTGTACTTTCGTACATGGCGACGTGTCTTAGATTCAATTTAGACACTCTCAATGCGCAAGGACCACGTCCTGCTCTTCTTTTTCCTCTCCTAAATCTCTTCTTACGTTTAGCAGGCATTCCGCCCTTCTTCGGTGACGTCTTGGATATGTGTCTCCATATTTGGTCTTTCTAGGTCCACGAACCTTCAGTTTCATCTCGTCAGGGCTAATAATTTTTTGGACAAGCGCCTTCGTGTTTGCACTAGACTTAAGCTTGTCACTTGACTTGAATTGTGAACGAATATGGTTTTATAATAAATATAGGTAGGTGTTATGTACTTACCGGATAGGTTGCAATCCGGTCGCTATGGAATTCGAGGCCAGTTCTATTGAATGGCGCTGAGAATACTCCTGTAGATTATAATTATAGAGGCAGGCATGTTTTTCAACCTCTTGAACAAATTTGATAGTTTTCTGCTACTCCATATTAATCCAATATTTATTTAATTTTCCTGGCAGAAAATCTTTTTGTACCTTAATTTGTTATTATAAATGTTTGTGTTGATCCCAGTATCGATCATGAATATTGCATTTAAATCTGGAATAATGATATTATACGGTAAATGCTACGAATATTGTTGTTCGTAGGGTAAATGAGTTTTTTTTTTTTGTTTATCTCTGAGCACAAATTCCGAGCTCTATGCGAAATTTTTCATTTCGTTTCTCAGAGGATGGTCCCGCGTTATTTCTTTCATTCACTTTTAGGTGATTAACATTCCTGTTGGAGAATTATTATTGAATTCCTGCGATCTGGGTCAGAATCAATTAAATTGAGCTAATGAGGATGGGTGTTGCTGCCTTGAAGTTTGAGGTAGATTCGGTTGTATGTTCATTTGCTGGGCTAGGTCATTTAATTGACCTGATCTTGCACAAAGGCGCGCTTAAAAACTGGAGTAACTTAGTTAGCGGGGCAGTGTCCCTATTTCTTGCTTACTGGAGTAATATAGTTAGCGGGGTCAGTGTCCCTATTTCTTGCTCACTGGAGTAATATAGTTAGCGGGGGCAGTGTCCCTATTTCTTGCTCACTGGAGTAATATAGTTAGCGGGGGCAGTGTCCCTATATCTTGCTCACTGGAGTAATATAGTTAGCGGGGGCAGTGTCCCTATTTCTTGCTCGCTGGAGTAATTTAGTTAGCGGGGGCAGTGTCCCTATTTCTTGCTCACTGGAGTAATATAGTTAGCGGGGGCAGTGTCCCTATTTCTTGCTCACTGGAGTAATTTAGTTAGCGGGGCCAATGTCCCTATTTTTTGCTCACTGGAGTAATTTAGTAAGCGGGGGCAGTGTCCCTATTTCTTGCTCACTGGAGTAATTTAGTTAGCGGGCGCAGTGTCCCTATTTCTTGCTCACTAGAGTAATTTAGTCAGCGGGGGCTGTGTCATCAAATATTAAAGACATCAAATACTCTTATCAAGAAGCAAGCTGAAATTAATGACAGATATTTCACTGTCTCTAATGTCAGCTTGTTTATTTAGCAAAGATTATACAGCACCTAACTTTCGCTATACAATTGCATTAAAACGGTTAGTATTTGACAGCAAACAAATTAAAAAAAAAATATCGTGTACGCCCACCCTGGGCGGGCATCTAATACGTCATTAAGCCTGTTACTCATGCCAGCAACCATGTTCCAACACATTTCTCTTCCACCCATCATTTCCCAAGTGTCATACACCACCTGCCTCAAATTAATATTATTCCGTACTTCTGATAGATCCCAATTGAAAACCATTTGGCCTCAAAGATTCTCAATTGGGTTGATGTCTGGGCTCTTTGTTGGCCAATGTATGATTTGGATATCTGGCTGAGTTTGGAGCTAGTCTTAAATTTAAATTATTCTTACGATATTCGCTGGCATGTTGGGAAGAAAGAAATACATTTATCGCTAGCTTATTATAAATTCTGGCCTTAAATGCATCGTCATTCTCAATAACTCTGGATAGTAAATTGTTTCTTACTGACTGTACTCGGTGACGTTCTTGAGCGTTCTTTTTTGAACGCACACGCGGGTGAAATCGATGGTCGATATGGTTTCCAATTTTGAACCAGCCTTCTCGTGAGAGATAAACAATCCCTTGCGGTGCATCCCATCGTATTTGAAAACACCCCGCTGAGGCGCGTCAGCGTCCGTTATAGCTAGCTTTCTCGACCACTGGGTTGCAAGAACGCACGGAACGGGGTGGTACGAAAGCCAGTTCGCGTCAGTGAATGGGTCGAGGCCGTAATACTCCGCAGTGCAATCCTCATCCCACGCATGCCACGGTAATATCATCGTAGGTATGTCGATGTAGCCACACAAACCGTTCGTGGCCATGCGTATCAACTGAGTGTACGTGTTCCTAGTGGTCAGGTCAACCCAAACTCTTAGCGACAAATCAGATCGGGCGAAAAGGACCGACGTCTGTAAGGCCAAGGCCATACTTAACATCCGAAAGCACCCCCGCGTTCCCTCGGCAGATGTGAACCCGTTCTGGATGTCTTCTGTGATAACCAGTCCCATGTATGTAGCCACCCTGGACATTGAGTTCATGGTTATATAAGTGTCATGGCCGGGGCATGCATAGCCGGCTTATACGTCGCCCATCGCCGCCTCCGATGTTGCGGCAAGGTCACAGAGTCGACGCCCTCAGTGTTGGCTGACCCCGAATAGGGTCGGGCCAACGGGCTAATAGCCCCAAAGTTGTATCCAACCATCAGGCGCCTGCTCTCAGTCGTGTCGCCGCCGATGAATGTGCGCGAAGCACTATACTCCGAAGTAGAATACAGATGCGGCATAGGGTCTCCCCCCATAATCCAAGCGCCATGAAGAGGCGCATCCGTCAAGTAGGTCGTCCCACCAGCGGGCACCAATATTGGGGGATACTGCGCACCATGGAGCTCAGCAGCGACGCCGCTCGCCCTCTACTACGCCGTCAATCGCTAGCTTGCTCTCGAGCTCGCTGATGGCCGAGACCAGGTCTGAGCCCCCCGCCGCCGCCTGAAACGGAACCCACCAAGCAGCAACGAGCTCGTCAATGCTAGTCGGGGCAGGAAGCGGATTTTGCTCGTCCGCGTGGCGGTAAGCGCTGGCCACCGGGATCTCATAGCCGATACCGATTATCGAATCCGGTGCGGCCGTAGTTGCGCAATCGCTGAGCACCAGGACCGCGTAAATAGGGCCCGGAATGTTGCATATATTGTAGTCTAAGTCGCGTGTCCCACTCTCGTAGGGACCAACGGGCAACTGCGGTTTGCTTATCAAGCTTCCTCTCAGTTCCGTATTTACTTTATTGTTATTCCCTCTAATTTAATTGCATTGCCAAAATGTTGGGTTAAATGAATCTTTGCCTCGACGTAATTATTGTAGTCGTCGGCGTCGGATTGATCTGTTATTTATTGGAAATATATCCATGTGAATCGAAAAGCGGGGGCTGGGACTATCTTCGTGTATATAAAAGTTCCTAATGAATTTATAAACGTCAAATAACAATATTTTATCTCTATGACGAAAAGTCAAATTATACATTAAAATATTTAGGCTATGGATGTCTTTATTAAGCTCTACAGAGTTAAAATTTGAGAACGGAAAATAACAAATGATAATTTTCCCTGTTCCCATGTCGCAATTTTCTATTTTTAATAATAATAAATTAAAGAGATTTATAATGTCCTTCTTACACGTATTTGAACTATCGCCTAGTAAAAGGATTTTAGTAACATTTTTTCCTTATCATTGACTAAAAGTTTATTAGTAATATAATTATAATTACGACCAGGAAAGCAATTATTACATACTGCTTGCTTTTAATTGTAGTTTAGTAATTTACCTACACCTACTCCTAACCTATCTGAGTAAACTACGGAACGGGGGGGTCTGTCCGGGTCCAGCGCGGGCGGCCGGCGTTCCGCCCGCCACAGTCGCTGCCGCCGCGGGGGAGCCGTGCGGCGCTCTGCCAGTCAACGTCGCTGCCGCTGGGGAGCCCGCCGCTCCGCCCGTAGTTGCCGTCGCCGCGGGGGGCGCCCGAGAGCGCTCTGGCGAGTCTCGCTGCACCGTCACGGGAGCAGGGGGTTACCGCCGCCGCCCTCTTGCGCGCCCTCTTTGATCGTCGTGCGCCCTCTGCCGCGTCCGGTGATAGCTCCGGAGCGGCGCGCACACTCGCCGCCGCCGGCGCATGGCTCTGGTCCGGTGCGGTAGCTGCTTGCGCGGCCGCCGATGGCGCGGGAGGTGTGGGAGGGCACGCAGGCGGAGTGGGAGACTGTGTGGGCGACGTGGGAGCGCACGCAGGCGGCCTGGGAGACGGCGCGGGCGATGCGGCAGGACGGGCGCGCCCCCGCCGCCCCCGCTGCCCGCCCAGGAGGAGCTCCAGGCGTGGAGAGGCCCGGCTGTGTGTTCGCGTGCTGTTGTCTGTCACGAATCAATTCGTCCATAGCCAGCATGTACTCTCTCATCTGGTTTACGCTGTGGTTGTACTTCTCGGTGAGCTCAACTCAAGTAGATAGATAGATAGATAGATAGATAATAAATTTATTTCCAATGTAATGATATACATACACACAAAGAATAATGTATACACCAGATACATATAAGTAAACGAAATAAAACAAACAGTAAATGGCACATTATGTGTTCGTATATCAACACTGCAAAAGGGTCCCAACTCAGCTCGTGCTCCAGACCAGAGGTCTAAAGCGCTGATGATTCTGCTGGAACCATGTATATATATATTTTTTTGTGTTATGTTAGTAAGTTTATATACATAAATAAAATACATATTATGAAATATAAGTAAGGTGTGTAGTACAATTTGTAGCCCAGTCATATTAGGTAAAAAAAGTGGTCAACCTCGGAATGAAAGATAATAAGCTGCAAATTGGTATGAACCTTTGTTTTGTCATTCTAAATGTTGTCTCAAAAGTCACAATCGTTATCGTGTCCGCGTCTCAAGATATTCAAGGTCACAGGTCACAAAAATCGGTTTTTCGCGAATATCTGGCTTCCTATCGGTTGAATGAGATTTGCATTTATTATAAAAGTTGTAGGCTATAAAATTCCCTACAACTTTTGTTTAAACTTTTTTTTCATACGACCAACCGTTTTGAAGGTAGAGCGCGAAGTGCACATCGTACAGTCATATACGGCCTAATGCAAGGTCAAGCGTGAGTTATGGTTATCAGTACGTTATAAAGTCAATTATTTACTTGGAAATTATAATTATTAAACAATGCCTATTATTTATGTACTATTAATTATTTATATTTAACTAGAGGCTGCCCCGCGGTTTTTCCCGCGCAGATTTCTCATAAACACAAAATTCCCGTTTTTCCCGTTCCCGTGGGAATTTCGGGAAATCCCTTCTTAGTGCTCACCTACACTCCCTAAGGCGTCGTCCTAATTGGGAGCGATCGTACGATGGCGCGATGCGTTTTTCATCTCACGATCAAAGTGGTCGTACGATGACCTAACAGGTGTCCTAATAGATCGCGCGATGTCTATCGTGCGATGCCGTCGCTCGATGGCTGGCGTCGCGCTTTACGCCACTTTAACGATGGCTCTTTATAGAGATGCACAGTTTTTGCTGTCGGGCAATATTGCTTTAAAAATTGCAAATGACATTGAAAAAAGGAAACGTAGACAACATAAAATACTTTATAGATCCAGAAATCTGCGCGGTGAATTTTTCAACCTTTATTTTGATGTACGAAATAACGAAGAAGACTTTTACGATTATTTGTCCATGGCAAAAGAAACATTTGACTACATCTGCAATGGAATACGTAGCGATTGTAATCATAGAGTGACCAACTTTAAAAAACCCATTAGTGTGGAAGAAAGATTGGTATTAACAATCAGGTAAGTTTTTTATTATTATTATGTGTGCGTACATTTAAATAAAAGACAAACATTTTATGTATTTATTATATATTTTTATTATGTATTTATTATCTTTTTTATTTTTCTTTCATATAGGTAGTCATTATGTCGGTTTAATGTGCAACAGAGTATATAAAACACTTCTTAAGTCAGCAAAATTACGTAGAATTCTAGTTTTAAACTACTGGATGTACAAATTTTAATAAAATCTTATAATCAACTATTACGGTATAAAAAAAGGAATAATCACACATTCTTTTATAAGAAAAAGAAATTGAGGTGTAAAAAATCTTATATTCAAGAATCATATTCAGCATTAAATGATTCGTAGAATTGTTGTGTGTTTGTTGGTGGTGCCATGGATGGATGTGAGGATGCGTGCACAGGTGAGGGTATGATTGTTGACATAGTAGATGAAGAGTTTGAAGGGGGTGATGGCATAGCTAGAGAAATTTCGTCTGCTATTGTATTCTGTAATTTACTTTTTAATCTTAATTTTTGCACTGGATTCATATATTTAAAATATGGAGCTAGCGATTTCAAAAATAGTAAATCTTCATCCTCAACTTCTTTTTCTTTCTCCTTAAACGCTTTAATTTTATCTTCTTCGATTTGGATCATTCGACGCTGATATTCGGTTAAAGATTGATTTTCTTTACGTTTTCTTTTTTGGGATCCACTTTGTAATCCACTATCTAAAGCTTCAGTTGACAAAGCACTCGAGCTCTGTGTATTTGTACTGCGCACACTGGTAGACAGTGGTTCGTCATCAGAAGATACAAAAGTCTCGGATCTATTAATCATTGCAGTAGAATTATCTTCATCAGGCAACTGAAGATTCTGCTCTGATCTTGAAGTGGATGGTAGGCTGGCATCATTATCATTATTTCCAGTTTCTTTCCAGTTTCCTTCGGTTGGTCGAGGCATTGAAACATCCTTTAAAAACAACATATGTTGGTAATAGGTCCACTTTCCTGAGTAATATTGTTCATTTGGGCTTCCTGAATCTCCAGAGCGAGGCTTACGAACTTTTTTCAATTCTTTTAGAAAGACATCCCTTAAGTGTCGCCACCTAGTTTTAACGTCCATTTCTGTAATGTAAATTTAGTTAGCTGGGGCAGTGTCCCTATTTCTTGCTCGCTGGAGTAATGTAGTTAGCGGGGGCAGTGTCCCTATTTCTTGCTTACTGGAGTAATTTAGTTCGCGGGGGCAGTGTCCCTATTTCTTGCTCACTGGAGTAATTTAGTTAGCGGGGGCAGTGTCCCTATTTCTTGCTCGCTGGAGTAATGTAGTTAGCGGGGGCAGTGTCCCTATTTCTTGCTCGCTGAAGTAATGTAGTTAGCGGGGGCAGTGTCCCTATTTCTTGCTTACTGGAGTAATTTAGTTCGCGGGGGCAGTGTTTCTATTTCTTGCTCACTGGAGTAATTTAGTCAGCGAGGGCAGTGTCCTTATTTCTTAGCGCTGAGAGTACTCCTGTAGATTATAATTATAGAGGCAGGCATGTTTTTCAACCTCTTGAACAAATTTGATAGTTTTCTGCTACTCCATCTTTATTCAATATTTATTTAATTTTCCTGGCAGAAAATCTTTTTATACCTTAATTTGTGATTATAAATATCGTGTTGATCCCAGTATCGATCATGAATATTGCATTTAAATCTGGAATGATGATATAATACGGTAAATGAGCTTTTTTCGATTGTCTCTGAGCACAAGTTCCGAGCTCTATGCGAAAATTTTCATTTCGTTTCTCAGAGGATGGTCCCGCGTTATTTCTTTCATTCACTTTTAGGTGATTAACATTCCCGTTGGAGAATTATTATTGAATCCCCGATTTCTGGGTCCGAATCGATTAAATTGAGCTGATGAGGATGGGTGTTGCTGCCTTGAAGTTTGAGGTAGATTCGGTTGTATGTTCATTTGCTGGGCTGGGTCATTTAATTGTTACTATTTGCTGCGTCCTTTAAGGGCAACTAAGTTCTTAAGCTCTGTTTTTTATTTTAAAACCATCTGTAAAACACTTAGTTCGCAATAAAAATTTATGATTTATTGACCTGATCTTTCACAAAGGCGCGCTTAAAAACTGGAGTAACTTAGTTAGTGGAGGCAGTGTCCATATTTCTTGCTCACTGGAGTAATTTAGTTAGCGGGGGCAGTGTCCCTATTTCTTGCTTACTGGAGTAATATAGTTAGCGGGGGCAGTGTCCCTATTTCTTGCTCACTGGAGTAATTTAGTTAGCGAGGGCAGTGTCCCTTTTTCTTGCTAACGGGAGTACTTTAGTTAGCGGGGGCAGTGTCTCTATTTCTTGCTCACTGGAGTTATATAGTTAGCGGGGGCAGTGTCCCTATTTCTTGCTCACTGGAGTAATTTAGTTCGCGGGGGCAGTGTCCCTATTTCTTGCTCACTGGAGTAATTTAGTTAGCGGGGGCAGTGTCCCTATTTCTTGCTCGCTGGAGTAATGTAGTTAGCGGGGGCAGTGTCCCTATTTCTTGCTCGCTGAAGTAATGTAGTTAGCGGGGGCAGTGTCCCTATTTCTTGCTTACTGGAGTAATTTAGTTCGCGGGGGCAGTGTTTCTATTTCTTGCTCACTGGAGTAATTTAGTCAGCGAGGGCAGTGTCCTTATTTCTTAGCGCTGAGAGTACTCCTGTAGATTATAATTATAGAGGCAGGCATGTTTTTCAACCTCTTGAACAAAGGAGATTGACCATTTTTGTATGGACGCTGGACCAAGGCTGCCCAGCATTGAATCATAGTGCATAATGTTCATTAGACTAACAGTAGTCTGTAACCTAAAGCGCTTAAGAATCTATCCAAGGAATATTGAAAAATAATCTATTTTACATTGACGAAAAATCCTAACCAACAGCTTATTTTAAAAATAAAAGACGGTGTATCATTTAAAATATCAACATTTATTTAAGGATAAACATTTTAAAATACCATATCAATCGTCATCATCATCGTCGTCTATAATTATGGAATCTAAAAATAAAGCAGGGCGCCTCACAACGTCTTGGTGCCTAGCCCATCCCAAAAACCAAACTAGGCAAACAACGTGGGCACAACTGCCGATCGTTCTTCGCCCGATATAACATGAGCAGCAATAATGTTGAACAGAATCGAGCCCATGATTGTTCTCGTCAATTAAAATATAGCAATGATACACTTTTGCCGATGTATGTCTGCTCTTTATGTGCGCTCGAATCAGTTGTACGTTGCTGGTTGGCATCGAAAAATCGGAGAGGTCGTCGAGGCGACCGACATAGTTTTGAATAATAAATGTCTCTGTGGTGCGTACATGCTCGCTGTAATAGCTAGGCGCAAGTTTGATTTGGTATGTTCCTACTGCAAAGAGACTCAATTGCTCCGGGGTTAACATGGGAAATGACGCAACATTATCCCTAACCACTGAAATATTTTCGAAGTTGGCTCTGTTCCGATTTAGCCTTCTTTCATCAACATAATCAGCTAAGTGATTGGGAACATTCAGCCGCTCTCTGGCTATATTGATGAATTCATGAACATAAACGATAAAAAACTATATATCAAATGTAAGATCACCAAAAAAATAAGTTTTAAGGTACTACGTATATATTATAAATCCGTGGTTTTAATTTTTATTTTTTATTTTTCATATATATATCTCTTCATGTGAAGAAGAAAAAAAATATTCACATGCGTGGGCAGCATTTGGTCCAGAATGGTCAATCTCCTTTGATAGTTTTCTGCTACTCCATCTTTATTCAATATTTATTTAATTTTCCTGGCAGAAAATCTTTTTATACCTTAATTTGTGATTATAAATATCGTGTTGATCCCAGTATCGATCATGAATATTGCATTTAAATCTGGAATGATGATATAATACGGTAAATGAGCTTTTTTCGATTGTCTCTGAGCACAAGTTCCGAGCTCTATGCGAAAATTTTCATTTCGTTTCTCAGAGGATGGTCCCGCGTTATTTCTTTCATTCACTTTTAGGTGATTAACATTCCCGTTGGAGAATTATTATTGAATCCCCGATTTCTGGGTCCGAATCGATTAAATTGAGCTGATGAGGATGGGTGTTGCTGCCTTGAAGTTTGAGGTAGATTCGGTTGTATGTTCATTTGCTGGGCTGGGTCATTTAATTGTTACTATTTGCTGCGTCCTTTAAGGGCAACTAAGTTCTTAAGCTCTGTTTTTTATTTTAAAACCATCTGTAAAACACTTAGTTCGCAATAAAAATTTATGATTTATTGACCTGATCTTTCACAAAGGCGCGCTTAAAAACTGGAGTAACTTAGTTAGTGGAGGCAGTGTCCATATTTCTTGCTCACTGGAGTAATTTAGTTAGCGGGGGCAGTGTCCCTATTTCTTGCTTACTGGAGTAATATAGTTAGCGGGGGCAGTGTCCCTATTTCTTGCTCACTGGAGTAATTTAGTTAGCGAGGGCAGTGTCCCTTTTTCTTGCTAACGGGAGTACTTTAGTTAGCGGGGGCAGTGTCTCTATTTCTTGCTCACTGGAGTTATATAGTTAGCGGGGGCAGTGTCCCTATTTCTTGCTCACTGGAGTAATTTAGTTCGCGGGGCAGTGTCCCTATTTCTTGCTCACTGGAGTAATTTAGTTAGCGGGGGCAGTGTCCCTATTTCTTGCTCGCTGGAGTAATGTAGTTAGCGGGGGCAGTGTCCCTATTTCTTGCTCGCTGAAGTAATGTAGTTAGCGGGGGCAGTGTCCCTATTTCTTGCTTACTGGAGTAATTTAGTTCGCGGGGGCAGTGTTTCTATTTCTTGCTCACTGGAGTAATTTAGTCAGCGAGGGCAGTGTCCTTATTTCTTAGCGCTGAGAGTACTCCTGTAGATTATAATTATAGAGGCAGGCATGTTTTTCAACCTCTTGAACAAATTTGATAGTTTTCTGCTACTCCATCTTTATTCAATATTTATTTAATTTTCCTGGCAGAAAATCTTTTTATACCTTAATTTGTGATTATAAATATCGTGTTGATCCCAGTATCGATCATGAATATTGCATTTAAATCTGGAATGATGATATAATACGGTAAATGAGCTTTTTTCGATTGTCTCTGAGCACAAGTTCCGAGCTCTATGCGAAAATTTTCATTTCGTTTCTCAGAGGATGGTCCCGCGTTATTTCTTTCATTCACTTTTAGGTGATTAACATTCCCGTTGGAGAATTATTATTGAATCCCCGATTTCTGGGTCCGAATCGATTAAATTGAGCTGATGAGGATGGGTGTTGCTGCCTTGAAGTTTGAGGTAGATTCGGTTGTATGTTCATTTGCTGGGCTGGGTCATTTAATTGTTACTATTTGCTGCGTCCTTTAAGGGCAACTAAGTTCTTAAGCTCTGTTTTTTATTTTAAAACCATCTGTAAAACACTTAGTTCGCAATAAAAATTTATGATTTATGATTTATTGACCTGATCTTTCACAAAGGCGCGCTTAAAAACTGGAGTAATTTAGTTCGCTGGGGCAGTGTCCCTATTTCTTGCTCACTGGAGTAATTTAGTTAGCGGGGGCAGTGTCCCTATTTTTTGCTCACTGGAGTAATTTAGTTAGCGGGGGCAGTGTCCCTAATTCTTGCTCACTGGAGTAATTTAGTTAGCTGGGGCAGTGTCCCTATTTCTTGCTCGCTGGAGTAATGTAGTTAGCGGGGGCAGTGTCCCTATTTCTTGCTTACTGGAGTAATTTAGTTCGCGGGGGCAGTGTCCCTATTTCTTGCTCACTGGAGTAATTTAGTTAGCGGGGGCAGTGTCCCTATTTCTTGCTCGCTGGAGTAATGTAGTTAGCGGGGGCAGTGTCCCTATTTCTTGCTCGCTGAAGTAATGTAGTTAGCGGGGGCAGTGTCCCTATTTCTTGCTTACTGGAGTAATTTAGTTCGCGGGGGCAGTGTTTCTATTTCTTGCTCACTGGAGTAATTTAGTCAGCGAGGGCAGTGTCCTTATTTCTTAGCGCTGAGAGTACTCCTGTAGATTATAATTATAGAGGCAGGCATGTTTTTCAACCTCTTGAACAAATTTGATAGTTTTCTGCTACTCCATCTTTATTCAATATTTATTTAATTTTCCTGGCAGAAAATCTTTTTATACCTTAATTTGTGATTATAAATATCGTGTTGATCCCAGTATCGATCATGAATATTGCATTTAAATCTGGAATGATGATATAATACGGTAAATGAGCTTTTTTCGATTGTCTCTGAGCACAAGTTCCGAGCTCTATGCGAAAATTTTCATTTCGTTTCTCAGAGGATGGTCCCGCGTTATTTCTTTCATTCACTTTTAGGTGATTAACATTCCCGTTGGAGAATTATTATTGAATCCCCGATTTCTGGGTCCGAATCGATTAAATTGAGCTGATGAGGATGGGTGTTGCTGCCTTGAAGTTTGAGGTAGATTCGGTTGTATGTTCATTTGCTGGGCTGGGTCATTTAATTGTTACTATTTGCTGCGTCCTTTAAGGGCAACTAAGTTCTTAAGCTCTGTTTTTTATTTTAAAACCATCTGTAAAACACTTAGTTCGCAATAAAAATTTATGATTTATTGACCTGATCTTTCACAAAGGCGCGCTTAAAAACTGGAGTAACTTAGTTAGTGGAGGCAGTGTCCATATTTCTTGCTCACTGGAGTAATTTAGTTAGCGGGGGCAGTGTCCCTATTTCTTGCTTACTGGAGTAATATAGTTAGCGGGGGCAGTGTCCCTATTTCTTGCTCACTGGAGTAATTTAGTTAGCGAGGGCAGTGTCCCTTTTTCTTGCTAACGGGAGTACTTTAGTTAGCGGGGGCAGTGTCTCTATTTCTTGCTCACTGGAGTTATATAGTTAGCGGGGGCAGTGTCCCTATTTCTTGCTCACTGGAGTAATTTAGTTCGCGGGGCAGTGTCCCTATTTCTTGCTCACTGGAGTAATTTAGTTAGCGGGGGCAGTGTCCCTATTTCTTGCTCGCTGGAGTAATGTAGTTAGCGGGGGCAGTGTCCCTATTTCTTGCTCGCTGAAGTAATGTAGTTAGCGGGGGCAGTGTCCCTATTTCTTGCTTACTGGAGTAATTTAGTTCGCGGGGGCAGTGTTTCTATTTCTTAGCGCTGAGAGTACTCCTGTAGATTATAATTATAGAGGCAGGCATGTTTTTCAACCTCTTGAACAAATTTGATAGTTTTCTGCTACTCCATCTTTATTCAATATTTATTTAATTTTCCTGGCAGAAAATCTTTTTATACCTTAATTTGTGATTATAAATATCGTGTTGATCCCAGTATCGATCATGAATATTGCATTTAAATCTGGAATGATGATATAATACGGTAAATGAGCTTTTTTCGATTGTCTCTGAGCACAAGTTCCGAGCTCTATGCGAAAATTTTCATTTCGTTTCTCAGAGGATGGTCCCGCGTTATTTCTTTCATTCACTTTTAGGTGATTAACATTCCCGTTGGAGAATTATTATTGAATCCCCGATTTCTGGGTCCGAATCGATTAAATTGAGCTGATGAGGATGGGTGTTGCTGCCTTGAAGTTTGAGGTAGATTCGGTTGTATGTTCATTTGCTGGGCTGGGTCATTTAATTGTTACTATTTGCTGCGTCCTTTAAGGGCAACTAAGTTCTTAAGCTCTGTTTTTTATTTTAAAACCATCTGTAAAACACTTAGTTCGCAATAAAAATTTATGATTTATTGACCTGATCTTTCACAAAGGCGCGCTTAAAAACTGGAGTAACTTAGTTAGTGGAGGCAGTGTCCATATTTCTTGCTCACTGGAGTAATTTAGTTAGCGGGGGCAGTGTCCCTATTTCTTGCTTACTGGAGTAATATAGTTAGCGGGGGCAGTGTCCCTATTTCTTGCTCACTGGAGTAATTTAGTTAGCGAGGGCAGTGTCCCTTTTTCTTGCTAACGGGAGTACTTTAGTTAGCGGGGGCAGTGTCTCTATTTCTTGCTCACTGGAGTTATATAGTTAGCGGGGGCAGTGTCCCTATTTCTTGCTCACTGGAGTAATTTAGTTAGCGGGGGCAGTGTCCCTATTTCTTGCTCACTTGAGTAATTTAGTTAGCGGGGGCAGTGTCCCTTGTTCTTGCTCACTGGAGTAATTTAGTTAGCGGGGCAGTGTCCCTATTTTTTGCTTACTGGATTAATACAGTTAGCGGGGCAGTGTCCCTATTTCATGCTTACTGGAGTAATATAGTTAGCGGGGGCAGTGTCCCTATTTCTTGCTTACTGGAGTAATACAGTTAGCGGGGGCAGTGTTTCTATTTCTTGCTTACTGGAGCAATATAGTTAGCGGGGGCAGTGTCCCTATTTCTTGCTAACTGGAGTAATATAGTTAGCGGGGGCAGTGTCCCTATTTCTTGCTCACTGAAGTAATATTGAATTAGCGGGGGCTGTGTCCCTATTTCTTGCTCACTGCAGTAATTTAGTTAGCGGGGGCAGTGTCCCTATTTCTTGCTCACTGGAGTAATATAGTTAGCGGGGGCAGTGTCCCTATTTCTTGCTAACTGGAGTAATATAGTTAGCGGGGGCAGTGTCCCTATTTCTTGCTAACTGGAGTAATGTAGTTAGCGGGGGCAGTGTCCCTATTTCTTGCTCTCTGCAGTAATTTAGTTAGCGGGGGCAGTGTCCCTATTTCTTGCTCACTGGAGTAATTTAGTTAGCGGGGGCTGTGTCATCAAATATTAAAGGCATCAAATACTCTAGCAAGTAGCAAGCTGAAATTAATGACAGATATTTCACTGTCTCTTATGTCTGCTTACTTCTTTAGCAAAGATTATGCAGCCCCTAACTTTCGCTGTACAATTGCATTAAAACGGTTAGTATTTGACAGCAAACAAATTAAAAAAAAAATATCGTGTACGCCCACCCTGGGCGGGCATCTAATACGTCATTAAGCCTGTTCCTCATGCCAGCAACCATGTTCCAACACATTTCTCTTCCACCCATCATTTCCCAAGTGTCATACACCACCTGCCTCAAATTAATATTATTCCGTACTTCTGATAGATCCCAATTGAAAACCATTTGGCCTCAAAGATTCTCAATTGGGTTGATGTCTGGGCTCTTTGTTGGCCAATGTATGATTTGGATATCTGGCTGAGTTTGGAGCTAGTCTTAAATTTAAATTATTCTTACGATATTCGCTGGCATGTTGGGAAGAAAGAAATACATTTATCGCTAGCTTATTATAAATTCGGGTCTTACTGGCCTTAAATGCATCGTCATTCTCAATAACTCTGGATAGTAAATTGTTTCTTACTGACTGTACTCGGTGACGTTCTTGAGCGTTCTTTTTTGAACGCACACGCGGGTGAAATCGATGGTCGATATGGTTTCCAATTTTGAACCAGCCTTCTCGTGAGAGATAAACAATCCCTTGCGGTGCATCCCATCGTATTTGAAAACACCCCGCTGAGGCGCGTCAGCGTCCGGTATAGCTAGCTTTCTCGACCACTGGGTTGCAAGAACGCACGGAACGGGGTGGTACGAAAGCCAGTTCGCGTCAGTGAATGGGTCGAGGCCGTAATACTCCGCAGTGCAATCCTCATCCCACGCATGCCACGGTAATATCATCGTAGGTATGTCGATGTAGCCACACAAACCGTTCGTGGCCATGCGTATCAACTGAGTGTACGTGTTCCTAGTGGTCAGGTCAACCCAAACTCTTAGCGACAAATCAGATCGGGCGAAAAGGACCGACGTCTGTAAGGCCAAGGCCATACTTAACATCCGAAAGCACCCCCGCGTTCCCTCGGCAGATGTGAACCCGTTCTGGATGTCTTCTGTGATAACCAGTCCCATGTATGTAGCCACCCTGGACATTGAGTTCATGGTTATATAAGTGTCATGGCCGGGGCATGCATAGCCGGCTTATACGTCGCCCATCGCCGCCTCCGATGTTGCGGCAAGGTCACAGAGTCGACGCCCTCAGTGTTGGCTGACCCCGAATAGGGTCGGGCCAACGGGCTAATAGCCCCAAAGTTGTATCCAACCATCAGGCGCCTGCTCTCAGTCGTGTCGCCGCCGATGAATGTGCGCGAAGCACTATACTCCGAAGTAGAATACAGATGCGGCATAGGGTCTCCCCCCATAATCCAAGCGCCATGAAGAGGCGCATCCGTCAAGTAGGTCGTCCCACCAGCGGGCACCAATATTGGGGGATACTGCGCACCATGGAGCTCAGCAGCGACGCCGCTCGCCCTCTACTACGCCGTCAATCGCTAGCTTGCTCTCGAGCTCGCTGATGGCCGAGACCAGGTCTGAGCCCCCCGCCGCCGCCTGAAACGGAACCCACCAAGCAGCAACGAGCTCGTCAATGCTAGTCGGGGCAGGAAGCGGATTTTGCTCGTCCGCGTGGCGGTAAGCGCTGGCCACCGGGATCTCATAGCCGATACCGATTATCGAATCCGGTGCGGCCGTAGTTGCGCAATCGCTGAGCACCAGGACCGCGTAAATAGGGCCCGGAATGTTGCATATATTGTAGTCTAAGTCGCGTGTCCCACTCTCGTAGGGACCAACGGGCAACTGCGGTTTGCTTATCAAGCTTCCTCTCAGTTCCGTATTTACTTTATTGTTATTCCCTCTAATTTAATTGCATTGCCAAAATGTTGGGTTAAATGAATCTTTGCCTCGACGTAATTATTGTAGTCGTCGGCGTCGGATTGATCTGTTATTTATTGGAAATATATCCATGTGAATCGAAAAGCGGGGGCTGGGACTATCTTCGTGTATATAAAAGTTCCTAATGAATTTATAAACGTCAAATAACAATATTTTATCTCTATGACGAAAAGTCAAATTATACATTAAAATATTTAGGCTATGGATGTCTTTATTAAGCTCTACAGAGTTAAAATTTGAGAACGGAAAATAACAAATGATAATTTTCCCTGTTCCCATGTCGCAATTTTCTATTTTTAATAATAATAAATTAAAGAGATTTATAATGTCCTTCTTACACGTATTTGAACTATCGCCTAGTAAAAGGATTTTAGTAACATTTTTTCCTTATCATTGACTAAAAGTTTATTAGTAATATAATTATAATTACGACCAGGAAAGCAATTATTACATACTGCTTGCTTTTAATTGTAGTTTAGTAATTTACCTACACCTACTCCTAACCTATCTGAGTAAACTACGGAACGGGGGGGTCTGTCCGGGTCCAGCGCGGGCGGCCGGCGTTCCGCCCGCCACAGTCGCTGCCGCCGCGGGGGAGCCGTGCGGCGCTCTGCCAGTCAACGTCGCTGCCGCTGGGGAGCCCGCCGCTCCGCCCGTAGTTGCCGTCGCCGCGGGGGGCGCCCGAGAGCGCTCTGGCGAGTCTCGCTGCACCGTCACGGGAGCAGGGGGTTACCGCCGCCGCCCTCTTGCGCGCCCTCTTTGATCGTCGTGCGCCCTCTGCCGCGTCCGGTGATAGCTCCGGAGCGGCGCGCACACTCGCCGCCGCCGGCGCATGGCTCTGGTCCGGTGCGGTAGCTGCTTGCGCGGCCGCCGATGGCGCGGGAGGTGTGGGAGGGCACGCAGGCGGAGTGGGAGACTGTGTGGGCGACGTGGGAGCGCACGCAGGCGGCCTGGGAGACGGCGCGGGCGATGCGGCAGGACGGGCGCGCCCCCGCCGCCCCCGCTGCCCGCCCAGGAGGAGCTCCAGGCGTGGAGAGGCCCGGCTGTGTGTTCGCGTGCTGTTGTCTGTCACGAATCAATTCGTCCATAGCCAGCATGTACTCTCTCATCTGGTTTACGCTGTGGTTGTACTTCTCGGTGAACTCAACTCAAGTACAATTTGTAGCCCAGTCATATTAGGTAAAAAAAGGGGTCAACCTCGGAATGAAAGATAATAAGCTGCAAATTGGTATGAACCTTTGTTTTGTCATTCTAAATGTTGTCTCAAAAGTCACAATCGTTATCGTGTCCGCGTCTCAAGATATTCAAGGTCACAGGTCACAAAAATCGGTTTTTCGCGAATATCTGGCTTCCTATCGGTTGAATGAGATTTGCATTTATTATAAAAGTTGTAGGCTATAAAATTCCCTACAACTTTTGTTTAAACTTTTTTTTCATACGACCAACCGTTTTGAAGGTAGAGCGCGAAGTGCACATCGTACAGTCATATACGGCCTAATGCAAGGTCAAGCGTGAGTTATGGTTATCAGTACGTTATAAAGTCAATTATTTACTTGGAAATTATAATTATTAAACAATGCCTATTATTTATGTACTATTAATTATTTATATTTAACTAGAGGCTCGGTTTTTCCCGCGCAGATTTCTCATAAACACAAAATTCCCGTTTTTCCCGTTCCCGTGGGAATTTCGGGAAATCCCTTCTTAGTGCTCACCTACACTCCCTAAGGAACCTACATGCAAAATTTCAGCCCGCTACGCCCAGTAAATAATTGACTTTATAACGTACTGATAACCATAACTCACGCTTGACCTTGCATTAGGCCGTATATGACTGTACGATGTGCACTTCGCGCTCTACCTTCAAAACGGTTGGTCGTATGAAAAAAAAGTTTAAACAAAAGTTGTAGGGAATTTTATAGCCTACAACTTTTATAATAAATGCAAATCTCATTTAACCGATAGGAAGCCAGATATTCGCGAAAAACCGATTTTTGTGACCTTTGACCTTGAATATCTTGAGACGCGGACACGATAACGATTGTGACTTTTGAGACAACATTTAGAATGACAAAACAAAGGTTCATACCAATTTGCAGCTTATTATCTTTCATTCCGAGGTGAAAGCCCTAATATGACTGGGCTATTGCTGAAGTCTGCAAATCTCTGATTGCATTTTGCCATTGTCAAGCTGGTAGTTCTCAACCACAGTATGAAGGGAATTTAGTTCCTTGTGGAGTTCAAGCTTTTCCCTTATAAGATGAAATGAAGTTACCGTTGATCTGTTCTTTTTGATCATTTTATGTAGTTTTCTTAGTCTTCTTTTAATGTTGATATATTTCTTAAATTTTTTCTCATGAAGAAATACATGGGAAGACTGAGAAGCTTGGTCGATTACTTCAGTCTCATGACTGCGGTTCATAAGCTCAGCATAATGCGACATAGTGCTTTCTGTTTCCTGCTTTAGACGTTCAGCTTTCATGCTCTCTACCTGTTCCCGGGCTGCAGCTAGTTGAATTATTAACTCTTTATTGTGATTTAAGGTCTGTTCATAGGTCTCGCTACATTGATTGTAAGAGTTCAGCGTTAGCACTAGTTGGTCACGATCCCCTCGGATATCTTCCAGCTCTATGTCTCCTAGTGCTAGTTGACTCTTTAGAGCTGTATTTTTATCAACCAACTCTTTGACTTTCAGTTCAAACTCTGTGCGTTCCTCAAGAAGTTTATCTCGGTCTTCGCGAGTAGCTCTTAGTTGTAACAAGGTTTCTTTGAGCTTGTTTTCAAGTTGAGTTTGAGTGGCCCTCCTGGTCATCATTGTGAGAGTGGTTGTTCTGCAACAGAAACCGGGGGAAACGGCAGTATATTCTATTTATTGCCAAAACGGCAACCTGCCTACTAACATTAAATGTATGGGCTCTTTGTTGTCCAATGTATGATTTGGATATCTGGCTGAGTTTAGAGCTAGTCTTAAATTTAAATTATTCTTACGATATCCGCTGGCATGTTTGGAAGAAAAAAATACATTTATAGCTAGCTTATTATAAATTCGAGTCTTACTGGCCTCTAATGCATCGTCATTCTCAATAACTCTGGATAATAAATTGTTTCTTAATGACTGTACTCGGTGACAGAAATGTAAGGAGCGTTCATTTGGTTTTATTTTTATTCCCTCTAATTTAATTGCATTGACAAAATGTTGGGTTAAATGAATCTTTGCCTCGACGTCATTATTGTAGTCGTCGGCGTCGGATTGATCTGTTATTTATTGGAAATATATCCATGTGAATAGAAAAGCGGGGGCTGTGTCCTTATTTCTTGGTGACTGGAGTAATTTAGTCAGCGGGGCCTTTTGGCCTTTTCCCTTTTTTCCCTTACACGGCACGTGTCCTGTGTGCATACTAAAGTTACTGTTAACAAAGTTTAATCCTACACTTGAGACGACACACTAAAGAGAAACCATTTAAATGTGATATGTGTGACTACAATTTCTCAGTGATACACTTTATATCGCCATAAGATGATTAGACATACTAAAGAGAAACCATTTAAATGTGACCTTTTGTTATAACGATATGGAGGTTTCATTGTATAGGTTGGCGGTAGTCCTCTTGGAAATTCTTGCTCACTGGAGTAATTTAGTTAGCGGGGGCAGTGTCCCTATTTCTTGCTCACTGAAGTAATGGAGGCAGTGTCCCTATTTCTTGCTCACTGGAGTAATTTAGTCAGCGGGGGCGGTGTCCCTATTTCTTACTTACTGGAGTAATTTAGTTAGAGGGGCTGCACTCATTATCCGCCGAAACTTTATTTTCAAACTACCCTTCTTGCGACAAGTCGTTTACTACCCAGTGTTTCCAATCCGCCTGGCAGAACTCGTCTATAGACCTGCTAAATAGTGCATTGTAATTCCAACATTCCCACTCGGCACATTAACTTTCCTTTGTTTTTATTCGAGCTGGATCCACATGTTGCTTACTGAGCTTATCAATCATTCTCAATCCTTGATAAGTATTAAATGTGCGAAGATCGTCCCTTCGCAATGCTCAGACATTGAGAGATTGTGGGAGTCCTTTGTAAAATGTAAGACCTGATTGTTTGGGTAGGGTCGTTCCTAATTTGGATATATTTACATGGTATATTAAGCAAGCGGACTGTATTTCTTTCTGGTTTATTTCTCTTTTACCTAATGCAAATCTATCTAACACGCTAGAGTCTATCTAAGTTGAGGTGAACGCGGGGTTGAGGTGTGAGGTGCGGGGCGGCACAAACGTTTTTCGTCAAAACGAGCGCGCTCGTATCGTCAAATTCTTCCGAGATGAACCGAGCGACGCCCGAACATCGAGTTTCGGTTTCGTCATAAGGTCTGGCCGTTTTCAGCCGAAACCGAAACTGTGGCCGAAACTAGATTTTTTTTGGCTGAATCTGGCCGAAATCGAAACCGAACATTCGGCCGGTCTTTAATAGAAACAATTCAAAAGGTCCCGTCGGGCATCGCTCGGAAGAATTCGCCATACGAGCGCGGAGCTCGCTCGCACGCTTCCAATTTTTTTATTTATTTTTATTTATTTATAAACAAAAATCCAACAGCGTTACAGAAAAGTATTACAAGTAAAGTTTAGGTGCTTTTTATGTATGCCAATAACAGGATTTCACTATGTTAACAAAGTATCTAATAAGTTTATAACTAGCTACAAGAACACTTAACTTTAACAAATAAAAAATTCGAACTGGTAAATGTTGGCAAGCCCAAAAAAAAAAGAGTAAAATATAATAATAATAATAGATCGCAAGCAAGAAGGTGTGAGTGTGAGTATGTATGTGTTTGAGTGTGTGTAAATGTGTGTATGAGAGTTGTTTAATATTGTTCGAAGAACATTCAACCTAAGATAATGTAGTTCCTGCTTAACTTCCATAGCTAATAAACGGTAGTACAGCACATGCTTTATGGTCAATAGTCTATAGTATTGTCTATGTAAGTTTTATCTCTCTCTCTCTCAACTCTCCCGTGAACCGAATGTATGTGCTCTGACTAAATTAATTATAAATAAATAGTTATAACTGTTTAAACAAAGACTTTTAATGTTGTGCGAGCAACATTATGGTGCCGAAACCTAAATAAATATAAATTATATAAATATCACGCGATAAGTGTAAAATTTGGACCTTAGTAAAAATCAGTTCGAAAAGTTAAAATCAAGAAAAATTCATCTAAGTTGTGCCGTATCGCCGTTAAAACGTCTGCATCAGTTTATAAGTGCCAAAGTACAGTGAATTTGCGTACGGGCAACCAAAATAGTTGCATACTTCGAATTTTCCAAGTGACGCCGTGTGAAAATTTTTCGGCGGCAAAGCGCCATTTTTTTCTTCACTTTGCACCTTCATTTGTTTGCTGCAAGAAAAGGACAAAAAGCGGAAGCTCCATCCATCTCACTCTACAGACTCATTCTTTGCCGTTCTCCGTGTCATCTTAATCTTCATCTACCTTGTCTATGCTTCAATCTTCACATCGTTTTCAATCAATCTGTCGACCTGTCTACGAGTTGTAAACAAGAAACCGAAATTTCACTTCGAATATTTTGTTTCAAAATAAAGTGAAACTAGTAACTACAGCTACAGTGTTCGCCATGACGACTGGAAAAGAAGCTACACTCCAACTAGAGGCAGAGATGAGGCGTATGAAAGGACAAATGGGACACATCAAGGGTGTTATCACCAAGGCAAACAAGTTCGTGGCCAAGCAGAATCAAGCCGATTGTCTGGACAGGGAAGGACTGGATTTACGTTATAAACAGCTACAAGAGTCACTGGAAAAATACAAACAAATTACAATAGAATACCAAGTATGTAGAAATGGAGATGATGTTGATGAGGAAAACTTTGCTGATGATGAGACAGAAGAGAATTGCTTGGAGGTTATGTCCAACATCACAAGGCTCTTAGCAAAGTTTTCTTCCACAACAACACCTCCCAACACACAAAATAACTCTCAATTTAAAATCAGGTTACCTGAAATTGAAATTCCACATTTTGATGGAAAAGATATAACCAAATTTCAAGCTTTTCTTGAAATGTTCAATGCTGTCATTGACAATGATGACCGGCTAGGTCAGGTAGAAAAATTGTTTTACCTACGAAAGTATTTAAAGCTAGAAGCATTGCTTCTCATAGAAAGCCTTCCTTTGGTAGGAAATTCTTACACAGAAGCAATCAATCTTCTCAAAAATAGGTATGACAACAAAAGCATTGTGATCTTCAATCACATACAAGCATTGATAGATTATCTGCCCATTGCTAAGGGGACTGCCAGTTGTTTACGCGAGTTGATCTCCCATGCGAGACAACATTTGGGGGCATTAAAAACTCTTGGCCAACCAACCACACATTGGGACATGATAATGCTAACAATTCTACTACGCAAGGTAGATCAGTTTACCTGCAGAGCATACCAGGGTGAGAGAGACAACACCAAGCTGCCAAATTTGGACGAGTTCTTCACCTTTGTGGAGAGACGAGCCAGCAGCTTCGAAGAGAGCACAAAGAGCGAAGGTAAGCCGTCAACTTCCAATACTTTTAATAAAAGTAGAGTCACAAACCTAGCGACATACTCCTGTAGGTTCTGTAGCTCCAATGCCCACAAGTTACACAAATGCCCCGAATTTGAAGCAAAACTTTCCTCTGAGAAACTTCAGTTCGTGGGCCAAAATAATTTGTGCAAAATATGTCTAGGCTTCCACGCAAACAAAAAATGCAAATTTCACTTTAAGTGCAATCTGTGCAGCAGCAAAGACCATAACACTCTGCTACACAGCAATGATAGCGATATAGCTTCCCACCATCACAGCAATACCATTGGCTCCACTGTGTTGTTGCCAACTGTGAAGGTCAAAATGCTTGGTCAGAATGGCATCCCTATTGTCGCTAGGGGTATAGTGGATAGCGGCAGTCAGGTCTCATTCATAAAGACTGACCTTGCCAAAAAATTAAAAATAAAGTTTCAAAATACAAAAATTAATGTCACAGCTTTAGGGCAACAAGCCAAACCCGTCGCTAAGGCTGTCAATATAGACATTCAATCTACATTGAACGATTTTAAATGTAATACCACATTTTCAATAGTAGACAAAATCACCACACAATTACCACAGTTTCCAATAGATCAAGGAAGTATCCAAGTACCCCCATCGATGACGCTGGCTGATGATCAGTTTGCTTCACCAGGTGAGATATCTTTTCTATTGGCAGCTGATGTGTTTTTTAAAATTCTTCTTCCTGAAAAGGTCAAGCTTGGGGACTCAAATTTATACCTAGTTAACACTGAGCTTGGCGCAATAGTTTCAGGCGAAATTATAGGCAAAATTCCATCCATCCAGTCTCACAATGGCAATCAAATTGTATTGCATGCCACATTACAGTCTGACTCGGTTGATCACCTCCTACAAAAATTTTGGGAAACAGAACTTGTTCCTGAAATCAAAAGGGAGGTTATAGCAAAGCAAGATTCTTGTGAAGCCGACTTCCAAAACTCGGTACAGTTAGAGGACAATAGGTTCACGGTTTCTCTGCCTCTCAGCGCACCTGTAGATCAGCTCAATTTAGGCAACACATACTTTATTGCAAATAAAACATTAAGTTCTATTGAAAAGAGACTGGCAAAAGATGAAAATTTAAACAAAAGATACAACAAATTTCTTGACGAATACGTCAAGTTAGGTCATGCCAAGGTTTTGCAACTTCATGATCCTGAGGTCAAAAACAAAGAGCTGTATTTTATGCAGCACCATCCGGTCATAAAGGAGGATAAGAAAACGACAAAAGTTAGGGTTGTCTTCAATGGCAACACTAGAGCTAGTGCCCAGCATAACAGTTTAAATGATGTGCTCCAGAACGGTCCTAAGGTTCAAAAAGATCTTTTTGATATCTTAATTCAATTTAGATCTCACAAATTGGTCTTTTTGTGTGATATAATGCACATGTTTCGTGCCATAAATATAGACCCAGAGCAGAAAAATCTTTTGAACATTTTGTGGCGTGACAAAAATAATCGTAAAATTATTCTCCAATTACAGACTGTAACCTATGGCCTGAAAAGTTCGAGCTTCCTAGCAACAAGATGTCTTGAGGAGCTGGCGGCGCGGTCCGGCGCCGAGCTCCCGGCGGCCGCCGAGGTAGTACGCTCCTGCATGTATGTCGATGACGCCCTTTATGGCGCTGACACCATCCCTGATGCCATTGAAGTAAGAGATCAATTTATATCTTTGCTCGAGAAAGGTGGTTTCGAACTACACAAGTGGGCATCAAATGACCAATCTCTTCTGGATTCTATACCAGAAGAAAAGCGAAATTTTGAACATCACAATTTAGGATCTGACAATTTTTGCATGAAAGCATTGGGTATAACCTACGATACAAAAGGCGACGATTTTATCGTTCAATGTCCTGCAAAGGAAGTACAACACTGGGACAAACGATCAATTTTGAGTTTTATAGGCTCCTTTTTCGATCCTCTAGGGATCGCTGGCCCAGTAACGGTTAAGGCGAAAGAGTTCTTACAACTACTTTGGAAACAAAAATTAGACTGGGATGACAAAATTCCTGATCATTTCCTCAAACAATGGGTAGATTTCTATCAAAGCTTGATAACGATGCCGCCATTGCATGTTAATCGCAATTTAAAATTGCACAACGCTGATAAAAAACAGCTTATAGGGTTTTGCGACGCTTCTAAAGTAGCATTTGGTTGTTGTTTCTATGTAAGGACGGTTCATAACGAGTATGTTAAATTAACATTATTATGTTCTAAGTCTAGAATAGCACCGTTGAAAAATGAGTTGTCAATACCCAAACTTGAACTAAACGCGGCATTGCTTCTAGCCAAGTTGTTTGCGAAAATAAGAACTATACTAAATAAAGTAAATTTTGATGAATGTTTACTGTTTTCTGACTCAATGGTAACCTTATGTTGGTTACAGTCAGCAAAAGAAAATTTACCGGCTTTTGTAAAAAATAGAGTTAATTTAATTAAGTCTCTTACAGAAAACGAATGTAACTGGCACCACATAGATGGCGCCATTAACCCAGCGGACTGTCTGTCGCGAGGCTGCAGCGGCGCAAGCCTGCAAGGCAACCAGCTCTGGTTCCATGGACCGCCCCAGCTGCAATCTCCTGACTTTTCACCTGAGTCACTTAGTGCAATTAAAAATTGCAACCATGCAGTTTGTCTGTTGCAGCCGCGCGACAAACAAGAGCTCATAATTGAAGAGCCTGAATTATTTAAGAAATATTCGTCTTACACTAAGTTGAATCGCGTAGTAGCGTTTATGCTAAGATTTGTTTATAATTGTAAAAATAAAAACAATAAGTTAACCGGTAGTTTAACGCTATCCGAAATTAGAAATTCTAGTAATAAGATAATTTCACAGCTGCAACTAGTATATTTTGCAGCAGAAATAAAAAGCGTGACCAACAAAACCCCTGTAAAATCTAATTTGAATAAATTGAATTTGTTTATAGATGGCGATAATTTGTTAAGAGCTAGTGGCCGTTTGCAGCATGCATCGGTGCCTTTCTCACAAAAGAATCCTATTGTTTTGCCAGGCAAATGTCATTTTACGGATCTTGTTATACGAAACGAGCATATCTCGCAGTTACACGGCGGGCTGAAGGCAACCATGAGTAGTCTGTCGCAAAAGTATTGGATAATTGGGGCTTCGCGAGCCATAAAAAAGGTAATCAATAAATGCATTACCTGCTACCGTTTTAGAGCCGAAGGATCCAGGCAGCTCATGGGTTCCTTGCCTGCCAGCAGAGTACAGGAAGGTCATGTTTTTGGCGCAGTGGGCATCGACTACTGTGGCCCTTTTGATATTAAACAGTCAAGTTTACGTAGAAGTGTTACGTCAAAAGGCTATATAGCCGTTTTTGTTTGTTTTGCAACAAAAGCAGTCCACCTTGAGCTTGTCTCCGATATGACCACGCAATGTTTCTTAGCAGCGTTAAGACGTTTTATTGCTAGACGTGGCATACCGCAAGTAATTCATTGTGACAACGCGAAAACGTTCAAGGGGGCTCAAAATACCCTTAATGATTTGTATAAATTAGTTAATTCTAAGGATCATTTAGATAAGGTACAAAATTTTGCTCATACAAAAAATATTGAATTTTCATACATATGTCCATATTCACCAACCCTAGGTGGCTTGTGGGAAGCTGCTGTAAAAAGCACAAAGTATCATCTTAAACGAATTGTAGGCTTAAGCTTATTTACATACGAAGAATTTAATTCAATCATAATTGAAATCGAGGGCATTCTTAATTCAAGGCCACTTACTGCCCTTAGTAGAGACCCCACAGACTTTACTTACCTTTCACCAGGTCATTTTCTGACTGGGAAACAATTAAATGCCATTCCACAGCCAGATCTGACTAGCATACTGTCTAACAGACTTCGCTTCTGGAGGCGCTGTTCACAAATTCAGCAGCATTTCTGGAAAGTTTGGAGCAAACAATACTTGTCCTTGTTAAATAACAGGCCAAAATGGCATGCTTTAGTGCCTAATTTAGTAGAAGGAGCTTTAGTCTTTCTTAAAGATGTAAACACGTCACCCCTCCACTGGCCAATGGGTAGAATCGCAAAGTTGTATCCAGGAACCGATGGCAATGTACGGGTAGTAGATATTAAGACGCCAACTGGTATTACTCGTAGAGCTGTAAATAAGATTTGCGTGTTACCTATAGATTAGATAATTTTATTAAACTTATTTTTTGTTACCTTATGTGTTACTTATGTGAATAAGTTTCATAATTTTCTATTTAATTTAAATAATATTTTAACTAGTACGGTAATGTGTTACTTTTCATTGCTTTGTTTTAAAATGTTAAAAAATTTATAGGCTTATACTATCCTATAGCGGTAATCTCAGTTATTGAAGTTGTTTATTTAAAAATAAAACGCTTGTCTTAAAATTTCATATAACTTTGTAATAAAAGGTTAATGTAACATCGATTGTAATGTTAAAACTAGTAACCCTGCCCGGGAATATGTTCGAAGAACATTCAACCTAAGATAATGTAGTTCCTGCTTAACTTCCATAGCTAATAAACGGTAGTACAGCACATGCTTTATGGTCAATAGTCTATAGTATTGTCTATGTAAGTTTTATCTCTCTCTCTCTCAACTCTCCCGTGAACCGAATGTATGTGCTCTGACTAAATTAATTATAAATAAATAGTTATAACTGTTTAAACAAAGACTTTTAATGTTGTGCGAGCAACAAATATAGTTGCAAGCTACTTAAACTTTTTATTGATTAAAATAAGAGGATTTTTACAAGGCCACGCGAGTTTCGATTTGGCCGAAACTAATACCTAGGCCGCATGTTCGTTTTAGGTTTCGACTGAAAATCATGTTTCGGTCGATCACTAGTTTCTATGCAACAAAATAAAAATATTTAAAGTCAATGCGTGGCTACTTATAAATGGCGTGGTTCCAAATGAAAGGGTAATTTACTTGCGTATAATTTGTGTCTTGTTACTGTAGAATAAAAATTATGTGTGTTTTTATTAATTTAATTTTACTGTGTTTCTCTCTTGAATATAATAAGTATTCTTGTTGTGTGCTACTATTTTATTATTAAAATTACTTACTTTATATGTATCGTTCAAGAACTAGCCGAAGGGATCACAATTTTAGTTGGTTTCCAAATTATATTTTATGGCATACATACCTAGTGTTAAAGAGAAATAAGGTAGCTTAGAATAATTTTCGATTGAAAACCTGGGGGCCAAGTTTCCTAACTAAAAACGAGTGACTCGTAATTGTCTTGTTAGCGATTTCTTTAACCATTGCCGCTTTAACGAAGGTAATTTCTGTTGCACGCTCAAAGAAAACAGCAATGGTTAACTAAGTCGCTAACAAGACAATTACGAGTCACTCGTTTTTAGTTAGTAAACTTGGCACCCTGTTTTGAACATTTTAGTCATATTATTTAGTTTTACTAGATAACCCTCTAGGTATCCTCGCTAGTTGTGCGCTGGACTTTACATAATTATCAATCAATCAATACATAGTATAAAACAAAGTCGCTTCCCGCGTCTGTCCCTATGTATGCTTATTTAAAACTACGCAGCGGATTTTGATGCGGTCTTTTCTAATAGATAGAGTGATTCAAGTTAAAGATGAAGTTTTTTAAGTATAATACATTAACAAAATACTAAAAGGTTACGCGGTACGAAGTTCGCCGTGTCGACTAGTTTCTTAGTATAAATAAATAGTAGGTAATCAATCATGCTATATATATTTTTTATTGTACAGCAACTAAGGGTTTTTATTTTAATTTACCTTTTTTCTTTTTATACTTGTAATAGGAACTGTTTAGGATTTTATGTTAAGTAAATACAACTCTGAATAGTACCTTAGCCAGCACGTCAACTTACTGTACCAACACTAACTAGTCGGTTAATAAATAGAGGAAAGATTGACTTTAATTATTTGAAAAGATGTTTGAAGGTTTTAATAATGTACTTGCAAAGAAAATGAATTCTAAATTTAATTAAGTATGTAATATGTACATTTATTATGTCAGAGTGGAAACTGTGGCTGGCTAAATTGTATTTTACTTATTAAATAAAATAAGATTAGGTTTCTTTTTGTTTTAAGATTATTGCACTGTAAATATCTTGATAAAATAAATATTTTTATATTAAAATTATGTTGTTTAATAAATGGACGGTATTAGTTTTGTGGGGGTTTCCATTAGTTCTTCAAAACTCCAAAATTCTCATATTAAACACACCTAAATGCTCAATAATATTTATTTACATTATATTATTACAATATTAAATAACATTAATTGATTAGCTTACTATTAACACATTAACTTCATAATTTGTGTCTTTATAAACCTAAACTAAGTAGGAATTGATAACAACCAACGTTACACAGAAAGCAGATGACCTCAGGCCCAAAGCACATTATGCTCTTCTCAATGGCTATGAAAATTAAAAGCATTTTGGCATGTAATAAGCGCTCATTGCGGGTATACCGGGTGTTTCTGACAAGGCGGTAATAAAATAAGGAAGGATTCAGCTCACCATACCTAACAACTTTCCCAAAGCAACATAGGTAGAAATCTCAAAACAAAAATCAGCTGTCCCGTACATTGACCCCGCCAGCTGATCGAACCAATGTATGAAACAGCTGTTTTTTTTTTTTGAGATTTCCACCTATGTTGCTTTGGGAAATTTGTTAGTAATGGTGAGCAGAAGCCCTCCTTTGATTTATTACCGCCTTGTCAGAAACATCCGGTATAAGTGAATCTCTTGGATAGACAACGAGACCTATGAATATGAACCTAAAACACGGGTTGTCTGTAAGAAATACAACAACAACTCGAATAAGCATGGAAATTCAAGTCTAACATATTGTACAGTGGCGGACACGATCGGCGTAACACTTCCGGTTTTTCTGTATTGCAAAATAGCTCTTGTTCTTTCGTAATACAGTCTAGGGCTGACGAAACCATAGACAAATCTGTTACGGCCGTGACTGTACTTTTGTATCTTACTTAAAGCATGAGAAAATGCTTGTAAATTTCTTATACACCAAGAACGGTAATAGTGAATAGGCCTACGACAGACTCGTGGTCCCCCTGCGTTGCCCTCCTACGGGGGCCACAAGGAATCTGCGTTTAACTCGTGGTCCCCTCCCAGACTTGCACTAACATTGATCTCAACTATAGAATTGTACACAGTATATCTGGTAAGTGGGCCCCGAGTACAGCTAAAGTGGAAGCCTGCATCCTGGGAGGTAAGTGGCTTAGCTAAATAATGAAAATTTCAATGACATAACAATAATAGCATTCAATAACCATTTCTGCTTTTTAGGGTAGGTACTATGTACTGTTGTACTTCTTAAAATAATAATAACACATCACACTCAGAGCCCCTAACTAGGAAGAACCTGTATCTAGGGTGCCCGAAACACACAGAGACAAACATCACACCCAGACCGGAAACAAACATCGATATTCATCATATCAATATTTGCCCCGCCCGGGAATCGAACCCGGGTGCACACGCTTCTCAGTCCACATCACTGCCAACTGAGCTACGGAGCAGTGCAATTTAAAAACAATGTCAGCAGTCAAAATGGTTTTTGACTGCTGACATTGTTTTTGAATTGCACTGTCGTTTAAAACCTAAAATTCTGCAAATTTCTATGTTACACTGTGCAAATAAACATGAGGCATTTCTTCATTTCAATATAACTTTTAGTTACTAACTAACAAAGTCAAATATTTATTGAAAAAAAGTCAATAATATAAAAAAAACGCATTGCAGCCCCTTACTAGGTAAAATACCATCGATATCCATCAATTAACAATGTTCGTTCCCGCCGGGAATCGAACCCGGTTTTCGGTGTTACTGTCTACATCACTCCAAATGAACCCCGGAGTTGGTACAGTGGTGGACACGGTCGGCGTAACAATTCCGGTTTTTCTGTAGGTATTGCAAAATAGCTCTTGTTTTTTAGTAATACAGTCTAGGGCTGACGAAACCATAGACAAATCTGTTACGGCCTCCTAGTCCGCCACTGTACGTAAAATATACTGGTAACATCAAACTTGTTGTGTTACAAGAAAAAGAAAAAAGTATATACTTATTGATATTTGTTTGTTTTGTCTTACTTTCGAAAGTAAATGAGTACAGTCAAGGACTAGGAGGCCGTAACAGATTTGTCTATGGTTTCGTCAGCCCTAGACTGTATTACCAAAGAACAAGAGCTATTTTGCAATACAGAAAAACCGGAAGTGTTACGCCGACCGTGTCCGCCACTGTACATCTGATTTACAAAGGCGCTCCTTAGTATTGTATGTACAGTGGCGGTCTAGGACGGCGTAACAGATTTGTATAGTGTGGTCTCGTGCGGCCTAGACTAACAAACTTACGTTTCCAGACTTTGGTAATCCAACAAAAACAAGAACTATTTTAGTTTAAATTGTTATTTTCACGGTATCTTCGCCGCTCCTGGCCACGTCTGCGCCGGGCTTTAAAAATCTTAACGAAGGAATACATCATATTATCATACTAGGCACATAAGATAATAAGAGGTAAAAATTAAACATTAACAAACAAAAACCCACCGAGTTCTATTTTACCAAATCCCAATAAAATTAAATAAGTCACCAAATATACTTATATCATTAATCACATAATTATAATAAGGTACGAGCTTTCCCGGCTTCGTTACGCCATAGAATATAAGATACTACAAAAGACTTGGCTCTATAGACTATGTTCTTTTGACTGCCCAGAATGGCCGATTAAAAATTAAACAACAACAACAAATCACCTGTCAAAATATGTAAACAACCGAAAAAATATTGCACCTTGCGTTATATTATTTGAGTTTAGGTAAGGATCCCTAATTATTTTGAAAATCTAATATAGCCTATGACACTCGGGGTTAATGGAGCTTCCTACCAGTGAAAGAATTTTTCAAATCGGTTCAGTATTTCCGGAGCCTATTCGTTACAAACAAACAAACAAATCTTTCCTCTTTATAATATTGGTATAGATTACACTCATAACCCTAATCTATAATAGGTAGAAAGAGTGTGGGTGCCCGAAACGCAACTATCGCACACACAGATTGCAAAGGAAACATTGAATATCCATCATTATTGACTGCTCCGTGGGTTGGCAGTGATGTGGACTGAGACGTGAGCGCACCTGGGTGCGATTCCCGGCGGGGCGAACATTGTTATGAAGAATATCGATGTTTGTTTCCGGTCTGGTTGTAATGTTCGTCTCTGTATATGTTTCGGGCATCCTAAATACAGGTTGTTCCTAGTTAGGGGATCTGAGTGTGATGTGTTATCAATACAAATAAAACTTTTATGTTAGTGACTGACTGACAGACAACGCAGAGCCGAAACTCCTGGGCGTAGCGGGCTGAAATTTTGCACGTAGGTTCAGTTTTCGTAATACTACTGACATCTGGTGACTAATTTAATGTAACTTTGAGCACATAAAGAAACGATTTATAAATTTTTAGTTCGAGGGAAGAGATAAGAAGAGTTACAGCTACAGCCCATGCAACGGCCATTTGTAAATGATTTCTTTATGTGCGCAAGTTAAAAAAAAATTAAATAAGTAAGTAAGTACTTAATCTTTTCAAAAAACTGATCTATTGTCCTCACGAAACTGATTCTTCATCTTCATTAACGTCCTCCATTTCTACTTTCACAAAAGCCAATGGCATTTCAGGAGCATCACACACTAAAGCGTGCCTCTGCAAAACTGCCTCGTTCTCAAACATAACACCGCATCTAGCACAAGTCGGCAAAGCCGCTGAATAGTGCACCTCCTTCATGTGAGTAGACATTTCCTCCTGGTTCGCAAAGTTGAGATCGCACTTATTGCACCTGTAAATATCCTTGTTGTGAACGCGCTTTTTATGCTTTCTCACATCGTCCGCCGACTTGAAATATTTCTGACAGATCGAACATTGGTACTGCCGTTCCTTGACATGTATCTTTTTGTGCTTTACCATGTATTTTTTACTTGAGAACTCTTTTTGACATACGTCGCATTTGCTTATTCCTTCCTTTGAATGAACAGCGTTGACGTGAATCCTCAAATGCATTACGCATTTAAAAGTTTTCTGACATATATCACATGTTTCCGCCGCTTCTGGCGGGGCGTGCGTCACTTTTATATGCCTAGCCAAATTCATTGGGGATTTAAAATCCTTCTGACATAACACGCAGGTACTGGTAAGGCCTTGCGCATGGACTGTATCAATGTGTCTTTTTAGGCTAGCGTAATCTGACAGGTCTTTCTGACATATGCCACAAGTTGTGGTGCGTCTGTTATCAGAGTGGTACCGCTCGTAATGCCAATCCAAGGCTGTTTTGGTAGAATACTTTTTGTCACATTCTGGGCATGCAAAATCTCCTTCTTTGTACTCTTTTTTCTCAACTCTCTGACCGCTGTGAATCTGCTTCATGTGAACCTTTAAATTCTTGTCAGTTTTGAACATTTTCTGACATATTTCGCATGTCACCATCTCTTCTACGCTCTTGTGAACATTGTCCAAGTGCTGCTTCAGACACGTCATAGAGGGAAGTACTTTCTGACATATGCTACATTTGTATGACATGCCATCTACAGGATGGTTCCATTTTATATGCCTTTGCAGTAGCATTTCTATTTTAAATGTTTTGTTACAATGGGGGCACTGGACAGAGCTGTCTTCAGATGGATGGACCAGCCTCGTGTGAACTTTGAGACTATTTTTGCTTTTAAAAATCTTATTACAAATATTGCATTGAACACTCTCGCTGGAGTCGGGATGGGAATAGTAAACATGGTTGTTAAGTTTACGCTTGCTTGGGAACTGTTTGCCACATGTTTCACAGAAAGCGTCACTGTCTTCCCGATGCACTGAATTCATATGAGACCAAAGCTGGTACTTGTTTCTCATTGGACGGTTGCATATTGAACATTCAATGTTTTGTTCTACGCTTGAATGTAGGTTTTCTAAATGCTTTTTTAGCGAGGACTTGCTTTTGAATGTTGTTTCGCATTGAGTACACGTTATTCTATTTTCATTTGAATCATAATTAAAGCTGTTGTCTTGTTCACTTTCTTGAGGATTGTTGTAAAAGTTGTATTCATCATCATCATCGTTTACTTGTTCAATTTTAACTTGTACTATATCAGCGTTTTCTATGTATTGTTCTTGTGTTTGTTCAACATTCATTTTCTGTAAGAGATAAAAACTTTAATGTTGACTAGTATAATAATAGCACCTTATAATACAATATAACTACAACCTATCATTATAATTGTAGCCTATGTGCTATTCTGATAGGTACAGTGGCAGTCTAGGAGGGTGTAACAGCTGTGTCTATGGTCTCGTGCGCCATAGACTATTACCAAAGAAGAAGAGCTATTTTTCAATACAGGTAAACCGGAAATATTACGCTATCCTAGACTGCCACTTGAGGGGTGCTCTACCTACATTTAGGGCCAGTACAAATCTTAAAGGACATAGGGTGCAGCAAAAATACAGTAAAACAGGAAGTGTTACGCCATTCTAGACCTCCAATGTACCTACCTACCTAATATTATTACTGTTATGTCAAATAGTTTTGACATGAAACAAAACATGCATTCAAACCATTTTTTTTTTTTCATTTACAAGATTGATATGATTACCTCAACCTCATTCATAAGCAAAACAGAAAAAGTTAAACCATATATTAGTGGCCACCAGTTACGCAATACAAGCTCCACTTTTGATAAATAATTGATATCTTCTAAACCATAGCCAAAATAAAAAAAAATGCATCAATGATGCCCTACAATCTAGGATTATCTAGGGCCTAGATAATCCTAATAGTCAGCAATATACTTTTTTAATTGTAATAAATAATGAAAACTCTACCAAAGTAGTATGTAACTTTTAGAATATCTTGGGCAATTTATATTCAAAAGGTAACAAAAGCAAGATAACAATGGAATTCGAAAGTAGGTAGGTGCTTGCTGAATACAGTGGGCGGCCTTAACGCCCACAGCTATCTCTGTCTGGCGCCAGTCAAACGAGCGAGAGGTGCTGCTGCTGCTAATAAAATACTGTCGGTCGTCACGTCGACTGATTTTAACTTCTGATAAGAAAATATTGACTCGCATTTTGGCAAAGTATTTAGTTGGGTATAGTTTTGTGATTTACCAAAATAAAGTTGTGTGAACTGATGTGATGTAATTATGAAAATTTGAAGAGATAAGATTTGAGCCTTGAAAAAGAATTGGCGTAAACGTACCTCAGTGTCCTTGGAACGAAGCGTAGCTTGCTGAGCAACTAGGAATCAACATAGATAAACTTTAATAAATACATGAAATTAAAATTACATAATAGTTGTTGTTTTGAAGTAACAAATAGAAAAATAATCAAGGGAAATTCAGAAATCAACACCACAGACCAACTAGAGATACTACGTATCAGACGGCCATCTCAGTAATAAAAAAAATTGCCATAGTGAAAGCCGTGACTAGTGATGTATGACAGTTGTTTTATTCTTAATTGTAAGCTTATATTGGGCAAAGGTCCCCAGCGTATTCAGCCTTCTGTTTTTTTTTTCGCATGCTCACCTAAATTTTTTATTTTTCAAATTCTTTAAATAATAATATTAATTTATTCTTGATTCTTGTAAAGAAACTATATGCTGGCTATGCGACTTTTAACTATCTTCATAAAAGTGGCATCGCATACTTACCAGACAACCAACAGTTTCTCTACGAGAATTATTACAGTCCTGAAAATAAATGAAACTAAAGCATCATTTGTGAATTTGTATATTTTTGCCCAGTTATATTCAAATCTTTAATTATTTTACTAGTCGCTTCTTGAATGCACTTGTCTTTTTTGATTTTCTTAATTGGGGAGGCACATCTGAAAAAAATCAAAACATAATTTAAAGAGCAAACAATGTATTTTATTAATACTTCCTAAAAAATACAGAAATCTAGTGTTAGAGACTTTTTGATGAGTGCCAGAGTGACAGACAGACAGACATACAGACATTACGGTGACGGATTTGTTAATAGTGTAGTGTAGTGTAGCACAAAAGGACGTGCAATGTAGCTACTATATAGCTTCATGAGGTCATGAGACAAGTTCACATTAAAAATTATAATAAAAATATATTGTTAGAGGAGATTTCAGGAGATATTATGTATGTATGTTTGTCCGCGATTATCTCGCGTTTGGCTGAACCGATTTTGATGCGGTTTTCAGTAATGTATTTTTTACATTCATGAGAAGGTTTTAGTACCTATTTTAACCGACTTCGAAAAAGAGGAAGTTCTCAGATTATGTTTGTTGCAGTTCGTTGAAGGCGGGTCTCTTTTTGTAAAAAAGAATTTTTTTTTTCTCTAACAAACTAGTCCTTCAACGCCTACCACTCGGCACCATAGTAAAACCGCAAAAGACGCCGCCTCCAACACAGGCGGAAGACGACACCCCTAACCGCCTCATTGGTCAGCAGCACTTGCCTATTGAGGAAGTTTACTTGCCGGCAAATACAGTAAGTCAACAAGACTAGGAGTAGGTTAGAGTGTAGCCTTAGGGGCGCTATCCATAAAAAAAAAAACTAAAAATGTTGTATGAATAAATGTATACCCGATAGTGGTACTTTTTTTTATGATCGAGGCGTATACAGGGCTAAGGGGCTTAATACAAGCACTTTTTGTCCCTCCCTATCGTGTTTTTCCTAAAGTGGCTAGTTTCTGCAAAAATCATCCGAAAATATTTTGGCGACCTCTAACACCGAAAGAAAGCCACGGAGTGGCCGGGTTCTTTGGACGTTATTGATGAGCTTCAGACACACTATCGAAACCCGATAAAGGATTTTCAACTTCATTTTATTCGGAGTTTGTCCCTATCGGGTATTCCCCCTAAGGTGACCAGTTTCCGGGGAAAACGTCCGGATATATTTTAACGACCTCTAACTCCGAAATGGGGCGAAGGGGTAGCAGAGTTCTTTGGACGTTATTGATGAGAATTAGACACACTATCAAACCCCGTTAAAGGATTTTCAACTTAATTTTTATCTGACTTAGAAAATTATCGATCCATATGAAAAAAAAAAATGTCCCCATAAGAGTACTTTTTTATGATGGGATCTTGTAGAGGAGTTTAATACAAGCACTTTTTGTCCCTATCGGGTATTCCCTAAAGTGACCAGTTTCCGGGGAAAACGTCCGGATTAGGGCATGAATACCGGAATCTCGGAATCTCGTAATATCGGAATCTCGGAAGAATTTTCCGATATTTTCAATTCCGATATTGAAAAAGCCAATATCGGAATCTCGTTACAAGAAATTTATTTTTATTTGAGTTGTTTTAAGCGTTCTGCATGGCTACAATATAAAAAGTAACCTGTAAATTCGTCAATTCTTACCGTTTTAAATCAGAAACATGCTTTCAAAGCAGTTCACTTAGGTGTTTGGTACTTTGTAGGTACTGGTACAATTAATCTTTGAATGGTACTCACATAGTAAAAAAAATAATAGATCAATAAAGTAATATTTTTCATTATAAAAATCAAAAAAAAAAAAAAAATTGTTCTCATTTGTTGTATTAAAAACCTAGAAACAGATCATCTCAGCTTGATTGCTGACTCCACAAATCATGTTATTCAAATAAAATAAAATTATATACAGCTACGATTTAAATATTAGTTTCTTCAGTAATTTTTATTGAGTTTTTACGATTCCGATATTAATATCGGAATTCCGGTATTGAGATAAAATGTCCGATATCAGTATCGGAATTGAAAACCTTCTGATATTACATGCCCTAGTCCGGATATATTTTGACGACCTCTAACTCCGAAATAAGGCCACGGAGTGGCAGGGTTTTCTGGGCGATATTGGTCAGCGTCAGCCACACTATCGAACCCCGTTAAAGGATTTTCAACTTAATTTTTATCGGACTTAAAAAATTATCGATCCATATGAAAAAAAAATTGTCCCCATAAGAGTACTTTTTTATGATGGGATCTTGTAGAGGAGTTTAATACAAGCACTTTTTGTCCCTATCGGGTATTCCCTAAAGTGACCAGTTTCCGGGGAAAACGTCCGGATATATTTTGACGACCTCTAACTCCGAAATAAGGCCACGGAGTGGCAGGGTTCTCTGGGCGATATTGGTCAGCGTCAGCCACACTATCGAACTCCGTTAAAGGATTTTCAACTTAATTTTTATCGGACTTAGAAAATTATCGATCCATATGAAAAAAAAATTGTCCCCATAAGAGTACTTTTTTATGATGGGATCTTGCAGAGGAGTTTAATACAAGCACTTTTTGTCCCTATCGGGTATTCCCTAAAGTGACCAGTTTCCGGGGAAAACGTCCGGATATATTTTGACGACCTCTAACTCCGAAATGGGGCGACGGGGTAGCAGAGTTCTTTGGACGTTATCGATGAGAATCAGACACACTATCGGACCCCGTTAAAGGATTTTCAACTTAATTTTTATCGGACTTGGAAAATTATCGATCCATATGAAAAAAAAATTGTCCCCATAAGAGTACTTTTTTATGATGGGATCTTGCAGAGGAGTTTAATACAAGCACTTTTTGTCCCTATCGGGTATTTCCTAAAGTGACCAGTTTCCGGGGAAAACGTCCGGATATATTTTGACGACCTCTAACTCCGAAATAAGGCCACGGAGTGGCAGGGTTCTCTGGGCGATATTGGTCAGCGTCAGCCACACTATCGAACCCCGTTAAAGGTTTTCAACTTAATTTTTATCGGACTTGGAAAATTATCGATCCATATGAAAAAAAAATTGTCCCCATAAGAGTACTTTTTTATGATGGGATCTTGCAGAGGAGTTTAATACAAGCACTTTTTGTCCCTATCGGGTATTTCCTAAAGTGACCAGTTTCCGGGGAAAACGTCCGGATATATTTTGACGACCTCTAACTCCGAAATAAGGCCACGGAGTGGCAGGGTTCTCTGGGCGATATTGGTCAGCGTCAGCCACACTATCGAACCCCGTTAAAGGTTTTCAAATTAATTTTTATCGGACTTAGAAAATTATCGATCCATATGAAAAAAAAAATGTCCCCATAAGAGTTCTTTTTTATGATGGGATCTTGCAGAGGGGTTTAATACAAGCACTTTTTGTCCCTATCGGGTATTCCCTAAAGTGACCAGTTTCCGGGGAAAACGTCCGGATATATTTTGACGACCTCTAACTCCGAAATGGGGCGACGGGGTAGCAGAGTTCTTTGGACGTTATTGATGAGAATCAGACACACTATCGGACCCCGTTAAAGGATTTTCAACTTAATTTTTATCGGACTTGGAAAATTATCGATCCATATGAAAAAAAAATTGTCCCCATAAGAGTACTTTTTTATGATGGGATCTTGTAGAGGAGTTTAATACAAGCACTTTTTGTCCCTATCGGGTATTCCCTAAAGTGACCAGTTTCCGGGGAAAACGTCCGGATATATTTTGACGACCTCTAACTCCGAAATAAGGCCACGGAGTGGCAGGGTTCTCTGGGCGATATTGGTCAGCGTCAGCCACACTATCGAACCCCGTTAAAGGATTTTCAACTTAATTTTTATCGGACTTAGAAAATTATCGATCCATAATATGAAAAAAAAAATGTCCCCATAAGAGTACTTTTTTATGATGGGATCTTGCAGAGGAGTTTAATACAAGCACTTTTTGTCCCTATCGGGTATTTCCTAAAGTGACCAGTTTCCGGGGAAAACGTCCGGATTCCGGATATATTTTGACGACCTCTAACTCCGAAATAAGGCCACGGAGTGGCAGGGTTCTCTGGGTGATATTGGTCAGCGTCAGCCACACTATCGAACCCCGTTAAAGGTTTTCAACTTAATTTTTATCGGACTTAGAAAATTATTGATCCATATGAAAAAAAAAATGTCCCCATAAGAGTTCTTTTTTATGATGGGATCTTGCAGAGGAGTTTAATACAAGCACTTTTTGTCCCTATCGGGTATTCCCTAAAGTGACCAGTTTCCGGGGAAAACGTCCGGATATATTTTGACGACCTCTAACTCCGAAATGGGGCGACGGGGTAGCAGAGTTCTTTGGACGTTATTGATGAGAATCAGACACACTATCGGACCCCGTTAAAGGATTTTCAACTTAATTTTTATCGGACTTAGAAAATTATCGATCCATATGAAAAAAAAATTGTCCCCATAAGAGTACTTTTTTTATGATGGGATCTTGTAGAGGAGTTTAATACAAGCACTTTTTGTCCCTATCGGTTATTTCCTAAAGTGACCAGTTTCCGGAGAAAACGTAGTAAGTAATCATAAAGCTATTCCTTAAGATGTCCGAGTTATAAGCAAAAAGGGGACCCCATACCCTTAGCCGATCCCCCCATACAACATACTGAACATAGGCAAAACTGCAAAATAGCTGTCATGTCACAAATGATATATAAATAATAAATACCTATTACGAATCCATGTCTTTATTGTTTCTTGTGGTGAGCCGTGGCAACGCAGCAAACTCAAAGGTTGAGGGACTTGGAATATCTGAAAATATAAACAAAAAATATTTTATATTTTCTTAATATTATATTTTCTCAATAATTTGTTTGAATATATTAAATTCAAATAGAAAAAAAAACATACCTAATTTAATTGTTTAGAGATGTTCTCTATAATTGGCTCCTTTGGGCTGGTAGCCCTTTCCTGTCTGTAAAAATAAAATTAACATAATTAAAATAAGTCAAATCGCTGCCAATGGTAAATTACCCCTTAAATCCATACCTCCCTAAGGTGTGGCGAAGCTTTTGCTACAATGGGAAAAATTTAACTATAATTATAAATTTTAAAACTAATTTATTTTAGTAGTGACATTAAAGAGATCATATAGAAATACAACAACAATCCACTCATAGTATACTAGGTTACTAAGTCACTAGTAAACAAAACAAGTTTGAAGAAAAAAGTTTACATAAAAATGAAAAACAAAATAAAAATTAAATACTTATTCAATTATTAGCCCTAACAAAAGCTTCTACACAAAGCATAGACCAGTATTATGACATTTAATATTATAGTTAAAGGTTTTAAAAAAAGTATACCAAAATTGTTAGCGGTAGCTTCTAAAAACCTTTTTTTATTTTCAAAGTAAAGATGTACAAATAGTACTTAAACTATTAATGATCTTAATAAAACATGTTAAAATGCTTCGTTTATAATATAAACTAGCTGTCCTGGTGAACTTCAATCGCTTTTCAATTTTATTAAAAAAATGTAATTGTTTTTATCTTCATTGCATTTTTCATTCTTTTCTCAGGTTTTAAACCTTCCCTGGACTACGACAAACCTTTTAAAAATAAATTCAACATACAAGTAAGTATATAAAAGAACCGTGTTAGTTACACTATTCATAACTCAAGAACGGGTGAACAGATATTATGGCTTTGGGAGGTAGATTGAAACCTGGAGCAGGGATATTTTTCTACTCTGGTACCTATTACAACATGTATTATCTACCAAACAGTAAATTATTCCCAAGATATCTTACCTTATGGGTAACAGCGTAGGAAAGACGGAACGACGACCCACGAGGTAGTATTTCGAAGTGAAAAACCCTTTTGAAGTGTCTTTCACTATCAACAAGCTTGGAAAGCGGTCAGTGGGTCGTTTTAGGTGGAAAACTGTTCAGTTGATACTTTAGTTCATCACGATTTAGCCACAGTAACTAGGTACACTTTTTGTCTTTTATCACCGCACGTTAAATGGTACAAAATAGCGTCCTGACGCTTTTTTTGCAATCACAGCACTACGTAGTCATATTCAGAAACATTTTTCAGAAGTTAATACAGTTAAAAGTCGAGATTACAAGCAGAAAAAGCTTTTCAAATCAAACAAAACTTCTGCAAAGCAAAACAAAGATGAAATGAAACAAAGACAAAGAAGAAGGATAAAGGGCCTATTACATTTCTCCTGCTTAAGTCTCTGAATTAACAACCTAATTAGGTAGGTTTCTTTTTAGGAAACTTAGCCAGCGTAGTTTGCAATCACACCTTTCCTTAGTCAGTCGCGATCTAAGCTTAGTGTTGCCACTTTAGTGGATTTTCTACAAAATCTGGTGGTTTGGTTGGATTGGAACCCCCATTTAGTGGCATTTTTTTTTGTATTTAGTGGCTATTGGTTTTTTAAGCGGATTATGAGAATTATCTTAAAATAGAAAAAAAAACGACTATTTAACCATATTTTTTACTTTCAAAATACAAATCTATATATTTTTTTCGACGGGGTTAATTTCTATTTTATTTTTAATAAAGCTTAAATTAATTCTCGGATGAATAAAACCATCACCTACTTAGATCAGTAGATCGCTATACCTCCCTCACCTCACCTAGTCCTCATTTACTAGGGTTCATTTCGTTTACTCGCGCGTGAGGAATGAGGTAGGCGTGGGACCTGAGGCCTACGTTGCGTTGTTTATTTTCTCGAGGGAGTGAGGGCGTGAGGCGTCGTTAAAACACAATCCTAATGCCTCACGACGCCTCACACCTCACGCCTCCTCACTCTTCACGACGCCTTACTCCTCACGACGCCTCACTCCTCACGAGCCCACTAACGAGTTTTATACGAGGTACACAGGTGTACCCACTCACCTTTCTGTAACGAGCCCCCTCAAATGAGGGAGTAAGTCTTCACTTGAGGAACCTTATCTGGCGGATTGCTATTTCATCCAGTTGGCAACACTGGAGCTAGGACGTCTTTGTTCTAAATCGGTTGCTAAATCGGATGCTAGCTCTCTAAATGCAATTACACTGTCCTGAATCAGGTCAGGACTGACTGAAATCAAAGACTGATTTAGGAAAGGTGTAATAGACCCTTATAACAAGCCAAAATGGCCGATGGCCGGCTTTTCAAACTAGCCAATCACAAGCAACGTGCCTGTCATACATGACCAGTTTCAAGATGGCGCCTATGGCTAGCGTTTCGATAGTAGGGTTAAACGGCCGTGATCAACACCACCACTGTAAAATGGCAGATTTCGCCACAGACCGTAGACCTCTCTGACAGTCTAAAAATTGTGGTTTTTATATTCACTGGGCAGGCAAAGGAACATGGTCCATACAGCCAACAGTAACAAGACGTCTTGTTTGCAAGAAAAACATTGAATGTGGACTTAGTCCACATTTAGTGTTCCCACGGACTTTTTTGCGAGACATCGATCAGACAGACCCAAATTAAATTATGCTTTACTTCAGTACCTTTAGCAAGTTCTTATTATCATTAAGCCTTGTCTGCACTGCGTTTTTTTTCCACGCCCTTTTTCCCGCAACTCTGTAAAATGTAGGATGGTTTTACGTTAACATTTATTTTTTGAAAACCATCATTATACGAAGAGCAAAGATTTCTGAAGTGTACATACGTTAGCTTTTCCTATCTCACTAGTTCAGAGAGGTTGGAAACCGCCGCTTCAAGTTGTTTGATTGAAGAGAGGAAGGAGGAGTGGAGTAGGTACAGTGGCGGACACGGTCGGCGTAACACTTCCGGTTTTTCTGTATTGAAAATTAGCTCTTGTTCTTTGGCAATACAGTCTAGGGCGGACGAAACCATAGACAAATCTGTTACGGCCTCCTAGTCCGTGACTGTACGTACTGCCTTATAAAGTGCTGCCAGATGTGGGTTGTGATCCAATGAATTGCATGAAGCCAACCAACTCCAATCCCATCACTCTGCATGAAGTGGCCGTCCGGCACTACCTTAAACACGGAGCTGTCGCATTCCTAGAGTACCTATTTAGATTTCAAATTGGGTGGGAGGGTAAATGGCTAATAAATGGTTAAGTGGGAGGTGGGAGTTAGAAAAACTTTCCACATCCACATCCACAAAATTAAACGCTGGTTACCTGATACATAAAAAAAAATCGCCAAGTGTGTGTGGCCAAGTCCTAAACTATACTTTAGGCCTAAAAGCTCAACATAAAAGCTAGTTGCAGCACTAGTTTCAATCAAACACCTTAAATGTATCTGTGATCAATCAGTCAAGGCAGCCATATTGTATTAAAATTTGTTTGTCTATCTCTTGAGTGTTGTTTACAAAATCGGAGCCTAGTTATTGTTTTTTTTTATCGCAAAATGCAGTAAATTTTACATAATGGATGGTGCTGATAGTGTTTTTGATCTTAAAATAGAGCTGATTAATGTTAAGGCAATATGCCGGTGTTGCCTTAACGCCAAAAAAGAAAGTTATGAAGACGTGATAACCTATGCTGCGCTTTTCAAAGATTTAGCCGGGATAACGGTAATTATTAACACTATTTGTTTCGATTATAAAGTATTATTTATGTCTCTGTAACTAATAACATCATAGAATTCAAAACATCAACAGGCATGAACCAACAAAAAGTAAAAATAACACAATGGCAATTATAGGACACTCTCTTAAAAAAAACATACAAAACACAGATTTTGATCAGTGGATCGTTTTGGGAGGTTATCCCTAGTTAGAGCAAGAAAGAAAATATATCAGGGATTTAAATTCCAATATCTTTTTTGTTATTAACAAAATTATTGACCAAACACACAGGTGTTGGATTCCGATGACCTGCCTAAATGGGTCTGCATAGAATGTGGTTACCTTTTAAAAAAAGCTGTCAAGATGAAGAAGCAGGTACTCCAGGCACACTCCATCTTGTACGAACACCTCAGAAGATGTGCACCGGTATGTACATGTAGTAGATAAAAAACCATGGTAGGTACATTAATATACTTCGCCTAGTACTCTATTCCAACAATGTAAATGATGAGATTTGAAAATGGAAGCCGAACTTACCAATGCTGTCGGCTGTATATTAGTATGAGGGAAGAGTTAAAAAGAGAGACAGCCCATACAATAGCCACCATTTTCAAATATTTTCTGTAAATAAAGTCGCTTCCCGGGTCTGTCCCTATGTATGCTTTAATCTTTAAAGCTATGCAACACATTTTGATGAGGTTTTTTTAATAGATAGAGTGATTCAATATTAAGGTTTATAACTATAATACATTCACACTATAGTAATAGGTTAGGGGGTACGAAGTTTGCCGGGTCGACTAGTATTTTATATAATTGTAATATGTTAATGATTATTTATTATTCCATATTAATCTTTCTACTACTAACATTTTCATATTTTTACAGTTCTCTATTGATGGTGATGACGTGGAGTTAACAAAGCATGCCATAATATCTACGTTATCATGCACAAATACAATAGTTCTTGATAACTCTGGAAGAAGCAGGAATGGGTTTCACAAGGTTATTGAGGTGAGACTTCTAAATCTTTAGTTTTGATTTGACATCACTTTTTGCTTTTTACATGGGTGATGGATGATTGTTTAACACTAAGTTTATCAACATCAATTTCGATCATATTTATCAAACAGATGGCGCTATAGCGTCGCGCTAGCTTTACGCGGCGCTAGGGCGTCGAATTATAAGAGCCAGTTTACAGCGATGCTAGCGCCATTTGCGAAAAAAAATAATATCTTCTAAACTAAGGCAAATATCAAAAATGTGGCACTGTATGACACTAGATAATGTAGCCTAGTATTTTTAGGGCACTTCTGTATAGCTTTTAGGTTGAAGACCAAAGAAAGCTACAAAGTGTTACTAAAAGTGTCCACTTTTGGCAACAATCTATGTTGTTTTTGTTCTTTTTACTCAGGACTACTTTGCTGTGCTCAAAAAATACTAGGCTACATTGTCTAGTGTCATACAGTGCCACATTTTTGATATTTGCCTAAGTTTAGAAGATATTAATTTTCTTCGCGAATGGCGCTAGCATCGTTGTAAACTGGCTCTTAACAGTATTACCCTGTCACACAGAGCGCTCGGCGTCAGAGCGTGCTTGCGTCGTTTCGCGGTTGGCGCTAGTTTAGATGCACTTTGCTATAACCAATCATTTTAAATTTCCTATAAACCGCGCACTTGAAGAAAAGATTTAAATATCCCGGCCGAACGCATGCTATCTCGCTTATACTAGTATGAGCGAAGAGTTAAGAAGAGAGACAGTACATACAACGGCCGCCATTTTGAGACTTTTTTTATTTATGTGCGCTGATTATAACAAAAAAAAAATTTTAGCACAGCAGATCCGCCTCTAAACAAACGGGGTCAGTGTCAGTTGACCTTGACCCTGACGAGGTCAAGTCGGAGGCTGGGGTCAAGGAAGAGATGGACTATTCTGACTACGAGGACAATTTACCATTGGACGAGTTTAAGTGAGTTTGATCCGAATTTTCTTGAGGAGAGTGGGCACAACTTGGTTGACAACTCTCTCTTTCTTACTTTAAGTCTTAGAGAATGAGGGGTTTTCAAAGTGACAGAAAAGATAAAAAAAAGTTTCATAATACGCCCGTAGATGGCGGTGTCTACAGCAATATCAGAGAGATGGGAGATCTCTTTGGATTGGATCATTTTCTGCTAAGTTGTTGTTGTTGTTTTTAAATTCGCCCATTCTAAGCAGGCAAAGGAACTTAGTCCATACAGCCAAGTCTTCAGTAGTTTATTTCTTAGTAATCAAGTCTTCTGTAGTATAATTCTTTGTTTTTCCTAACCTAGATTCCTAACCTAACCCATTGAAATGCCCGGGTGGTCTCACATTTCAATGTTCACACGGACTTTTTCGCGGGACATCGATCGATCAGAATTGTTCGGGAGCGCCTTCCTTTATTTCTCACTTCACTACACAGTTCTCCATAAAGGGCACATTATTACACTAATTCCACCACACTAGCACAATAATAGCCACGGAAAACTAATTTATTCCTAATTTCATCCACTCCGTCACTGCCTCAGTTAAATTTTTATGTTTTATTTTGAGCTATTCAATCATTGATTTCATCTTGACCTATTGCTCCTGGCAGAGCGCCATCTGGTAGCAGCTTAATTAACCTTGTTTTTTTTTCTTCTGAGCTGTCAAATTGAAAACCTCTCATTGTATTAAATATTTAAATTTTGTACAGAGTGGCGGTCTAGGTCGCCGTAACACAGTTCCGGTTTTTCTGTATTGCAAAATAGCTCTTGTTCTGTGGCAATACAGTCTAGGGCTGTAGAAACCATAGACAAATCTGTTACGGCCTCCTTAACCGCCACTGTACAGTCAAGGACTAGGAGGCCGTAACAGATTTGTCTATGGTTTCGTCAGCCCTAGACTGTAAAACCAAAGAACAAGAGCTATTTTGCAATACAGAAAAACCGGAAGTGTTACGCCGATCGTGTCCGCCACTGTACGAATGGTATTATACTATTAAAAGTTGTAAGTGTTGTTTGTATTCGCCGATTTTAGGCAAAAAAAAGATAACAGTTTATTTAAACAGTTACGTCTTCAGTATCGTTTTTTATTTTTTTTTCCAAACGCACTTATTGAAATGAGACATCGATCAGAAATAGTCTGAAATGCATTCCTTTATTTCTCTTTTTTTATTAAATCTACAACATGGGTCGAAATCTCAAAACAAAAATCAGCCGTCCCGTACATTGACCCCGTCAGCTGATCGAACCAATGCATGGAACAGCTGTTATTTTTTTTGTTATTTTGACCCATGTTGCTTTGGGAAAGTTGTTAGTTATGGTGAGCAGAATCCCTCCTTTGATTTATTACCGCCTTGTCAGAAACACCCGGTATATGAAAATGAATCGTGGTTCGTTAGTCTCTCTAAAACTCGAGAACGGCCGGGCCGATTTAGCTGATTTTGGACTTAAAATGTTTGTTGTAGTAGTCTAGGGAAGGTTTAAAAGGTGAAAAAATAAAGAATTGTAAGACGCGATACGAAGTACGCCGGGACAGCTAGTAGTTCATAAAAGTGACATTATTAGTAATTCTACCACACTAGCACAATAATTCATAAAAAACTAATTTAGAAAGTTGAGAAACAAAAGTCCAACATTTTCTTGTCGTTGATCTACTACTATTTACACTATTTTTAACTAACTTCAAAAAGGAGGTTATCAGTTTGACCTGTATGTTTGTATGTTTGTCCGCGATTATCTCGCGTTTGGCTGAACCGATTTTGATGCTGTTTTCAGTAATGTACTTGTTACATTCAGGAGAAGGTTTTAGAAGCTATTTTAACCGTCTTCGAGAATTAGGTAGTTCTCAGTTTACGTATGTGTCAGTTTTTTGAAGGCGGGTCTCTTTTTGTTAACAAGAAATTATTATTACGCATATTTTTCATTTTAATTTAGATCAACCATAGATAACATAACAGAAGAAGCTTTAGAAAAATTATTACAAGATACGACTACATTGGAGTTGAAAACAGAAGAGAGTGCCAAGAAAAAGAAAAGAAAAAAGGAAGATAAGAAAGAGAAAAAGAGACGCAAGGATGAAGATAGGTGAGTGTGACAGAGATGGGAATTTTCGGTTTTTAAGGGGCGAACGGGTGCGATACCAGCGCCATTTCCGATAAATATGTAATATCTTCTAAACCATGGCCGAAATCAAAAGTATGCGTCTTTGACTCCCTAGATAATCTTGCATAGATTTTTTTAGGCTATGTTATGTAGCGTTTAGGATAATGATGTTAGAAATATACTTTTATGAAACTAAAGTGGCCACTTAAGAGGCATAGCACAGCTAAAGTAGCGCCACCCGAGAAAAAAAATAACATCTTCTAAACTAAGGCAAATATCAAAAATGTGAAACAGCATTCCCCTAGATAATTCAGCCTTGTATTTTTAGGGCATTGTTGTATAGCTTTTAGGTTAAAGACCACAGAAAGCTTCTGATTGTTGCTAAAAACGGCCACTTTTGGTGCTATTTCCTTAGATTTGGAACCTGAAAGCTACACAACAGGGCCTTCAAAATTCTATGCAAGATTATCTATGGGGTCAAAGACGTATATTTTTATTTTGGCCATGGTTGCAAAGAAATTAATTACTAGTCGACTCGCCTTACTTATAACTATTTTGTGTATGTATTATGCATATAAACCTTCTTCTTGAATCATTCTATCTAATAAAAAAACCACATCAAAATCCGTTGCATAGTTTTAATGATTTAAGCATACATAGGGACAGACGCGGGAAGCTACTTTGTTTTATACTATGTATTGATTTATTTTCAGCTATTCAGAGGTCCCAGTGGTATCCAATATAAGGCGAACAATCGATATAGATCCCACAAAGATCAAGATAGTAGATTTGGATCCCATCGAACAGGTGAGTGGTATAGAGTACCACCCCCCATCTCCCCCCACGGGTGTCGTAAAAGGCGACTAAGGGAACAGCCGAAGGACGGGCAGCAGCGTGCTTCGTTGAAATACTTGAAGAGCCAAACGGCAAAATAAAAAAAAATGTTGTCGTAGTAGTATTTGGTCATTCTGTTCGGGCAAAGGAACATAGTCTATACAGCCTAAGCTGGGACCTAAGTGTTCTATCATTAATTCATTCCTTCTACCGTGGCTCAGTTGGCATTGGCAGTGATGTGGTGGAATGGAATGTGACGCGTGAGCACCGGATTTGATTCTCGGCGGGTACAAACATAGTTATGATGACTATCGCTGATTATTTCCTAGTCTGCGTGTATTTGAGCGTCTTTGTATTTGTTTCGGGCACCCTAGATACAGGGTCTATCTTGTTAGGGGCTCTGAGTTTGTTCATAAACTCAGATTCAGAGGCTGCCCCGCGGTTTTTTCCCGCGCAGATTTCTCATAAACACAAAAATCCCGTTTTTTCCCGTTCCCGTGGGAATTTCGGGAAATACCTTCTTATTGCTCACCTACAGACCAATAAACCACCTGTCAAAATATGTAAACAACGAGCTTTCCCGGCTTACTTCGTTACGCCATAGAATATAAGATACTACAAAAGACTTGGCTCTATAGACTATGTTCTTTTATCCGCCCAGAATGGCCGAATAAAAAACAAACAACAAAAACAACAAACCACCTGTCAAAATATCTAAACAACGGAAAAAATATTGCTCCTTGGTTTACATTATTTGAGTTTAGGTAAGGATCCCAAATTTTTTTTAAAAATCTAATATAGCCTATGACACTCGGGGTTAATGTAGCTTCCTACCAGTGAAAGAATTTTTCAAATCGGTTCAGTATTTCCGGAGCCTATTCGTTACAAACAAACAAACAAATCTTTCCTCTTTATAATATTGGTATAGATATAATGATGTATTAATTCCAGGTGAAACAGAGAAAGGAGGAGAGCGAGGGCTACCTGAAACTGCCCTACAAATGCGAGCTCTGCTACAAGGGTTTCAACTTTAAAGATAAACTGGCGAATCATATGAAGAAACACAGTCCGGTTAGTTAAATATCAAATCAATATATATAAAACTCTTCCGTTACTGACTGACTGACTGACTGACTGACTGACTGACAGACAACGCAGAGCCGAAACTACTAGGCGTAGAAAGCTGAAAATTTGCACGTGGGTTCCTTGGGGAGTGTAGGGGAGCACTAAGGAATGAATTCCCGAAATTCCCACGGGAACGGGAAAAAACGGAATTTTGAGTTTATGAGAAATCTGCGCGGGTGAAACCGCGGGGCAGCCTCTAGTATCAAATAATTCTTTATTCAATACGAGCTGTCCCGGCTTACTTCGTTACGCCATAGAATATAAGATGCCTACTAAAGACTTGGCTCTATAGACTATGTTCTTTTGACTGCCCAGAATGGGCGAGTAATAAAACAAACAACAACAACAAACCATCTGTCAAAATATGTAAACAACGGAAAAAATATTGCACCTTGGGTTACATTATTTGAGTTTAGGTAAGGATCCCTATTTTTTTTGAAAATCTAATATAGCCGATGACACTCGGGGTTAATGTAGCTTCCTACCAGTGAAAGAATTTTCAAATCGGTTCAGTATTTCCGGAGCCCATTCGTTACAAACAAACAAATCTTTCCTCTTTATAATATTGGTATAGATAGGATACAAGATATCACTTATTGAAAGTCAATTAGACTACATCTAATCTAATCGCTATTGATACCTTATTTGGTAAAGTATCCTATACTGTGAGAGGCGAGGTAGTTCAGGGTGCCCACCAATTGGCTCAGGTAAACAAATGTTTGCCTTGCCTTACGACAATAGTCGCCTGTATAATTCAGCACATGCTGAGTCAGTGCCATTTTACGGCACCTGCACCACACAAACAGCTAAAAATACTCCACTGAAGAAACTGATTGTTGCTAAAAACGGCCACTTTTGGCAACAATCAGTTTCTTTCTGTGGTCTTTAACCTAAAAGCTATACAACAATGCCCTAAAAATACTAGGCTGAATTATCTAGGGGAATGCTGTTTCACATTTTTGATATTTGCCTTAGTTTAGAAGATATTTATTTTTTTCTCGAGTGGCGCTACTTTAGCTGTGCTATGGCTCTGAAGTGGAGTCAGGTCCATTATATTAAAACTAGAGGCTGCCCCGCGGTTTCACCCGCACAGGTTTGTCATTAACACATAAATACCGTTTTTTCCCGTTCCCATGGGAATTTCGGAAAATTATTCCTTAGTGCTCACCTACACTCCATAAAGAACCTACAGTATGACAATTTTCAGATTTATACGCCCAGTAGTTTCGGCTCTGCGTTCTCTGTCAGGCAGTCAGTCAGTAACGGAAGAGTTTTATATATATTGATAACATAGTATAAAATAAGGTCGTTTCCCGCGTCTGTCCCTATGTATGCTTAAATCTTTACAATTATGCAACGGATTTTGTTGCGTTATTTTTTAATAAATTCAAGAGGAAGGTTTATAACTATAATACATGCACAAAATTGTTATAGGTTATGCGGTACGAAGTTCGCCGGGTCGACTAGAATAAAGTCGCTTCCCGCGTCTGTCCCTATGTATGCTTATATCTTTAAAACCATGCGATGGATTTTGATGCGGTTTTTTGTAATCGATAGAGTGATCTAAGAGGAAGGTTTCTAACTATAATACATGAGCAAAATAGTAATAGGTTAGGCGGTACGAAGTTCGTCGGGTCAACTAGTTGATAATAATAAAGTTGGTGTTGTTTGTTTCAGTCGCGCGGCAAGTTTGAGTGTAAGTTGTGTCGCATGCACCTGCCCACCGCTCACTCGTATGGAGTCCACATGCTTATACACACGAGGAGATACGAGTGCCTTAAGTAAGTACGCTTAGTAACACGCAGAGTAGGCAGACTCCATGAGTTGGTCAGACGACCTGGTAAAGGCTGCGGGAGTACACTGGATCAGGGTCGTTCGAGATTGTGGGCGAGGCCTATGTCCAGCAGTGGACGTCTTTTGGCTGTAATGATGATGAAAAAAGTACAACTATTTATGTATTTATAATAAAGACAGTTCTCGAATGGAGACCACGGATCGGCAAGCGCAGCGTAGGACGTCCACCGACCAGATGGACGGATGATCTGCGCAAGGCTGCGGGTCCACGCTGGATGCAGGCCACCTGCGATCGGTACAGATGGAGAGCCTTGAGGGAGGCCTATGTCCAGCAGTGGACGTCCTACGGCTGAAATGATGATGATGATGAACAAAGACATTGCAAATTTCCATCCTGTTTATAGATTTTAGTATGTTAATGTGCGCCTTTAACGAACTGACACAAACATAATCTGAGAACTTCATATTTTTCGGAGTCGGTTAAAATAGGTACCTACTAAAACCTTCTCCTGAATGTAATAAATACATTACTTAAAACCGCATCAAAATCGGTTAAGCCAGACGCGAGATAATCGCGGACAAGCATACATACATACATACAGATCAAACTGATAACCTTTTCATCCAAGATGGCCGCCATGACTTTTACCGCATCTTGTTCAATATGTTTTTACTCTGTGGACTGTCATAGGTCAATGGTTTTATGTCCACTTGTATAGGTCAATGGACAACTTTGATTGATTGACAGAACAGATTGACATCAATAATAGCTCTTTATTTTGATTTTTAATTTTTCGACACTGCATCTGTTGAAGGCGCCACTGAGTGGCGCCACAGAAGGGATTTTGACAAACAAAATGGCCGCCATGTACTACAACATACAAGGGGCTATGTCCTTATCAGGCAGATTATCTCTGTAGCAAACTTAATTTAAATCGGTTCATAATTTTTGGCGTGAAGCAAAAATTACGGAATATTAATATTTTAGTTTAGTATGGATTAGTATTTATAACAGCTGACCCCACGAACTTCGTTTCACCTTACAATTTTAAATGAGCTAATGAACTTGTTGTTTTAATAGCTTCCTCGTATTTTCTCACCTTTTAAACCTTGCCTGGGCTACACACAGTGGCGGACACGATCGGCGTAACACTTCCGGTTTTTCTGTATTGCAAAATAGCTCTTGTTCTTTGGTAATACAGTCTAGGGCTGAAGAAACCATAGAAAAAAACTGTTACGGCCTCCTAGTCCGTGAATGTACGACAAACATTTCAAAACCAAAATTAGCTCGATCGACCCAACAGTTTTCGAGTTTTAGCGAGACAAAGATACTGCGATTGTTTTTTTTTATAGGAGAAGAAAAAATATAAAATTTGTATAGATTATTGACGAGGGACCGTAGTAATGCATCTTGCTAATACGTCTCTTTGCAAGTTGTATTTTGTTTTGTCTTCATTTAATATTTGTAATTGGGTCTGGTTTTCTATTCCAATATTATAAAGAGGAATGATTTGTTTGTTTGTTTGTTTGTTTGTTTGTAACGAAAATATTGAAATATTGAACCGATTTAAAAAAATTTTTCACTGATAGGAAGCTACACTATCCCCGAGTGACATAGGCTATATTAGATTTTCAAAAAATGTAGGGATCCTTGAACTCGTTGTTTACATATTTTGACAGGTGGTTTGTTTTTGTTGTTTGTTTTTTTTTTTTTTCACCTATTCTGGGCAGTCAAAAGAACATAGTCTATAGAGCCAAGACTTTAGAAGTATCTATATTCTATGGCGTAACGAAGTAAGCCGGGATAGCTCGTGTTGAATAAATGTTTTATTCTATTCTATTTTTATTATTATTTCTTCGTATATATATTAATTTTTGTTCCAAAGGTGCGGCCGTCGTATGATAGACAGGAACAGCATAATAGAGCACTACAGGGTGCAGCACGAGGGCATCGTCTCACAGTTCACCTGCCACCTGTGCGGGAAGGTGTCCAGGTGAGCCCTGCCGCTGCCCCGACCGGGCATCGAACCTGGCCCCTCCAAGCCGCAACGCTGAAAGATTTATTTCCTTTAACTTTACTATTGCCAAATAATGGTTTAAGATAATCTTTAGACTACTGGGCGCCCCGCGGCTTCGCCAGCGCATTTTCCCTTGTAACATCAAATTCCCAATTTTCCCGTAGGAATTTCGGGATAAAAAGTAGCCCATGTCCTTACTCAGGCTCTAGCTAGACTATCGATTAACCAAATTTCATTCAAATCGGTTCAGCAGTTTTCTTAGGTAAGCGAGACAGACAGACATACAGAGTTACTTTCGCATTTATAATATTAGTTTTGATGTAGATAAGTCATTGATTGAATGCTTCGTGGCTCATTTGGCAGTGATCTGGACTGAGACGCAGGTGCACCGGGTTCGTTTCCCGGCGTGGGAAAACATTATTATATTATGATCACACTCGGAGCCCCTAAGTAGCACGAACCTGTATGTACGAGCAAGCTCTACAATTTTATAATTTGTCAAATAATCACTTTAGCGTTGCCCTACATTTTAGTGTAGCTCCATCAAAACCGCGCGTCCACCTTGCGGCCGACGCGCTCACCTACAATCAGTTGTGAATCAACCGCGCTAGCTATCATATCATAATCATATACACCCATCATAATCTTTATAAGTTATTTTGGACAATATACTCGGTTAAAGTTAATTGAGTGGTATCATTTATCCTATCAATCAGCGTAGATATCGGACACATCAGACCGCGTATCTAGGCACAGATGAACGGACACTAGCAGACCGTACATCTTATGGTCCTTCGAGCTTTAACTTCATCGAGCCGTAAATATATGGTCCTTTGAAAGTTTGGACCTCGCGCGTCGGTAATATCAATCGTCGAGTGAGTTCCGCGAATCAGTGACTTATCATTATCAGTGAATATCTATCAGTGTGAGAAAAGTGAGTGACACATCTCAACACATCATCATATCTCTTGAAGAGAGTTTTATCAGCATCATCAGACCTTGCGGAGGTCTGCCAGAAGGCGCCATCAGACCTTGTGTAGGTCACTCATCGGAGTATCAATCATCAGACCTTGCGGAGGTCACCCATCATAGCAGTATCAGGCCTCGCTGAGGTCTTTCATCAGAGCATCATCAGACCTTGCGGAGGTCGCCAGCAGGCATCATCAGATCTCGCTGAGGTCAACCATCAGAGCAGTATCGGACCTTGATAAGGTCATCACCTGGGCATCAGGGCGCAGCAGAGCATCGTCAGGACGTCTCTTCAGCGGCAAATCAAGTAGGATCTTTCCATTTATTTTTTGATTGTTTTTCATTAATATGGAGGATCTGCTAGCAAATCAAGCAGAACTTGTTGATTTTTTCAATAAGTTTCTTATCAACTTAAAGAAAGATGGTTCGGATAGAAAGTCTGTGGAGTATTTTAAAAAGAAGTTAATTCAGTTAGAAGGCTATTGGAACGAGTTCCAAAACAATCATTTTCAACTTTGTAGTTTTGACAAAAATCATGAATATTTTACGTCTCACGAGTTTGAGAACGTAAAACAACTCTATGAAAAGATAAAGGCAGAAGTAAATAGGCAATACGACTATGTGTTAGGCATCAGTAAACCCGCCGAAACGAGGCGTCCGGTGGAGCAAGTGGATCCTGAGCAATCCACCAGTAGTCAGCATACAAATCAGTCTACTTCTGAAATCAAGGTATCAGCTAGCACAGCATCCGCTAGCAAGTCGGAATATTTGCTACACAAACAAGCAACTAATTTTAAAGCATTTACTAGAACCGTATCAAATATCAATTTAGACGAAATGTCCGAAAAATGGGAATTAGAAAGCACTATCAGATCATTGCAGGCTAGGTGGACAGTTATCGATACCCTTCACTGGGAAATCGATGCCGAATTAAACGGATCTAATGAGGCATACGATAATATGTTTACTAGGCACGAACAGAGTTTTTATCAGCTTAATAAGCAAATCAATAAAAAATTATGGTCAGTAGCTCATAGGGAACAGACAACTCCGAAAATGGTAGTCCCGGAATTCCACGGTACTTACAATCAGTGGACATCGTTCAAGGATCTTTTTACTGAAACAATTCATAATAACCCTTCCTTATCAAATGCTCAGAAGATGCAATTTCTGAAGAGCAAGGCCAAGGGTGAGGCGGAGCGATTGATCCAACATCTTCAGATCAGCTCAGATAACTACGCCGTGTGTTGGGAGATTCTTAACCATAGATTCAATCATAAGAAATTAATTTTCAACTCGCATATCAGCTCATTGTTAAACTTTCAGAATATGCATTATCAATCAGTGGGACAGATCAAAAGATTCCATGACCTAGCATTAGAGACCTTGCACGCTATCAAAAATCTCGGTGTAGACATCAGCACCTGGGATCCGCTGCTAGTGTATCTATTATCAAATAAACTCGATAGTCAAACATACAACGACTATTTAGAATCACTCGGTAATTCTCGAGAACTTCCAAATATCAACGATTTACTTGCGTTCATGGAAACAAAGTTTAACACCCTCGAATCAGCGCAACGGAAATCGGAAAGTGCAAAGAACAAGTCACAAAGTAATAATCACCTATCAAGCAGAAATCATCCTAAAGTACCGATACATAAGGAACCATCATTTAATCGCGCTACTTTTTATAATAAATCAGTACCTATCACTAACGCAATTTGTCCAATTTGCAAGAAACAACATGGCATTTTTAATTGCAAAACATTTATTGAAATGCCAATTCATGCACGAATTAAATTAATTAACGAATTAAATTTTTGCAAAAACTGCTTATATGATCACAAAGGAAATGGGTGTTTCTCAACCAAGAAATGCAAACAGTGCGCCGGAAATCATAACACACTTTTGCATTTAAATGACGCAAAACAAAAGGCAATGACACCCAGCACGAGCGGCGCGGTCCAAGCACCGCGGCACGTGTCATCAAATGCAGCAGCATCATCTTATCAAAGCAAGGAAATACTCTTAGCAACTGCCCTCGTGAAGGTGCAGTCATCAACCGGAGATCATCATATCATGAGAGCTCTTATCGATCAAGGCTCTCAAGTATCAATTATCACTGAGAAGGCAGCACAGCAGCTGTCAATCAAGCGGCAGAGTTGCCGTGGTATCATTGAAGGCGTGGGAGAAAAGGAGAGCAGCTGTAAAGGCATGCTAAGCATCATTTGTTCATCACTCCACAGCGAATTCACATTCAATGTCAACGCAGTAATAATGAATAACCTTATCAAGCATTTGCCTAATCAATCATTCCCAAAACCAGAATGGTCATACATCGATAATATCAAACTGGCAGATCCAGATTTCTTTATCAGCCGGGAAGTAGACTTGCTTCTTGGCGCAGATATTTACTCCTTAATCATGATGGAAGGTATCATCCGAGGAGAAAATCAATCATTACCTATAGCACAGCAAACTCACTTAGGATGGATCCTCTGCGGGAATGCAAAAACGCATTATCATTGCAACGTAGTCCTAAACCACATCGACGACATCAAACAGTTCTGGGAGATGGAGGATATTACTGAGCAATCATCACTATCATCAGAAGATCAAGAGTGTCTTGAGTATTACGAGCAGACGACTACAAGACGTGAGGACGGAAAATACGTAGTAAAATATCCGTTTAAGCAATCTTATCAAAGCGACTTAGGAGAATCAAAACCAATGGCAGTAGCGCAGTTAAAATCGCTAGAGAGAAAATTCAGAAAAGATGATAATGTAGCAGATCAATATAAAAGTTTCATATCAAAATACTTATCACTAGGGCATATGAGTCTTAACGAAAATAAATTAACGCCTTATTGTTTCCTACCGCATCACTGTGTTATACGGAATGAGTCATCGACTACTAAGCTACGAGTCGTGTTCAACGCATCAGCAAAAACGTCGTCAGGGCTCAGCTTGAATGACTTAATGCATCGGGGCCCGAATCTGCAACAAGATTTGCAAAGTTTAATTATCAAGTGGAGACAATTTCAACACGGATTTGCAGCAGACATCGAGAAGATGTTCCGTCAAATATTGATCCACCCTGAGCAAAGACAGTATCAACAAATCGTGTGGAGAGACACTCCTTACGAACCCATTCATCAATATCAGCTGGCGACGGTCACTTATGGAACACGAGCAGCTCCATTCTTAGCTATGAAGACCCTGAAACAGTTAGCAAAGGATAATCAGTTCAACAATCATATCAGCAAGGAAGCAGTAAAAGCTGTCGACGAAGCATTTTATATGGATGACATCTTGTACGGGAGCCACAGTCCTGAAGCTGCTTTGCAGCTTAAACATGATCTTATCAAATTAATGAAATCGGGTGGTTTTAACTTAAGAAAGTGGGTTTCAAATACGCCGGAGTTGACAGAATCGGCCCCCGAGCAACACTTCGATTTCCGCCAATGCGAATCAACGAAAACATTAGGCATACGATGGAATGCGCAAAAAGATATTTTTAATTTTGAATCAAAAATAGAAAAATCAAGCAAATACACTAAAAGATCATTGTTATCAGATATATCAAAACTCTTTGACCCTTTAGGGTGGCTCTCGCCATTAAGCACCAAACTTAAGCTCCTATTTCAAGCAGTGTTCATATCAAATATCAGCTGGGATGAAGAACTCCCAGAGAAAATCAAGGATGAATGGATCGAGATGATCGAAGATATCAAAAATATTAGTAGCATCAAGGTAAACAGATGGATGGGCTCAGGCGAAAGAGACTACATAGAATTACATGGATTCTGTGACGCGAGTACCAAATGTTATTCTTGTGTCATCTACTGCAAGACGCACAAGCATAAAAATGTATCAATCATTATGGTAGCAGGGAAAACAAAGATTGTGCCCGCTAACAAATCAATATCAATCCCTCGACTAGAGTTGAGCGGAGCTCTTCTTTTATCAAAACTCATGAAAAAAGTACAATCATGCTTAGAAAATCACAACATCAACTGCTTTGGCTGGATTGACTCCACAGCAGTTCTCGGATGGCTACAGGGAGATCCAGGTCGCTGGAAGCCATTCGTAGCAAACAGAGTTAAAGAGATCACGGAGATCATGCCACCCAGTTGTTGGCGTTATGTTAAGTCTGCGGGTTCGTTTCCCGGCGTGGGAAAACATTATTATATTATGATCACACTCGGAGCCCCTAAGTAGCACGAACCTGTATCTAGGGTGGCCGAAACACATAAAAAGACAAACAATACACCCAGGCCGGGAAACAAACATCGATATTCATCATAACAATGTTCGCTCCACCCGGGAATCAAAGCCGGTGCATCCGCGTCACAGGTATCACTGAGCAGTATGTTTTACTTCTATATAAATAAAGACTATATGGTTTCTGAAATTGTCAGAATTGTCAGGCTTACACGGTGCGAAACTAGCGCCATTCCCGATAAATAATTAATAACTTCTAACCATGGCCGTAACCAAAAATATGCGAATTTTTAAGGCCCTGTGGTGGGTATAAGCCGCGCAGATAGAGATACGATTAGAAAATGGCGGACGAACGCATGCTGTCTCACGTATTTTAGTATGTGTGAAGAGTTAAGAAGAGAGACAGCCCATACAGCGGCCGCCATTTTAAAATCGTTTCCACATGTGCGCAGGTTATAACTGCAAGTTATTGTAATTTTTATTTTATTTGGGTCCACAAACAGCATTACATTATATAGTCATAACTTAAAATATAATAATATGTAAAGTAATCAATGTAACGCCAACAACGAGAACCACAGAGTTCTTTCTATGAAGCAAGAGAGATTTTCTATAAATCTAAACCCTTAGAGGTAATAAAAAAAGGTACTTAAATTAAATTTAACAAAAAATAAATAATAAAGGAGAAATAAAGAGGAATAAGAGAGCATCAATAATGTTCTGTATGTTTGTCTGTAGCAACAACAAGACGCACCGCGGCCACATGCGGAACCACCACGGCGGGGACAGGCCGAAGTGCGCTCAGTGCGGGAAGGACTTTATTAACAAGGACTCCCTCGCCGAACACTTGCTGTGAGTATTCATGTTTACATCTGTTGCACTTCTACTTGTTTTACTACAAGGGTCGAGCAAGAATTGCTTTGAGTATTTATGCTAACATTTGCTGCATGTTTTGAGTTGTCCATACTTATAATATAATATCAATATCAATAATAAATAGTATAAAATAAAGTCGCTTCCCGCGTCTGTCCCTATGTATGCTTATATCTTTGAAACTATTAAACAGATTTTGAAGCGTTTTTTTCTAATGATAGAGTGATTCAAGAGGAAGGTTTATATGTTTAATACATGCACAAATTAGTTATAAGTAAGCCGGTACGAAGTTTGCCGGGTCGACTAGCATTATAATAATTATACCAATATTATAAAGAGGAAAGATTTGTTAATTTGTTTGTTTGTAACGAATAGGCTCCGGAAATACTGAACCGATTTGAAAAATTCTTTCACTGGTAGGAAGATACACTATCCCCGAGTGACATAGGCTATATTAGTTTTTTATAAAAATTAGGGATCCTTACTTAAACTCAAATAATGTAACCCAATGTAAAATAATTTTTCCTTTGTTTACATATTTTGACAAGTGGTTTGTTGTTGTTGTTTGTTTTTTTTATTCGCCCATTCTGGGCAGTCATAAGAACAAAGTCTATAGAGCCAAGTCTTTAGTAGTATCTTATTTTCTATGGCGTAACGAAGTTAGCCGGGAAAGCTATATATTATATTAATGCGAAAGTAACTCTGTCTGTCTGTCTCGCTTTCACGACAAATCTATTGAACTGATTTAAATGAAATTTTGTATACGGATAGTCTAGAGCCCGAGAAAGGACATAGGCTACTTTTTATCCCGAAATTCCCAAGGGAAAATTTATATTTAAGGTAAAATGTGCTGGCGAAGCCCCGGAGCGTCCACTAGATCAGAAGAAAAGACCAGCGCATATCAAAAGAGAAAAACAGTTTCTATTCTGGCGTTTCTTTGGCAGTATAGACTATTCTTTTCTTTATTGAAAATCTGTTTTGAACCCTGTGTTATAGAATTCAGAGAACAGTTTTAAATTATTTTCCTTTCTGTATCTTCAAAATGCCAAATGCCTTACATAGTTTTAATAATAACCTATTTCTAAAAGGCAAAGGTATCAAATCCTATACAGCCTAGACTATTTTGCCAGCCCCAGCCAGTATCACCAAAGTCATCAACTAAAAAAGGCAAAGCAAGCAAATCCTATACACCCTTAACTTTTTTTTTTTTTTACAGAATCCACGAAGGCATAAAGAACCACGAGTGCGACCAGTGCCAGAAAAGGTTTAGGACAAAGACGCAGCTGAAATATCATCAACTGAAACATACTGACGTGAAGGACTTTTACTGCGTCGAGTGCGACGCCAGGTAAGAGTTTTTACAATTTGGATTATAGAGGTGATTTAACTCACCATACCTATTATTATTATTTTAATTTAATGGACTTGACTCCACTTCAGTGGAGTATTTTGCCAATGTCAAGTTCACAAATTAGATTAAAAGGGTGGGCTTCAAGCCCGGCAACGTTGTACGGTTATAATAAGTTTATTGGATTATTGTTTTAAAGCCCGCTAAAAAACACGTGGTTTCGGAACCAGCGTTAAAACAATAATCTCACCATACCTAAAAACTTTCGCTAAACAATATGGAAAGAAATTACATAAAAAAAAACTTGAACTTGAAGAATGTACTTGACTCCATCAGCTGATTGTAGAAATATATTTTTGGCTTCAGTGACCATTATTTGCACTGCCGATTGCCACATTCGTTTTGAAATTCTTTGGTTGGAGAATAAGACCCCTGGGTGGGGGGTCATTCCGAACCAGTTAGTTTATCTGGTCTTCGAGATTCAGACAGTGAAGTGCCGTTAAGAGTGACTAAAAAATAAATCTATACAAATATTATAAAGAGGAAAGATTTGTTTGTTTGTTTGTAACGAATAGGCTCCGGAAATACTGAACCGATATGAAAAATTCTTTCATTGGTTGAAAGCTACATTAACCCCGAGTGTCATAGTGTATATTAGATTTTCAAAAAAATTAGAGATCCTTACCTAAACTCAAATAATATAACCCAAGGTGTAATATTTTTTCCGTAGTTTACATATTTTGACAGGTAGTTTGTTGTTGTTGTTTGTTTTTTATTCGGCCATTCTGGGCAGTCAAAAGAACATAGTCAATAGAGCCAAGTCTTTTGTAGTATCTTATATTCTATGGCGTAACGAAGTAAGCCGGGACAGCTCGTAAATAAATAAAGAGTTAAAGCAAATATATAATTTCAGATTTAAATCAGCGCACAATCTACGGCAGCATTTGTTGAAGAGCCTCAAACATAAGGATGTTAAAAGCTTTAAGTGAGTATTAAATAAAATTAAGATTAGACGCACATAGGCGTCCAGCCGGATAGCTAAGCTAATACCATTACCTTATCTTATTAGATGTCTTAAATTATGTTTTATTTGTATTATTAAATTTTCAAGGGTCATTTTCACAATTTGTTCTTGTTTCTGAGCATTTCAATTCTTTCATAAGTAATTGAAAACACTTACATAATAAAAAAAATACATTTTAAAACCAAAATAAAATCAAACCATTATCAACGCGTTCCTATTAGATTTCCGTGTCCGGAATGCACAATGACAAGTGTTTCGAGACAGCAGCGCCGCGAGACAGCAGCGCCGCGAGACGCACATAAGCGTCCAGCACCGCGGACTAAGGCCGCACGCGTGTCGCCAGTGCGAAGCCGCGCTGTCGTTTATTCTTCACTGAATACTATTATAGATTATTAACTTCTAGATGTAGTTGCCTAGTTATCCAAATATTGTTACCTAATTTAGTGTCTATTAATGTAAAATTTATGTGTTTTCTGTATTATTGAATTTTTGGAACCTATTTTTTTTCACAGTTAGGTCGTTTTTAGCATTGTATTAGCCTTACTTAAAAATCACATTTCAAAACATATACATACCTTAAAACACGGAAAACCATCAAAACACACTTTAAAAAATATATAAACCCCTTAAAACAATGAAAAACCATTAAATATAACTTAAAAATATATATAAACCCGTTTAGATACCCATGTCCGGAATGTGACAAGCGTTTCGAGACAGCAGCTAGACGCGAGACGCACGTCGGCGTCCAGCACCGCGGGCGGCGGCCGCACGCGTGTCGCCAGTGCGGCGCCGCGCTGTCGACTCGCGCTTCGCTGTTGAAGCACATCAGAGGGCACCAGGCCGCGCCGCCGCCAAAGACGCACGTTTGTCATACTTGCGGAAGAGCGTTTTCGGTGAGTTTTTTTATCGACTTCAAAAAAGGATGTTATCAGTTTGTCCTGTATGTATGTATGTTTGTCCGCGATTATCTCGCGTTTGGCTGAACCGATCTTGATGCGGTCTTCAGATAAGAGGAAAGAGAAGACCTGTTTTTTTAGACTTTGTGTTTGAGTAAATCAAATTAGGTTTTTTATTATTTACAGGGCGCAAGTAACCTGGCGAACCACGCGCGCACGCACACGGGCGAGAAGCCGCACGCGTGCGCGCGCTGCGGCCGCGCCTTCTCGCAGCGCACCGCCATGCTCACGCACGTCAAGCTTGTGCATCTTAAGGTCAAGAGGGGCGCCAAGGTAGGCTGCATGTAGAATCATATGACAGAGGAGGGCTCGTTTGGGGGCCTCTCCAGGCGACTATTGTCGTAAGGCATGAGCCAATTGGTGGGCACCCTGAACTACCTCGCCTCTCACAGTATAGGATACTTTACCAAATAAGGTATCAATATTAATTAGATTAGATTTTTGACTTTGAGTTACATAATACTTTCTGAGTATAATTTAGACTTGTTTTTATTTTGACAATAAAGCCTTTATCTCTTATCTTATTATTTACAGGTCAAACCTGAGATCTTGGAACCAGAAAAGGCGACAAAGTTTACAGAAGAACTACCACAGGAACCAGTTTACAGCTCTTGGCTGCATTCTACGTCTTACTAAGCGGACGGTTACATGGTGTAATCCGTGAGTTACACGATGTAATACATAAGTTACACGGAGTAATCTATTAGTTACACAGTGTAATCTACCCGTTACACTGTGTTATCCATGAGTTATCCTTTAAAGTTATCTGTTTTTTTTTTAATCTTAACAATGTGAGATACTTATAATTAAAACTTTAATTTAAGTAAATGTTTATTACTTTTATGATTCGAACGATGTGTAATTTAACCCTCTTATTCATAAAAAGTTAGAGAGCATTTTAGTAATTTGACGTATGTCAATTTAGACTGGATGTCACGTATTTACCATACAACAAACCAGAGAAGTAGACCTCCAGTAACGCTACTTAAAATGTACTGTATCTTTATGAATAAGACGGTAAGTGTTTGCATGTTGCATGGCTATGAATATTTTAAGGGAATAAGAAATCGTGTGTTTTATAACATTTAATAGTTATTGTATCCTTTTTATACTTATTAATTTTAAACAAGATCTCGTTTTTAAATTTTAACTCCTGATGTTTGCAATTGTTTAGAAGTTTTTTTTGGGATTGTCCTTAAAATATGATATCCAATTGAACTTTGTTTTATTTTTTAAAAACTGTAATAGACTAGTTTTAAATAAGTGTACAAAACAGTTAAATGCTATAATAGTAATGGATATATGAATAATAAAATTCGTGATATTTTGACATAAAAATCATGTTTCATTTAAAAATAAATTAGATCAATAAAACTATGATTGTTCGTTGAAAGGGAGGGATGAAGGAAAGACGCGTTCTTGGTGGATCAGGTTTATTTTATAGGTATTTTGTAGACATTCAAGAAGGGGACAAGTAAATTTATTGTATGCTTTAGTTGATTGTTTTATGTTCATGGTCGCACGTTAACAGGAACACTGGCGGAGACAACATGATCACAGGAGAATCTGTGTAAAAAAACATATTAAATTAATAAATGTTTTTATTTATGAATTATACATTTTTGTTATGAACTTAATATGAAATAAGTGGCTCCTGTCATGATAAGTAAGTATTATCATAACATTATCTCACGCCTTTTATTGCCCGAAGGGTTAGGCAGAAACAGTTAGGTTAAGGCAGAGGCATCAGCTCAAGGGCCGGACCCACATTTAGCAGAGTTTATGCTTTATTACCAACGTGAGGCGGGGCCAGCTTGTCGCTGCGGCTATAACGACCACTACTGCGGCCGGGACTAACGGCTTAACGTGCCTTCCGAAGCAGGGAATCATCTTACTTTTACTTAATTTTTTTTTTAATAAATTAATGTTTAGTTTCCTGTACAAATTTAAATAAGCTTCTTTGGTATATGATAGCATGCAATTTATTAATGATAGATAGATAAATTACCGCAAGTAGCATTATTTGTTTTCAAATCATCCAGGGATCCGCTGTAGTGTCCATTTCCAGAGCTGAAAAGATGAATAATAATAGAAGGTAAGTAGGTTTCCTTATGTTAATTATAATACCTAATAATACCTATACACGGTATTTTTTTTGTTTTACGTGGCGGAAACTTTTAGGACTAAGTCTGCATGATATATGACTCAAATAAATTATAAAATTTTTTTTTTTTGAAAATTTCATAAAATAAAAACTTATTTAATGCCGATGAACTCCTTGTTTACCCCCCTGCGCATTGCCCTCCACCCCCTGACTTGTCTGGCACCAGCTAAGCCACCGTAGGTCATTGTTCTGATGCTACACAACGTTTTAAGTTTTTTTTGCAAAAACTAAGTACCTCAGGTGGGCACGATTAATTATTTTTCGATTTTGTTTTCAGAAATCAGTCCTGTATAACTTTTCCTACCGGGCATTAAATTTTCCTCCACGATAAAAAAGTACCCGTGTATATTATGTATAGGATGTTTCTGACAGGGCTGTAATAATTCAAAGGAGGGAGTCAGCTCACCATACCTAACAACTTTCCCCAAGATACATGGGTCAAAATCTCAAAAAAAAAAAAACAGGTAGAACAATACATTGACTGTATGGATGGAACATTTTACTAGGGGAAAGTTGTTAGTATGGTGATTTGAATCGCTTCTTTAATTTATAACACCTTGTCAGAAACACCCAGTAGAATATTATAATTAAACGCGCACTCATTGTCATTTAGAAGTTATGAACTTTATAATAATAATAACACATCACACTCAGAGCCCCTAACTAGGAAGAACCTGTATCTAGGGCGCCCGAAACACACACAGAGACGAACATCACACCCAGACCGGAAACAAACATCGATATTCATCATATCAATATTCGCCCCGCCCAGGAATCGAACCCGGGTGCTCACGCTTACTCAGTCCACATCACTGCCAAGTGCCAACTGAGCCACGGAGCAGTTATGTTTTAACCTCGTTTTAACAGTGTTTAGCCGATTTTTTTAAATAAATAGCGCCTAAGGCTGCATTTAGGATCACGCGGGGCGTCGTGCGGGGCGTGCTGCGATTAAATCGAACGTATAGCAATGTATCGAGTCCATTTACAGAGACGCGTTGGCGGCACTGCCGCGGGCCCCGCGCTTCAAGAACAAAACATAGGCCTATGTTCGATATAGTATAAGGAAACGCGTCGTCTCCCGCCGCGTTGCCCGTGTCGGAGCCTGCACGGCGCCCCGAACAACGCGCCGCGTCTTCGTAAAGGAGGCCTTACTTACCATTGCCCTCCCAAGTTGATATTGTTCAGTGATTGCGATAACGCACACGCCTGCACTCCAGAACTCTGCAAATCAGCCAGCGAGCAAGCCGGTCGCAATCTCGTTATCAGTTTGTGCTGGAAAAACACGTTTTGGCAACATTTCGCCCCATTTTCACTTTCGATCGTGATTTTCGGTATTTTCCCGCCATTTTTTGCATTGTTTTGACAGCTGCATTTTTTCCCTCCAGTGTTGCTAGCTTCAGAACTTCCTAGATCAGTGTTGCCAGTGTTTGAATTGTCTAAAACTGCATTTACTGTGTTGTCTTGAGGATTTAGCGAGGATCGGTGTAAATTTGGATCCGAATGATAATTTTGATTTAACTTTTCATGGAACTGTACTGTTTTTTTATGCCTCTGCATCATGGAAAGCTGGTATTGGCCTCTCTTTCTACTGGTTGCCGGTGATAAGGACGGAGATATGTTTGGGGTGTTCAAAGCCGATTTTGTCTTTTTCTGCTTGTTCACTGCGTCTTTTATGTCGTATTCTGTAGCTATAGCTTCAAAGACCTATCAAAATAAAAATTAATTGTTAAATATAGTATAAATCGGACGATGTAAAGTAGGCAGAACTTAAGAACACCAGGCCATTGTGGCGACATAGTAAAGGTCGATGGTAGACAGTGGATCAGACTGGCACAGGACTGTGATGCGTGGCGTGTTAAAGAAAAGGCCTATGTCCAGCAGTGGGCTCTTACAGGCTGATGATGATGATGACATTCCTCTGTACACTTTTTCTAACTAAATTGTATTATGATGAGTACCTACAGTGTTCTGCTTTTCGAAGTAGTATGTCTATCACAGTATAGCATATTTTAACTAAATTTATGTACAAAGTAAGTAGTCGTAAGTAAGTACTTTTAATTGCCTTACAATAAGGGATACCTTGTATCCTATATTGAATAAATCATTTTTCATTTTCATTAGCTACTGAAATACTTAGATCTCGTTAATTAAAAAAGTGTAAAACAATTGAAACGAACCTGTTCAGCCACTAAGTTCCTTGCGTAAGGCGACTCTTTGGCTGGTAAAGTTTCGCGACACAACGCGCATCGCTCCAGCCTACTCCAACACCCTGGAAAATATAAGAACAAATTAAAGCTACCTGCAGCTTTGCCGTGTGGTGGTTGTATGCGCAATAATCCGCTATTACTTATACATTTTGTAGGAACTTACACAGGTTGTTTCTGACAAGGCGGTAATAAATCAAAGGAGGGATTCTGCTCACCATACCTAACAACTTTCCTAAAGCAACGGGTCGAAATCTCAACACAAAAATCAGCTGTCCCGTACATTGACCCCGTCAGCAGATCGAACCAATGTATGGAACAGCTGTTATTTTTATTGAGATTTCGACCCATGTTGCTTTGGGAACGTTGTTAATTATGGTGAGCAGAATCCCTCCTTTGATTTATTACCGCCTTGTCAGAAACACCCAGTAATGTGTCGTATAGTAAGATTTGATAATTAGGTTTTTTGCCCTAGTTTTTTTTTGAAAAAAACCTAATTATCAAATCTTACTACGACATAATGCACAATAATGCACATTATGGCGGGCCGCAGCGCAGCGCAGCGCTGCGGCCTGTCACAGTGTGCTACAGCAGTGAACAGTTCCAACGCGTATTCTTGTATGAAAATTAGAGACTGACCGAAACATTATTTTCAGCCGAAACCGATTTTCGGCCCTGGCCTCAGTTTCGGCCGCGACCGAAACCGAAACTCACGTGGCCTTGTAAAATATTGTTTTGAGGGCGCGCAGGGCAGCTCAGGCGAACAAGCGTGTATACCCGAATTCTTCCGAGCTTAGCCGAGCTTCGCACGAACATCGAGTTTCGGTTTCGGCAAAAGGTTCGGCCATTTTTAGCCGAAACGGAAACTGTGGCCGAAACTAGATTTTTTGCCGAAACCGAAACCGAGCTTTCGGTCAATGCGCTGCGGCCCGGCCCGTCAGTAATGTTGCGATGGAACAATTTTGGATGCGCTGCGGGCTGGCGCTGGGGTTTCAGAGTAACATCCTTTTGCCTACATAAAGGTATAGGTAGTCAGTCTATATCTCACCTTCGCAGTACAAGTGTGACCGAGCGCAGCTCAGCGCCCTTGTGGCAGTGGACGCGCACACGCAGCAAGCGAGCGCCTTGATCACTCCGGAGAGAGCGCGCCGGGAGTGCTCGCCGCGGGACCCGCCGCCCGCGCTCCAGAGCAACTGGGGAAAGATTTTCATATAGGAAAGAAATAAAAAAGTGCAAAGGGCATTACATAAACATTAACGCGGCTCAATGATGCCGCTTAAATCAGGGCCGGATTTAGCGGAGGGCAACCGGGGGCCCCTGGAGCCCTGGAGCGATCTGAGCGAGCGAGCTAGCGGCTTAGCGCGACGCTATAAAGCCGTCTTTTTGACAATGACATGGAGATACGGCGTATCGATGTACGCCCTCCTTATATTTGACCACAGAACAAGGAAGATGCTCTCTCTCTCTCTTGTTCTGTGTATTTGACATTGATTGTTTACAGTTTGCTAGCTTCGCACGTAACGCTGCTAACTGCGTAGAAAAACTATAATCCTTCATCCAAGGTAGAAAGAGTGCAAAACAGGCATTAAGCTGAGCAAGGTCAGTACAAGTGCGACTTTGCGCAGCTCAACGCTCTTGTTGGAATGCTGGATAAACAACTGGCGGAATAGTAGAAAATGGAATGATTTTAGGTTGGGAAAGGGTCCTTCCTAAAAACGCCGAGCCAGCCACCGGAGGGTCCTAGTAGGTACGAGCCCAACACATACCCCCCCGTAGTCCTGTCGTCGCTCTCCCGAGCAAATGGGAAATAAGTTAAGCTTACCCCCGTTTAAAAAAAAAGTTGGGAAGAGTAAAAAGTGCGGACTTAAGGGACAAACTAGATAGAAAAGGGACGTTACAAAAAAGCGGCGATGAGCGGCATAAAATGATATTAGTTACAGGGCGTTTGTATAGCCCCCACATTCCACCGTCACACCCACGAGACGAGACGAAGGAAATGCGTTAGGCAGGTTTCTCCCGTTATACAAATAGGGGTCACCAAAAATTATGTTTTTACCTCAGGGTCGTCGCTGGGGTCGACGCCACAGTTCCAGACAAGGAGTGACACTCCGCCTCCCCCGCCGTCGCCCCTGATCAGTCCCGCCACTTGGCTGACCTGAGAAATTCATAAATATGACTAAATATATAATGAAATGAAAAACTGGTTTATTGCCAAAAACAATACAATTAAAATAATACAACTTCAGTAAAATTTTGAATATAAGGGAAAGAAGACAATGGGCGGCCTTATCGCTTTAGGCGATTTGTTCCAGGCAACCCTAACTGAGTTAGAACAGAAGGGATTTAAGGTAGTTAGTTACGTTTGTAGTTTGCGCCCCGCGCGGCTTAGCCAGCGCAATTTTTCTTCAAACCACTCACAAACCCGAATTATCCGTTCCCGTGGAATCTTCGGAAGAAAATATAGCCCTGTTACCATGCAGGCTTTAGGCTATCTCTTTCCAAAATTCTTTCAATTGCGTACAATAGCTTTCGCGTGGAAGCGAGACATACTGACTCAGATGAAACTTACAGGCATACCAAGCAGGTCGATTCCAGTGACCTGCAGCAGACAGTCTCCGGGTTTGAGGCCGGCCGAGGCAGCGCGGGAGCCGGGGCACACCTCGCGGACCCAGGGGTAGGGGTCCCATAGGGTCCGAGTTAGACGGAAGCCTAGACCCTCGCCTTCGTCTTCTGGGAGGTGGAGCTGGAATTAAAATTAAAATGTTTTAGATTACGATCTTGGCACAATGCAATAAATAACTTTTTAGCTATGGCTAACGAAATCTCTAAAATTTCTTTTTCACAAAAAGCCGCCTTCAAAAAATTTACACAATGAACATAAACTGAGAACTTCCTCTTTATTCAAGTCGGATAAAATAGGTGTAAAAACCTTCTCCTGTATTTGTTACAACAAATACTTATGTGAAAACCGCATCAAAATCGGTTTAGCCAAACTCAAGATAATCGCGGACAAACATTCATACATACATACATACAGGTGAAACTGATAACCTCCTTTTTTGAAGTCGATTAAAAATAAGATTACGTGTCGAATTAAGTTAAGAAACTTGATCTGAAGCAGATATGGCGCCTGCGCCGTATGCATTCAGCTCACCATACCTTGATACTTTCCTAAAGGGTTGAAATATCAAGAAATATATCGGCAGCTGTCACGCAAGACGTCCACATAGGTCTCCCCCACAGTTCGCGAGGACAAACAAGGACAAACCAGCGAGGGCGTATCACCAAGTCGCGGAGTTTAACATAACGATCGAAAGATCACCCGTGACCCCCTTGCCAACAGCCGAGATGGACACCGGCGGGGTTTTAGTGGGTGCGAACCCCACATAACCCTGCGACTCCCCCCGGGGTCGCAGGGTACTCGTTAAGAGTTTACCCGCCTAAAAAAAAAAAAAAAGGGCGTATCACCAATAGGTTGGCGAACGCAGTTTGCCTCTTCAAGTTTTTTTAACCAGGGACCTTTGGTGCTTCGGGTGTTTCCTTTGAAGCCTTTTACGACACTTGTTTTCTATGCCACCACCCCCAGCGCTTAAAAATGATTTTTTAATTATAAAAAAAAAACTCACCGTAACTAGCCTCACTCCTGCCCCCTCCTGGTCACTTGTGGATCCATTACTAGTTGTCTCTGACATCTTGGACCGAATTCAGCAAAAACTATTTTATTACTTACAATAAGGTATTTATGAGCCAATTAATGACAATCGACAACCGCTTACTGATATTCTCTGTCTAGGAAAAGGTTTTTAGTTCAGGGTTCCGTTTTTAACTTCTAACTGGCGAAAGTATTAATTTTTAATAAAGTTTTAATGAATTTGCGTATGTAAAAAACCATTACCACATTGTTAAACAACGTTTTTGGAAGACAGACCTACTGATTTTGTGTCTAAGATCATAAATAACTTGACTAAAAGGTCAAAAATCAAATTATGTACATAGACACACACAAACAATAATTTTAATTTCGCGCCATACCGACAGGTTAAAAACCCGACAATCCCACGGGAACGGGCGGATAAATTTCGAATTTGCGGTTAGAGGTGAGAATAACTGCTATTTTTCAATCGCATGCGATCGCTGTTATGCTATTTTCGAACAACTGCGATTTTAAACTGCGATCGCATTTTCGTTGCCGGATCGCATATCATGCAACGGCAACGAAAATGCGATCGGCAACGAGAATGCGATTGGCAACGAAAATGCGATCGGCAACGAGAATGCGATCGGCAACGAAAATGCGATTGACAACGAAAACGCAGGATGTAACTAGACATGCAAGTTTGCTCTAATATCAATGTTAATATGGATATTTTTTATCGAAGTGCAGCAATTATCGATATTTCAAAACTTTATACATTTTTTTTTCAGCAAAATGTCTTTTTAGTACATTTCATATTAATTCGATAGGAGTGAGATCGTAATGCTTCAATGCGTTTCGTTGCTTTGCTAATGACAAGCTGTCACATGTGATCGCGTTTTCGTTGCTGACGGCAACGAGAATGAGATCGTTGCCGACGGCAACGAGAACGCGATCGTTGCCGACGGCAACGAAAACGCGATCGCATTAAACATTCGTTGTGAATAGCAATGCGATTCGTTGCCATGAAATAACGAGTTTTTTTAAATGCGATTGTAAATAACGACCACCTCTATTTGCGGTTACAAGGAAAATTACGCCGCGGCTTCGCCAGCGCGCACAAAATAATTGGAGAAAGTGTTTTATTCTTATCTAAGTCTTTCAACTACAGTAATAAAGGCTATTATTGTATGAAAAGGGACGAAATAGGTATTGCAATAGGAGTTACCGAGAGGAGGTCGAATGAAAAATAAGAAGTAGAATAAAAAAATCATTAGTTTTGGAATTTAAATCTGAGCATTAAAGTTGAAATAGTTATGGTGACCATTAAGAGGACAGATGATGATAAGTATATAGTAAGGTAGGTAGATGTGTTGGTTGCTGTATGTACACATCAATCTGTTGTCTTGTCTTCGCCCTCAAGAACGGCTGCGCCGATTTAAATGATTTTTGTTTTTAAATGTAGAAAATATCGAAAAGTAACTATTCAAAGCGGACGAAGACGCGGGCACTCTACTTATTATTAGAAACTAGAGGCTGACCCGCGGTTTTTCCCGCGCAGATTTCTCAGAACACTAAAATCCCTTCTTAGTGCTCACCTACACTCCCCAAGGAACCCACGTGACAATTTTCAGCTTTCTACGCCCAGTAGTTATGGCTCTGCGTTGTCTGTCAGTCAGTCAGTCAGTCAGTCAGTAACGGAAGAGTTTTATATATATTGATCAATGATTGTTAGTTTATCTCGCTAAAACTCTAGAACTAGGCCGATTTAGGTGATTTTTGTTTCGAAATCTTTTTCGTAGTCCAGGGAACTTTTGATGGTGTTCTCACGGAAAAGTCACTTTGAACAAGCTAGTTAAAATGATAAATAAGTCACTAAACACACGAGAGCTAGCTGCCAGTAACGCGGGCTCAATTGAACTGTCTTTAGATCATTTTTTAATGATCGGACAGACGGATCAATAATAGTGATGTGAAGAAAGCTGTTTATATCGATATCGATTAGGAATAACTAATAGTAAGTAGTAAAAGTAACAGTCGATCAGATAAATGTACTTTTATTAAAATTTGATCGTTCAAAAAAATTGTAAGTAGTCCATAATGTGACAGATAGTATTGTAAAATTAATTTATTTTCCTTTTTTTTTAAATTAAAATTAGTAATTACTTACTTATCTATTTATTATTAAGTACAGTGGCGGTCTAGGACGTCGTTACACTTTTGTCTATGGTCTCGTGTGCCCTTGACTGTAATATCAAAGAACAAGAGCTATTTTGCAATACAGAAAAACGGGAACTGTTACGCCGTCCTAAACCACCACTGTATGTACATAATATTCTTAAAACTTTGTGCAGTGATAACACGATGCTGTTACAATAACAACGTATTCTTTGCGGAAACGGTCGGCGTAACACTTCCGGTTTTTCTGTAATGCAAAATAGCTCTTGTTCTTTAGTATTACAGTCTAGGACAGACGAAACCATAAACAAATCTGTTACGGCCTCCTAGTCCGCCACTGTACCTCTCGGTATGGCGCGAAATACAACTCAGTAGTTCTGTCTTCCAAAAAAGTTGTATTACAATGTGGGCGATGGCTTTTTACATACGCGAATTCATTAAAACGTTATTAATAAATGAATACTTTCGCCAGTATAATTTAAAAAACGCGAAAAAATCCTTTAAAATCATTACATTCTTCTGCTGTAACAAATTTAGTCATCATTTCTATATCGATACTTTATCACCATCGATCGATATGTTTTTATTTTATTTCCCACCCTACGCGACTAAACCGGCGCAGTGGTTAACCTTCTCCTATGGTCCAAGGTTCGACCTCCGCACCAACTAGGTCACACGCAGACGATACCTTTCACTGTTTTGCTATTACTTCATTATGTTCACGACTCGTTATGCAGGGGGTAGGCAGAGTTTAATGTAGACATTTTATCCATCTAACGTGTAATGTAAGTGTGTTAAATAAAAATGCAAAATATAAATAATTATTCCATATTTTATTTATTTATTCGGGTTTTGTTAGTAAATCTAGATAGTTAAAAAATCCTATGTTAGTAGTTTGTTAGTAAGTAAATAAAAATTAAATTAGGTTAGTACGAAATTAAATGTTTTTATAATACACAAAAAATAAAACAAGTAATGTAAAGTGGCGGTCTAGGACGGCGTAACACTTCCGGTTTCTCTGTATTGCAAAATGGCTCTTGTTCTTTGGCAATACAGTCTACGAAACCATAGAAAAATCTGTTACGGCCTCCTAGTCCGCCACTGTACCTACGGTAGTTCTAAACTTCTAAACATTCGGGAACCGAACACGGGCCTTCGAAGTCACCAATCAACTGGGAGCTGAAAGTGATTCTATACAATATTAATCGTTTGTTAACTGGTGGATCTATTGCAGTTCTTAGCCATCAACTAAGAAAATTAAAAGCTTTTGATACTATGAGTATCAATATCTCGAATAACTATTGAAATGAAACTATGATCAAGATGTTGTTTGGAATGTTTAAATAAACGCAAATTATCTTTATTAACCCACTTCAAAAAAGGAGGTATGTATGTATTTATGTTTGTCCGCGATTATCTCGCGTTTGGCGAACTGATATTGATGCGGTTTTCAGATAAGTATTTGTTACATTCCGCAGAAAGTTTTAGTACCTATTTGAACCGACTTCGGAAAAGAGGAAGTGATCAGTTGATGTATGTGTCTGTTTATTGAAGGCGGGTTCCTTTTTTGTAAAAAAAAAATATTATTTTTAATTGAATTTGGAAAAGTTAAATAATATAGGACAGATCTTTATCGCCATCAGTTTAGTCCAATTCCGCACAGGATAAAAGTTGAGATTAGAATTAGAAAGTTCAAAATATTAAGGTGAATTATTATTATTACCAAGTATAATGTGTACTGTCAGAATCTACAGATTTAAAACACAATTTGTTTAGAATTTTTGATTTTAGCGCTATTTTCTTTAACCGTAACATCAGATTCTTTAGAAAGTTCATCATTATCATTTGAATCTTCTAAATTCGGTTCTAATCTTTTGTTAACATTTGTTTCAAACTCAGAATTCGAAATTTTATCATCAAAAGGAGCAAATCCTTTCTTAGATTCACTTACATCTTGGGCTAATTGCGAATGATTTTCGACTGAATCTCCAATAACCTCTTCCGCTTCATTCCTTTTGGAATCATAATCGAAATATGGCAAGTCTTCACTGGATTCACTCTCAAGTGAATAGTAGTCAAACGGATTGCCTGATCTGGTCTTTAAATCAAAACTTTCATCTTCATTCGAGTCTAAGCTAGATCTAGTTTTGAGCGTATCATCTTTGATTTCAGCATTATCATCTATATTTTCATTTGATTTAATTCGACCATTTATTTCACTGTTTTCTGTAATAGCTCTTTCATTTGCAACGTTATCATGTGAATTTGTATTGTTTTCTGAAAGATTTTCAGCTTCTGTAGTTACTGAATCATTTCCTAATCTTTTTTCAATATTGGTCTGAGAGCGTCGAGCTATAGCGTATTCGAAATCACCCACTTCGTCACTAAACATAGACGTTTCATAACTTGGCACATCAAATACTCCACTCATAGATTGGAACCTTCTTTGAATCTTATCTCCATCATCTTTCTCAATTTTTGGTGAAAGCTGGTTTTTATGATATCTGGTTAACGATTGGGTTTCATCCTCCACTTTCAACTTGTCAATAGATTCGTTACCGATTTTCAAATCCAAGTCATCTGTATCATCAGACGTGCCATTATCATCTCCAACTCCTGATACTTGGCTCTTGATATCCATTTCGTCTGAATTATCTGGTAATTCTATACTGTTTTCTGGAATCTTTAAAAGATTCACTTCAGAATGAGATCGGTCTTTGGTCTTAGAATCTTTTACATTATGAATCGCAGGCTCTTCGTTTTCAGTTTCATCAGCATTAACGGTGATTGAGGGCCTGGCTTTTACTGTTTCCGGAATATCTCTGTTAAGAGCAGTATAATCTTTATTTTCTTTGAGTTTCACAGAATCATTTTTATCGTTCATTCTAGTAAACAGAGTTGAGAGTTGTGCATTCAAAGTACCTTGTGGTTCTCTAAGACTACTCCAGGTCTTGTAAGAGTATGCACGTTTCATAGATAAATCAGGTTCAGCTTTCATTCCCACTGATACAGAAACTCCATTATTCATATTTAAAACTTTTTGCCTATTTTCTGAATCGTTACCACAGCCACATACAAATATAGGAACAAAATTGTCCCTGTAAAACGGTATTTGGGATAACCACCTATGTGTGTTTGGTGATACGAATGACTTTTGTGGTGGAAGTATGTCATCCATCACTTGTGGTAAAGTTTCATAAACCAGAGGTATTCTCGTGTTAACAGGCAACAAAGCAGAAAGATCATAAATATGTCCGTACTGTGATACAGAATTCTTAATAGCTGATGGTAGCTCCTGATCATAAATGGGTACACGCTCACCATTATCTGGTACATCTAAATTATCTTTTACCATGTAAACGAATGCTTTGATAACAGGCTCTGTCTTATCGATATTATTATGTAGATTTTTCTTTAAATTTTCCAGATCGTACTTGAATTTTACTAACGCTTTCTTGTAGAATGGGTCAACTTCACTTGTATCTGTTGCTACATCTTCATTGATTGGAAACAGGTATTCGTTATTTTCACTGGGAAAATTTGTAGGTACGACGGTTTCTTGTGAATAGGGCACTTGTTCTTTGTTATAGTCCCTTGGGAATTCTTCATATGGTAAAGCTATCCCATGTTTTCCATGATGTGGTAAAAATTTTACATTACTAGGGTCTGTTGGTGTAAAATCGTGCGGGAAGTATGGTATTATTTCTCCATTTTCATCGCTGTATGGTATAAATTTATTGTCATTGGAGTCGGTTGGATTAAAATCGTGTGGAAAGTATGGTTCATATTTGCCACTTTCGTGAGTTGGTATAAATGGGTTTTTTATTTCACTTGGTTTAATATAATGAGGGAAGTATGGTTTTGTTTCACCATATAAGTCGCGGTATGGTTTCAATGGTCTGTTATCGGAATCACTTGGATTTATGACTGGTAAGAAGTATGGTAAATTGTCATCATTACTTTCGGGAGTTGGTAAAAGTGGCTTATTCATTGAGTGACTTGGAATGTTAGTATTTGGAAAGTATGACAATGGTTTGCCAATCTCTTCGGAATTAAAAGAAAATGGTAAATCATTAGAAACCTTTGGTATAACTTCGTTTGGGAAGTATAGCAAATTTTTGCCATTATTTTCAGATGTTGGTAAAAATGGTTCATTATTTGAGCCACTGGGTAAGACACTGTGCATTTGGCTATTAGGCGTAATAGCTGGAATTTGTTCATCATTTGCTTTGGGGTAGTTCGCGTATGGTTTATTATTTCTATGATCTTCTACGCTTATATCTGGCCGGATTTCAGGGTCACTAGATATTTCATCTGGAAAATAAGGCAGATCTTCAATATTTTCTTTACGATTAGGTAATAATGGAACCTTGCCGTAAATTGGTTCATCACTGTCTTGGGCTAAGAACGGACGAATTTCAGGAAATTTATGTGTTATTTCTTTATATCTTTCAGTAGTAACATGGACACGGTGTTTTGAAATATCATGACGTTTTGGTATTAGAGTATTGCATTCTGGTGGCAATTTTTGGTGTAATATATACATATTGAAACATTTTTTGTTTAGAGGCAACCGTTTTACTGGTCGTGAAGGATTTTCAGGTACGTCGAAATCTGTTTCTTGAGGATTAAAGTATCCTTTATTTGAAGGATAGATGTCATCATAACTAATTGGCAGTAAAAATGGTTTATTGCTTTGTGCATTGGTCCGGTGTGGCCTCACTTTATTGTCAAATTGTAATTCTTCAACATATGGCCTTTTTGGGATATTATAGCCGTTTGGTCTATATCGTTTTTTATTGCCGTGGGGTGTATTATGATAATCATGGGGTCTGTGATTATAACGCTGAGGATGATGCACTAAATCTGGATAGTTTGGATTGTGACCATTTGGATTATAAAGGTCATAAGGTTCGATATAGTCTTCTTCCTCTAATCTAGGTTTATAAGGTAAATTACCATGTTTCGTTCTTTGATTATGGTCATGAGGCACATTTTGATCGTAGCTCGGATAAGGCCGATAATCTTCATGGACTGGTACATTTGCTAAATGATTCGGACGATGTGGTCTTAGCTTTTGATGATGTGGTTCATCTTGATCGTGAACCCTATGTGGATTTTGATCAAGGAAGTCAGAAGGCAAATATTCTAAATATTCTGTTTCAGAAGGTCTTTGGTGACGTGGTGGATTTGGGAAATGGCCCGGAATCGGATTTAGGCGTGTTGGTCGTAAATATCGTTCCGGATATACTTTTGGTAAATTGTTATTTTCATTAAAAGGCAAATATTTTTGTACGGGTTGCGAATTATCTTTTGAGTTTGTATATTTTAATTCTTGTAATGGCTTAAGATTTTCCTTTTGTGGCAAATAATGCTTTTCATCTTCATCTGATGAAAACATATTCGGGTTCTGATCTGAATTTTCTAAAATGAATTGATTTTCTGGTCTTAAATTACCATTGAAAGGCGGATGTGAAGTTTCTATTGGAATGTCTTTGGAAGGGAAAGAGATGCCGTTTAATGGATTTAAAATATCAGGTTTTACATTTGTTGCGTTATTTGAAGTTGGAATTACTTTGGTGTATGGAAGATTTAGAGGATAGTATTTCTTTTGAGGTGTTAGTTGATCTGTCTTGTTTGGATTTGGTTCAAAATTATGTAATGGCCAATTTGGCCTTATTTGATCCAAGTTTTCAATAGGGCCATTTGGTATAGAATCAGGTTTAACACTTTGGTCGAATGGGCGTTTTGGTGTATTTTGATTATCAATGTCTCTTTCGTAAGGAAGCTCGTTACCAAAACTAAGTGGTTGTGCATTTTGGTCATTCGCAAGATTTGGTACACTATTTTCATTGGGCACTTGTGGTAAAAATTTGTTCTTCTCGCCTACAAATGGTAGTATAGGGATATGCGGTTTATCAGAAAATAAATCTTGATATTGTGGAGAAGAAATTATATCCGCGTAATAATTTGGGCCTTCTGGCTTAGTATCTTTAGGAAGTGTTTGTTCATATAGATAATCAGGAATGTTTTGGTCTGTAAAGGGCCTATCGTCAATATTGTTAAGTGGTTTTAAATAATCGGTTAGTACAATGGGTGAGTGGTTGATAAACTGCTCTGGTAAATTTTCATCTTCATTAGGTAAAGGTTCATTGTTAAAATATTCCTGTACAGGTGAACCGTTAAAATTAGTTGGTATTTTTTCATTTGATGGAATATGTGATAAAATATCTGGTGATAAATAATAAGTATCATCTAACGGTGAATTTGAAACGGCCGAAGGGTTAATTTTATCATTATCGTGAAGAACAAAATATGGAAATGACATAGTGCTAGCGGGACCTAATAAACCTATATTCTGAGGTTCTATATTGTGGGAATCTTGCAGAGAAAGTGCTGGATTTTTAGGTGGTAAATTATTTGTGCGATAAGGTAATCTGATCTGATCTGGAATTTCATTTAAGTTTGGTGAAATGGGTCCGTTGTTATTGTTTATGAAAAAATTATCTTCCTGGAAAGGTTTTGATTCAATATTTTCTGGTAAGATACCATTTTGATTTGGATAAACATTAATATCATCTGATAGTTCATTGTTATGAAATGATATTGGATTTAGTATGTTTTGAAAAGCTTGAGATCTAGTGTTATCTGCAATTATCAATTTCATTATCTTATCCTTCATTACCTTAATTTCATTGGGGTTTGACATATCAGTCAATGCGGAGCAAACAAGTTTAACAAATTCCAGTGAAAGGCATACATTTTGCAAATCAGGTATCGTTTTAACAAAAGACAAATCTATATCCAAAGAGTCAGCACCATGGCCCATAAAGTCATAGTTAAAATGATGACCGGTTTTAGTAAATTCTTGCTGAACTTGAGACCCAAATATTTTTCTCGCATTTTGAAGAACAGGCATAGAAATCGGTTTATTTTTTTCAATATTTCTTAATGGCATCAAAACCTGTGAAGTTTGTACGTTTTTTAAATATTGATGATTTTCATTTGGTTTTATGACATGTTTATTTTGTTTATTTAGGAAATTATTACTTTGATCTGAAACCGGATTCATGTGTCCTTCGCCTTGATTTCGGGATTGTACTATATTATCGTTTATAAGTATATTATCTGCTTTGTATTCACTGGGTAAATTTACATCACTATCATCTGAATTTAGATCTAAAAAATAATAATCATTGTCTAAATATGGTAAGTAGTGGCCTCTGTGTGGTGAATATAAATTGTAATCATGACGTGAATACGGTGAAATGTGACGATTGCGTAAATGTGGATGAATGTACCTTGACTCAATGTTTTCTTCACTTGACTCAAAATTGTTTGGCAGTACAGCTAGACCAATTTGTGCCGAAGATGTGTCTCCTATCATTTTTTCATCGTGATTCTCATTATAATTATCATTTGCTCGAAATTTATGATCATTTCCTAAATTATTGAAACCGTTATCATTACTCATTCTTGATTCTATGTTAAGAACGTAATTTTCATCATTTTCAGTTTGGTCATCAGTATTAATGTCACTATCCCTTGAAAGGTATCCGTAATCATCGTCGTATAAATAGCGTGAGTTGTAACGATACGGTGAATTGCGACCACGATATGGAAATGGTAACCTCTTCCGAGCATGCAAATAGGGATGAATGTACCTGGATTCAATAAAATTTTCATCACTTTCATTCGGTAAATCAATATAAGATGACATTTCTCCATCAGTATCTTCTCCTTGGTCTACACCATTGCTATCACGGGATTGTATATTTTCCATGTCGTTTTCAAGTTTTAAAATATTCCTTGTTCGTAAATTGTGCGCACCACTTGAATTCACCAACGTGTGTCTTTTACTGATTTCTGAGTCTTGCTTTCCCAAATTACTTAATTTATGATTTTCTTCATTATTTACATCACTGTCTCTAGAAAGTGCATCGTATTCATCATCGTATAAATAGGGATAGTTGTAACGATATGGTGAAATGGGACGGCGCCTTCGCAAATACGGGCTACGTAAATAAGGATGAATATATCTGGATTCAATATTTTCTTTGCTATTTTCAGTTGATGAGTTTATACTATCTTGTTCTAAGTCTTCTTTAGCAGTGTTTCTTTTCTTTAAAATTTGGGCTTCGCTGATCTTGGATTTTTGACTTTCATCAATGTGTTTATGTGATAAAAGATTTCTTGATATCAAATGTTGATCGTCTCTGGAATCTCGTATAATGCGTCTACTGATGGTTCTAGATTGAATCTTTTGTCCGTCAAGATCTTCGTTTTCAGTAGTATCATGATCATCACTATCTCTTGATAGAAAATTATAATCGTCATCATATAAATACGGCGATTTGTAACCATAAGGTAAATAGCGACCGCGATGTATATAAGGTATAGCAGGACGATTACGTAAGTAAGGCCAAGATATATACCTAGATTCTATATTTTCTGAACTATTTTCATTCGATAAATCATCTTTATTTTTATCATTATCGTTCCTGTCTTCACTTTTATATTTAATATTGCGTTCATCGTTGTGCCTTGATTCTTTATTTTCTCCACTGTGGGTTAAATGGGTTACTTCTTGTGCCGACATTTCCGCATTGTTATCTTTTAGTAAATTTTGATGCCTTGATGATGGTTGTGAATTTCGGGTAATTTGTATTTTAGTTGAATTCGATCGATTGACATCTTCAAGCGGCTTTCGATTTATTTGCCTTTGTTTAATCTGATGTTTTTGTTCTTTTGAAATAGTTAAAGTTGGTGTTTTGGCCTCTGTTTTTTCTGTACTTGAGATATTATTTATCAATTTCTCTAAACTGTGAAGTTCCTCTCTATGTTCTATTATTTCATGTCTATTGACATCATGTTCGGAATCGTCATTTTCTGGCTCGTTTTGAATGAAGTCGGAATTAATATGGTCGTTATTTATAGTTTTCTCTTCAGCTGCATTATTTTTAGCTAAAAGTTGACCTCCATTAATTGGTCGATAATTTTGGTAATCTCTTTCTCTATAATTGTTTTGATATTTGTCTGTTTTATTCGCATTTCTTTCTTGCGATGCTAAGTTATTTTTCTCACGATATTGTTGGGAATATTCTTTTTCATAAGAATCTTGATAAATTTCTCTGCTCAATCCCATGTCATCCTTTGCGTAATCATTTTGAGAATTCAAAGGGTAGTTTTGACTTTTATAATAACGCGATGGATTAACTGGATAATAGTAATTGGAATGAGGTTTACTATCAATATTTTCGTAATCATGCGTATGAGGAGCATGACCATTAAATGAACTTTGGTAATTGGTTTGCGGTGTAAATTCAGCTGTCGATGAGACAGTGTAGCCATGCCTATATGACCTTCCTGTCACTGGTTCTTGGACATAAGATTCTGGGGTAAAATGACTGTGGGATGATTGAGATTGATAAACAGTTTCGGCTTGGTGAATGGAATGCGTCGGGTATACATTATCTGATATTTGATTATGAACAAAATGTGCCGGGTACATTTGTGTAGTTGGGTAGACGGTGCCTGAACCTTGACTATGTCCAGATCGGCTCAAATCGACTATTTGTACGTTTTGGTAAGGTATTGCACTTGTTGTTTGGTAGTCAACGTGTCTGCGTAGTCTTAGCAAGTCTTGGTTAGAATCTGGTGTTAATGAAACAGTTATAGTGTTCGGTTCTGGTAACTTATCTTTTGCTTCTTCTTCTTGCTTTACTGTTGTCGTCTCTTCTGTTGCATCTTCTGTAGTAACTCCATCCTCAGCTTTTATTAAATCTTGTGGTTCTGTATATGAACTTGCTTGGGGATCCTCTGTTGAACCAGGTTTTGCTTCTGCTGAGCTAGGGAATATATCTTCATTTGATTCCTTTTTCGTATCTACTGTTCTCAATTCAAGTTCAATTATTTCTTTTGACTTATCTTTTTCTTCATCATTGGTATTCTCCGCCGATTTAGAATCAATAGAAACTTTAATTTGTAAATCTCTTCTTTGACGCGAAGGTGCAACTTTGCCAACTTCTGGTAAAACCTGTACTTCCTCGTCCGTGGTTTCAGGCACTTTTTTTTCAAGCGCACCTACCTCAGGTAGAATTTGGACATTACTTGCTTCATCTGGTATAGATTCGCTTGTCTCAGGACTGCCGGAATCTGGTTTTTCGTCACCTTGCTTCTCTTCAGCTTTTTCACCTAAATTTTCACTTACTGATTCCGTTGCAGTCTCCTCGCTTTCGGCTTCCGGACCCTCTGTTGAGTTCTCATCTTCTGCTAATTCACTTTCTTCTGGTGCTTCTGTCACAACATTCGATGGTTTCTTCTTTTCAGGTTTAGCTTTCGTATCTTTACTTGAATTTTTTGGTGAGCTATCTCTAACTTCTTCTGTGTCTGCCTTATCTTCTTCATCATTTGACGCGTTTCTATCTTCACCAATTCTCGATACATCATCATCACTCGCGTTTTTCTCATCACTTACCTGATTCACCTCTCTAGATTCCATTTCATCATCAGCAACACTGTCACCTGACATCTGTTTTCTGGATGTAATCTTCTTTTTCTTAGGACTGCCTTTTCTACTAACCGTTGGAAGACTTTGTTCATTTTGCATAAGGGCGTTTTCGTGTACCATTTGAGCGATGTTCGCTGCAATATTCGGTAGCATCCAGTCTGGGTGCCTGTGGTGTTCTATGGTCACTGTTTGTAAGTTAGGTATTCCTTGTTGCATGGTTGGTATTCCTTGAGGCGAGGTTGGTACGCCATGTTGCAATGTTGGTACCATTTGATGCACTGTTGGTAAGTTTGGCATGACCTGCATGTTAGGTACGATCCACACACGGTTGTATACACGGTGTGGTAGGGCTTCATTTTGTACTGGCTGCTCGTAGACTGTTGTATACGCTAGGATGTTCGAGATAGAGGCTGCAAGGAAAGTTTTTAAGTTGCCTTTATTTCATGTATACCAGCTTTTCTTTATAAAGTTAAAAAAACTTTATTACACACAAGTACGTTAGTACCTAGAAAAGTTTAGCGTACCTTACGATTCCTATAACAGTTAAACTAGACTAGCACAAATTATGTACTTCAAGCTGTAATCCTCATCTTTTAAATCTTCGCTAAAACAAATTTTGAGAATGCAAATAATTAGTCATGAATTGATCCAAATTGGTCCACAAAGTAAAATAATTAGTCCACTTATACTTTAGAAGTTATAGCCAAATGTTTGTGAGGATTATGGCTTGACGTTCAAGCTGTAATCCTCATCTCTGGTCCAAGAAAACGGTAGGGTCTATCGACTTGGTTTAGGTCTAAATAATTAGTCCTCAATTGATCCACACGACATGCCAAATCTCAGAATTGGTCCTCAAGAGGTTCCGGAGTTATAAGGGCATCTTAGTGAGGATTATGGCTTGAACATTTGGCACCTTCAATTATCTCCGGAACGCCTATAGCTATTGGTTTGAAATTTTGCCAAAAATTAATCCTCAATTAGTCCACCAGAATTATAATCACTTCGAACTAGGTTTTCTTTGAAGAAGTACGTTAAAATCATCAGTTTTACTTTCCCATACATTGCGATCCATGTACAGTTGTGCACAAAATAATTCATTAACATTGATATTAACCAGTTACCTAAACGATTCTTTAGAAAAGTGAAAGTGGGTTTGGTTTTCGCTATGTACTTATGTTTAAGACAGCCTGATTGATTGATTGCTATCACTAGTTGCAGGTGAATCATTAATGTACCAAAAAATACTTCTTGTATAATTTAAATTTTTGTAAGTATATATTCAATTAAAAGTTTACAATAGTGTATTTTCTTACTTAACTTAATTAAATCACCGTTTATATCACAATACTTATACTTATTATTTTTAATAACTAACAATAATCTCAGTTAGTTCAGTTATAATAATAACAAAAAAAAATTGTTTTAATAATCACAGTAAAGTTGCTTCATTGCAATAATCACAGTTTTTTATGGTGAGGTGGTAACTTTCGGTATGGCGCGAAACTATACTTTTAATAAATAAACGAAATAATTTTATCAAGTATTTACATTGTTTTTTTTTTCATCTCCCGATTTTGGCTACAAATATACCCGTTTTAGCTACATTCTAGTCCTGTTCTAGTTTAGCTAATACTAGCTCTTCAACATTCGAGAACCTGGCTCTATTTTCAAGTGCGCAGTTGCGTGCGCACACGCTGCCTTTGAGTGGAGACAAGGATAGCGCTATTTGGTCAATACCGGGTTGATAAGAGACAACAGTCCCGCGACGCGCGTCAGGCGCTATACTCGTGTATATATTATTTAATGTAACTCTACAGGAGTATCGCGCATGATGTCTCTTATCAACCCAGGATTGGCCAAATAGCGCTATCCTTGTCTCCACTCAAAAGCAGCGTGCGCGCAATCGAAGATAGAGATCAGTGTTACAATATATACATATAGAGATAGTAGACGTAAGCTTCCCTTACACTGTGTTGTTTGTTACTGGTTGTCAACAATATCATCAATACATAGTATAAAACAAAGTAGCTTTCCGCGTCTGTCCCTATGTATTCTTATATCTTTTAAACTATGCAACGGATTTTGATGCGGTTTTTTTTTAACAGATAGAGTGATTTAAGAATTGCCGTTTCGACCGCGCAACCAAGTTCTGAAACAAAAAACTGATTACGCTCACATTCTGTCGAAATTTGTCAAAACTGAATGGTGAAAACCAGGAATTTGAACTCTAAATACTTGACCAGATAATGACACTTCAGTCTCATGGCCGCGCGAACCTCCTAAATTTGTTAAGTAGGGTGGCTTTTTTGAGTAGGATAAAGTTTTTTAAATTTCTTTCGCTGCAGTGGGCTTGAGCGGTCTAGCTAGGTGTCATTCGAAGGAGCCTTAAATGTCAAAGAATTTGATATATGAAACATATCTTAGTCTAGCTTAGTTAACTAGTTATCACCATATTAAGAAGCGTTTCGTTGGCGCGGAAGAAAGGTTAAGTTTTTCAGGGATTTTGTGTGACTAACAACAGACATCGGCGGTTTTCGGCTTTCATAGGATTCGACAAATTAAAATAAAGGTCTGAACACCGATTCCGGCTGTTTTGGAAGCATAGTTACGAAAATAATTGAACCTAAAGGAATCTTAATTGGAGGTTCGCGCGGCCATGAGACTGAAGTGTCATTATCTGGTCAAGTATTTAGAGCTAGTCAAAATGTTATTACTTCGACATTTTTTGACAAATTGAACCTTGCTTTGACAAAAAAAACCAGGTCTCTAAACCTTCCAGAAGTCTAGATCTCAATGTCCGCGCGGTTCTCCCTGTTTCGTTCGCGCGGACACCATCAAACCTTCATAACTTCTTTATTTATGCTTTGACAAATTCCTGGTTTTCACCATTCAGTTTTGACAAATTTCGACAGAATGTGAGCGTAATCAGTTTTTTGTTTCAGAACTTGGTTGCGCGGTCGAAACGGCAATATTTAAGAAGAAGGTTTAAAGTATAATACATGCACAATGTAAGAGGTAAGGCGGTACAAAGTTCGCCGGGTCGACTAGTATTTTATACAATAGTAGTAGGTACCTAATAATAGTAATATAAATAGTACTTACTTACTTCCCGCAGCTCCGTCTCTCCTCCGCGTTTAAAACACATTTTGCGTAATGGACAGAAAGATCCAATGTCGCCCTTACAAAATCGCTTATTATTGCTTACATCCAAAATAATAAAAATATGTATACATACACATAGATAGCAGTTTACGTTGACACAGACACATAATGTCAACATAGTAACACTGGTTACTTTAAATAATTAATTAATGAGGGGTGCAAGCGCAAGTACATAACAAATGTTTGTTGTTGTTTTATTTACACTTGAACCAACTGTGATTTTGTTAAAACTAAATAATTTTTGCAATATAAATGGTGCTGTAATTAAGTTAAGTAAGAAAAGAAACTATTGTAAACTTTTAATTGAAGTACATGCAAAAATATAAATCATAGATAAAGGTTTTTTTTTGTTAAATATCTTGGTAAAAGTACATTTACGTAATTGGGAACTCGTCAAAATAATAAGTTCATACTTTACCCACTTTACACTTCTAAAGAATCGTTTAGGTAACCGGTTAATATCAATGTTTATCAATTATTTTGTGCACAACTGTACATGGATCGCAATGTATGGGAAAGTAAAACCGATGATTTTAACGTACTTCTTCAAAGAAAACCTAGTTAAAAATGATTATGATTCTGGTGGACCAATTGAGGATTAATTTTTGGCCAAATTTCAAACCAATAGCTATAAGCGTTCCGGAGATAATTGAAGGTGCCAAATGTTCAAGCCATAATCCTCACTAAGATGCCCTTATAACTTCGGAACCTCTGGAGGACCAATTCTGAGATTTGGCATGTCGTGTGGATCAATTGAGGACTAATTATTTAGGTGTACTTCAAGCTGTAATCCTCATCTTTTAAATCTTCGCTAAAACAAATTTTGAGAATGCAAATAATTAGTCATGAATTGATCCAAATTGGTCCACAAAGTAAAATAATTAGTCCACTTATACTTTAGAAGTTATAGCCAAATGTTTGTGAGGATTATGGCTTGACGTTCAAGCTGTAATCCTCATCTCTGGTCCAAGAAAACGGTAGGGTCTATCGACTTGGTTTAGGTCTAAATAATTAGTCCTCAATTGATCCACACGACATGCCAAATCTCAGAATGGGTCCTCAAGAGGTTCCGGAGTTATAAGGGCATCTTAGTGAGGATTATGGCTTGAACATTTGGCACCTTCAATTATCTCCGGAACGCCTATAGCTATTGGTTTGAAATTTTGCCAAAAATTAATCCTCAATTAGTCCACCAGAATTATAATCACTTCGAACTAGGTTTTCTTTGAAGAAGTACGTTAAAATCATCAGTTTTACTTTCCCATACATTGCGATCCATGTACAGTTGTGCACAAAATAATTCATTAACATTGATATTAACCAGTTACCTAAACGATTCTTTAGAAAAGTGAAAGTGGGTTTGGTTTTCGCTATGTACTTATGTTTAAGACAGCCTGATTGATTGATTGCTATCACTAGTTGCAGGTGAATCATTAATGTACCAAAAAATACTTCTTGTATAATTTAAATTTTTGTAAGTATATATTCAATTAAAAGTTTACAATAGTGTATTTTCTTACTTAACTTAATTAAATCACCGTTTATATCACAATACTTATACTTACTTATTTTTAATAACTAACAATAATCTCAGTTAGTTCAATTATAATAATAACAAAAAAAAAAATGTTTTAATAATCACAGTTGCTTCATTGCAATAATCACAGTTTTTTATGGTGAGGTGGTAACTTTCGGTATGGCGCGAAACTATTATTTTAATAAATAAACGAAATAATTTTATCAAGTATTTACATTGTTTTTTTTCATCTCCCGATTTTGGCTACAAATATACCCGTTTTAGCTACATTCTAGTCCTGTTCTAGTTTAGCTAATACTAGCTCTTTGACATTCGAGAACCTGGCTCTATTTTCAAGTGCGCAGTTGCGTGCGCACACGGAGCAAGGAGAGTGGAGACAAGGATAGCGCTATTTGGCCAATACCGGGTTGATAAGAGACAACAGTCCCGCGACGCGCGTCAGGCGCTATACTCGTGTATATATTATTTAATGTAACTCTACAGGAGTATCGCGCATGATGTCTCTTATCAACCCAGGATTGGCCAAATAGCGCTATCCTTGTCTCCACTCTCCTTGCTCCGTGTGCGCTCAAAATAATAAGTACATACTTTACCCACTTTACTCTTCTAAAGAATCGTTTAGGTAACCGGTTAATATCAATGTTTATCAATTATTTTGTGCACAACTGTACATGGATCGCAATGTATGGGAAAGAAAAACCGATGATTTTAACGTACTTCTTCAAAGAAAACCTAGTTAAAAATTATTATGATTCTGGTGGACCAATTGAGGATTAATTTTTGGCCAAATTTTAAACCAATAGCTATAGGCGTTCCGGAGATAATTGAAGGTGCCAAATGTTCAAGCCATAATCCTCACTAAGATGCCCTTATAACTTCGGAACCTCTGGAGGACCAATTCTGAGATTTGGCATGTCGTGTGGATCAATTGAGGACTAATTATTTAGACCTGAACCAAGTCGATAGACCCTACCGTTTTCTTGGACCAGAGATGAGGATTACAGCTTGAACGTCAAGCCATAATCCTCACAAACATTTGGCTATAACTTCTAAAGTATAAGTGGACTAATTATATTACTTTGTGGACCAATTTGGATCAATTCATGACTAATTATTTGCATTCTCAAAATTTGTTTTAGCGAAGATTTAAAAGATGAGGATTACAGCTTGAAGTACACCACAAATTGCGAAATAATACTTATCTTCTTAATCATGGCAAATGTAAAAAAGATGATCCCCCATCCGACGGATTTAGGATTATTTTTGTAGTTACTTAACATATATTTTTTTATTAAGATGTGATTGGCTATTCGTTTAAAATGAATAGGCTCTATAAAGAACACTACATTATCCCTTATACATGTCGTAGTAAGATTTGATAATTAGGTTTTTTGCAAAAAAACTAGGGTTTTCGCGAAAACCCGGATAATTTCCATCACAACATCCTGACATAAAGCAGTTTTTTTGCAAAAAAACCTAATATAATTGAAAAATCTGAAACCTGCCTTAATCCTGATTGGCTAGATTAGTAAACTCTTATTGTGATTGGTTCTCTGTAGCGTCAAAGGATATTTTAACGAACCAATCAGAATAAGTGTTTACCAGCAAGCAATAATCGAGCCAATCAGGGTTAAGGAAGGTTTCAAAGTTTTCAATTATACTAGGTTTTTTGCAAAAAAACTGCTTAATGTCAGGATGATTGCAAAAAAGTAATTCTTATATCAAATTATCCGGGTTTTCGCAAAATCCCTAGTTTTTTTGCAAAAAACCTAATTATCCAATCTTACTACGACATATATAAGTATGTATATTACAAAAAAGTTGGGAACGATAAAAAAAATTCTACGTACGGTTTGTAAAATACGCCGCCGGGTCTGCTAAAGTAAATTATACAAAAACTAGTCGACCCGGCGAACTTCGTACCGCCCAACCTATTAGTATTTTGTGTATGTATTAAACTTATAAACCTTCCTCTTGCATCACTCGATCTATTAAATAAACCCGCATCAAAATCTGTTGCATAGTTTTAAAGATTTAAGCATACATAGGGACAGACGCGGGAAGCGACTTTATTTTATACTATGTACTAGTCCGCCTCACCTATTACTATCTTGTGCATGTAATCAATATATATAAAACTCTTCCGTTACTGACTGACTGACTGACAGACAACGCAGAGCCGAAATTACTGGGCGTAGCGGGCTGAAATTTTGCATGTAGATTCCTTAGGGAGTGTAGGTGAGCACTAAGAAAGGATTTCCCGAAATTCCCATGGGAACGGGAAAAAACGGGATTTTTGTGTTCACGAGAAATCTGCGCGAGTGAAACCGCGGGGCAGCCTCTAGTAAACTTATAAACCTTTCACTTGGATTACTCTATCTAATAAAAAAAACCTCATCAAAATCCGTTGCATAGTTTTAAAGATTTAAGCATACATAGGGACAGACGCGGGAAGCGACTTTACTTTATACTATGTATTGATGATGATATTGATATTTAAATACTTACAAACAGCTAAAAACAGCTGAAGGCGCCCCATCGCCAAAGTCACATTACAAAATGGCTGTGCACTCAAAAGCACACATATATAATAGGTAAACAATTTAATTATATTTTTCAATCATATAATTAAGGCGTTTTTAATTAAGTGGCTATAATAGGGCTTGATGCCATTCTTTCATGGAACTTAGCCAGTTCGTTACAGTCAGGGTTACGGTTAAAAACATTGCTGAAAAGAATAAATTACTATTTCATCTGCATTTTAATTAAATACTAGTCGACCCCGCGAACTTCGTACCGGCTAACCTATTACCATGATGTGCATGAATTACACATATAAACCTTCCTCTTGAATCACTCTATCTATTAAAAAAGACCGCATCAAAATCCTTTGCATAGTTTTAATTTAAAGATATAAGCATACATAGGGACAGACGCGGGAAGCGACTTTATTTTATACTATGTATTGATTGATGATAAGTCATTGATAGGGTTAGGTAAGAGGCATAGATCACCGAAACTAGCGCCACCCGCAAAAAATATTCTAAACTAAGGCAAATAACAAAAATGTGAAACAGTGTTCCACTAGATAATTCAGCCTTGTATTTTTTAGGGCACTGTTGCATAGATTTTAGGTTAAAGACCAAAGAAAGCTACAAAGTGTTGCTAAAAACGGCCGCTTTTAGCAACAATTTGTCTGTCTTTGGTATTTAACTTAACTTCAAAGCTATATAACAGTGCCCGAAAAATACTAGGCTACATTATCTAGTGGAACACTGTTTCGCATTTTTGATATTTGCCTTAGTTTAGAAGATATAATTTTTTTTTCGTGGGTGGCGTTACTCAAGCTATGCTATATCTCTTAAGACACATTAATTTGTAATATTTAATCGTAGTTCTTGTTAAGCTGTAACAAACACATAGTACAGTGGCGGACACGGTCGGCGTAACACTTCCGGTTTTTCTGTATTACAAAATAGCTCTTGTTCTTTGGTAATACAGTCTAGGGCTGACGAAACCATAGACAAATCTGTTACGGCCTCCTAGTCCGTGACTGTACAAAGGAATATAGTACCTAGACCTAGTATGTACCTAAGTACTAACCCACTAAACTCCTTAAAGTTTTCTAGGAAATAGATATATAGCAATTAAGGTACATAAAAAGCTAAAGTATTGTTGACCAGAGAATATTTAAAAAAATAAGTCAACAACATACATACATAATATCACGCCTTTTATTCCCCGAAGTGTTAGGCAGAGATACCAGCTCAAGAGCCGGACCCACGTTTAGCCGATTTTATGCTTTATTACCAACGTGAGGCGGGGCCAGCTTGTCGCCGCGGTTATAACGACGACTACTGCGGCCGGGACCAACGGCCTCACGTGCCTTCCGAAGCACGGAATCATCTTACTTTTCGGACAATCAGGTGATTCAAGCCTGCAATGTCCTATCCAACCGAAAACAACCACAACGTGATTTTGTGAGAAATCTATATGTGGTGTTTTCTGCGGGGATCGAACCCACAACCTGCCGTGCCCTTATCAAAGGCGCGACGCGCTACGCCACTGAGCTACGAAGGCAACAACGAACAACATCCATATTAATAAAAAAACTTGATTCGACTAGTTCGTAAAATAAAACTTAAAAATTGTAATAATGAATTTATTTATTTCACTCACAAGGAAAAATACATTAATTTATTTACAATAAAATATATTTTAAAATGTTTTATGAACAATAGCTTAGTCATAAGCAAATGGCAAAATATTTTATCATTAAATTTACAAATTATACTAAACTAGTCGACCCGGCGAACTTCGTACCGCCGAAACTATTACTTTCTTGTGCATGTATTATACTTATAAACGTTCCTCTTGAATCAATCTATCTATTTAAAAAGACCGCATCAAAATCCGTTGCATAATTTTGAAGATTTAAGCATACATAGGGACAGACGCGGAAAGCGACTTCATTTTATACTATGTATTGATAACATTTTTAGTTTAGTTTATACGTTGTTGTGCGTACAGTACGCTCTTTCTGAGAAGTCGGTATTAAATTAATTTATCAGCTCACCATACCTAATCCTTAAGCAAAACTGGTCAAACAAAACCCGATCAATCAAATTATCAAACCAATGTAGCTTAGCTGTTTACTTAAATTATATATTTGTACAAAAGCAGTTTATTAAAAATCCTCCAGGAATTTTCAAGTTAAGGGATATGTGACTTACGAAATACCTATAAATATGCAATAGCCAATATCTATATTTTAACACAATTACTTAGAAAGATAACTAACTAAAGTGCAGCACTCACTTCATCTGGCGAGGCGTGGCGCAAACAACGAGAGAATAAAAATTTAAAATGATCTCTAAGTTCTATGGCACAGGGTTGCAATTACGAGCAATAGCGTCCCGTTTCTTATCGTAGCCACACCTCGGACACTTCATAGAAAATTTCTTCAATATATTGACACATACATAAAACAAGAACTCCCTCTTTTCTGTCGGTTAAAATAGGTGCTAAACACTTCTCCTGAATGTAACAAATCATTATGTGAAAACCGCATCAAAATCTGTTCTGCCAAACTCGAGATAATCTCCTTTGTGAAGACGAGCATCTTCCTTGTTCTGTGGTGAAGACTTTCCGCACAGGCGAAACTCGTGTACGTGCACGCGTATCATGCTTGTGCGAGTGAGATGAGACGTGAGACGCTGCTTTATTTGTACTGAGCGTCACTGAGAGGTAACCGAGCGCGGGCCGCACTTGCTGAGGGAGGCAGGGAGTGCCCATACTGTATGTAGTACTATTTATTACGTACCGTGGCGTAAGAGAGAATTTTATATATTGAAAACCAGCCTCCGCAGCATGACGGACCATTTGTCGAATCGTTCTGTCACTTTTAATCGCTTTTGACATTTTAGATCGGGGAGAATGTATGGAGATGATCGACAAAAGTGACAGATAGATACGACGACTAATTCGACCAATTGTCTCCCATGCTATGCTTCAACCGCCGCTGCTTTGAAACCAGCGGTGGTAGCATGACGGACAATTTGTAAAATTTGTCGTATCTATCTGTCACTTTTGTCGATCGCCTCCATACATTTTCCCACATTTAAATGTCAAAAGCGATTAAAAGTGACAGAAAGATTCTACAAATGGTCCGTCATTATACGTAGGCTGCAGTGGTAACATGACGAAAATTTGTCAACTTTGTCGTATCTATCAGTCACTTTTGTCGATCGTCTCCTTACATTTTCCCGCATTGAAATGTCAAAAGCGATCAAAAGTGACAGAAAGACTCGACAAATGGTCCGTCATGCTGCGTAGGCTGTGCCATGAAATTAGGATTCTATCGGACACTCGCCTCGCTTCACGAAGTGAACTGCGCTTTAATGCCCATTTTTTTCTCTAAATATTAGACAAGTAAGATATGTACACTATATTTACACCGCTAAAAATTATTTTGCTTTAAATGTTCATATAATTAAATATAGGAAAAGTATATATTGCCTCATAAGATATGTACGATATTTACAGCGCTAAAAGTATTTTGCTTTAAAAATGTACACAGTTAATTAATAATACATACATACATACATAATCTCACGCCGTTTATTCCCCGGAAGGTTAGGCAGAGGTACCAGCTCAAGAGCCGGACCCACATTTAGCCGAGTTACCAACGTGAGGCGGGGCCAGCTTGTCGCCGCGGTTATAACGACCATTACTGCGGCCGGGACCAACGGCTTAACGTGCCTTCCGAAGCACGGAATCATCTTACTTTTCGGAAAATCAGGTGATTCAAGCCTGCAATGTCCTATCCAACCGAAAACAACCACAACGTGATTTTTGTGAGAAATCAATATGTGGTGTTTTCTGCGGGGATCAGACCCACAACCTTCCGTGCCCTAATCAAAGGCGCGACGCGCTACGCCACTGAGCTACGGAAGCGGCGGCGGTTAATTAATAATATAGAATAATATTAATTTCTTTTTTACAAAAAAAGGAACCCGCCTTCAATAAACTGACACATACGTCAACTGAAAACTTCCTCTTTTTCGAAGTCGTTGAAATAGATTCTAAAACCTTCTCCTGAATGTAACAAATACTTATTCTGAAAGCCGCATCAAAATCGGTTTAGCCAAACGCGAGATAATTGCGGATAAAACATACATACAAACAAACATACAGGTCAAACTGATAACCTCCTTTTTTGAAGTCGGTTAAAAATTACGTAATTATGTATAGTTTACAAAATTATTTTTAGGCAGTGTTTCATTCAAAGTTTAAAAAAAAATTAAAGAAATTTTTTGAACATCGAGCCAAGTCCAGCTTGCCCCTTTTCGGATTCGAACCCCATTCAACTTTGGTAGGGTATTTTTGTACTAACTACTGTGCGCAATTAAAATTATATACATATTTTTTAAACTATAAAAACTTTGTACAGTACATAACTTATACAATAGGTACATAAAATCTATAATTAAATAATTTAATATTTATTTATACAGGTGTTTCTGAAAGGGCAGTAATAAATCAAAAAAGGGATTCAGCTCACCATACCTAACAACTTTCACTAAGCAACATGGGTCGAAATCTCAGAACAACCCCGTCAGCTGATCTAATAAATTTTTTTGTAACAGCTATTTTTTTTTTAGATTTCGGCACACATGTTCTTTGGGAAAGTTGTTAAGTATGGTGAGCTCAAACACTTATTTAATAAGTTATTGACTTGTCAGAAACACCAGTACAGATGTATAAATTTATCATTTTTAAAGGAAGTGCAAGTTTTAGCTTAATATTTATTTCAAAGACGACAAAGCTGATAATTGTTTGACAGTGAAAAAGCTCTGCTCTGCGCTCCGCCATACTTATGTGCGCCGGCCCTAAGAGTTTCCTATTAGACACACGATCAAGACAAGTGACAAGTCACTCTGATTCACTTTCCTCACCGCTGCTACTTTCTTCAGAACTAGAAACCGGTTCACACTTTATAAACTCTATCTCGGGGACAACCTTCTTCTTCCTGCCTCGCTTCAGCTTCGGTGGCCTCTCGTCATCACCTATAACCGTCTTGACCACTTGTGATATCCGTCTCAAATGCTGTTGCTCGTGCCTTCCCAGATGATTCTTCAAATACTTAGCCGTTTTAAACTTCTTCGTGCACAGATGGCAACAGTGCTCCCACTCTTCTTCGTTCGTTTCCAGGTGTACCGAGTTCACATGTCTGGCAAGGTAGTGTTTGTGAGCGAATTCTTTCTCACATTTATCGCATTTAAACTTTGGCTTGTCTACGGGATGGACGATCTTCTTATGTTTTTTAAGACGGAGATCCGAATGAAATATTTTGTTACAAAGATCACATTCCACCTTTTCATCTAGTTCTGTATGCATCTGCATATGCTCTTTCAAGTATTGGTCGTTCTTAAACTCTTTAAGACAGACTGGGCATGATACTTTAGACTCCAACGGTGGATGAACGTTCAAAACATGCCGTTTCATATGATGTTTGGACTTAAAAGTCATCGGGCAGAAAACGCACTGATGCCTTTCAACTTCTGTGTGCTGAAACTTTAAATGATGCTTCAAATTCATTATAGTCTTATAATCTTTATGGCAAACAGGGCAATTGAACTTCTTTTCAGTATGATGAATATTTTTTATATGATTCCGCAGCCTGTATGGAACATTAAAAGTCTTTCCGCACTCAGGGCATTTTAACTCGGGGAGCATGTTTGGATGAATTTTTTTCACATGCATGTGCAAAGCTTTAGGAGTGCGGAACTCCTGAAGACAAAATTGGCACAAACGTCTGTCAGCTTCAGAGTAATGCTTATTCATTCTATGCATATACAAATAGTGCTTATTTTTGAATGTCTTATCACACAGATCACACATTGCAGCATGTTCGACCGTAGAATGCACCCTTGTCGTATGCAAATACATGTTCTGATAATTCTTGAACTGTTTAAAACATTTTGGGCATATAAACTGTTTTGGTTGTTTCGGGAACAGCATGGGTTTCCACGTGGTAAGGACAGATTCGTACATTTCTCGCTGCTCCGCGGTCAAACAGTCCGAGTTGACGCTTATGAATTTCGTCTTGGCGCTGTCTGCGGTCGACGTTGTTGGGAGTGGGATCGACATGATGGTTGTACCTGTAATTAATGAAAATAATAAATTTAATCACTTCTAAGACCAAAAGCGCAAAGGGGATAATACATCAGAAGCACAGTCAGAAGGCTATTGCTCTAGGTATAAGTTTTTGTTTGTAACTATTTTATGGACACAGTCTGAAATAAATTATTTATTTTTAAAGTTTGTAGTTTTATTTCTGTACTAATGATTACTTACATATTTATTAACATAAAAACTTAAATAAACTAAATAAATATTTACAAATAAAAAAATATTATTATTATAAAATTATTTAATGTTAATTCATAATGGTACTAGTAGACGCGGTTTCGCCGGCGCAATTACACTTCAAACCGCAAATCCAATTTTTTCATTCTCGTGATATTTTCAGGATAAAAAATATCCTAGGTCCACGCCCATTACATGCAATTTTAATTATTTGTACCAATTATTGTATACTGTTTGTTGTATCTTACTTATGTGTAAGAAAGTGTTTTCTATGTCTAACTTATTAACATCGGTTTAGTACTCAATACTCAATATATTTATTTTGCCTTTTACAATGTTAAAGTACAGATAATAATGTACATTTAAAAGTTTCAATTGTAGACCCTATTGGGTATGCAAAAAATACAAAATTACAAAAATATAAAAGACATTGTTTTACATTTGTAACAAAACAAAAGATTGTTAAGAGTTAACAGTTCAAAAAAAAAAAAAAACAATATCTAATCAAAAACTTAGAAATGAGGAGTATTTGCTATCATAGATAATCTTAATCATCTAGAAATTCTTTGAATGTGTAATAAGCTTTATTACATAAATAATCTTTTAGTTTTTTTAAAAATAAATTTTGTGCTTCTATATTTTTTAGTGTTTCTGGTATTTTGTTGTATATTTTAATAGTAAATAGGCGTGATTGCGTAACACACAGACAGATACAGATTACATTTTAGAGTATTATTTAAATTAGTAGGAATTTAATAAACCCTTTTTTTTTTTAATAAGAGGGAGCCAAAAACCTACTGTTTATTTTTTTTACTAACTTAATGTCATCATTGTATCATCATGGTTGGATAAGGTTGTACAGTATATCTCACCTCCGTATCTCTCTCGGCTCTTTCTTCGTTCCTCCTCCAGCAGTTGAGGATCGCTTCGGATCCTCTCCCTCCGTCGCTTCTCGCACTCGTTCTTGCGTCTACGTTTTTCTTCTTCGCTCAGCGGTTCTTTAGACCTGGGCATCTGGTGGTTTGTTTTTGCTTAATATTTTTATATATAAAAATCAATTGCTGTTTGCTTCTAACACTTTAACCTTAAGAGCCAGTTACAGTGATGCTAGCTAATTTTGGTCTTTTTAGTAATGTTTGACTACTTTATATGTTTTGCTTATTTTTGACTGCTCTGTAGCTCAGTTGGCAGTGATGTGGACTGAGAAGCATGAGCACCCAGGTTTGATTCCCGGGCGGGGCAAATATTGATGATGAATATCGGTGTTTGTTTCCGGTCTGGGTGTGATGTTTGTCTCTGTGTGTGTTTCGGGCACCCTAGATACAGGTTCTTCCTAGTTAGGGGCTCTGAGTGTGATGTATTATTATTATTATTTAGCTTTTTATAACTTTGCACAAAAATGTAGAAGTAAAAGAGTGGCAGCACTGTATGCAAATTTGTAAGTCACAATTCCATGCAGACAGTTAATAACTAGGTATATTGTAGGTAACTAAGTATGAACCTGTTTAGCAAATTTAATAGCTTCTGTTCTGACACATTCTGCGCACAAAACTGTGCATGGTTTGGATGCTTTTGCAGGTAGGAAAACATTTGACTAGATAGACAGTTGAAGGATCCTTGAAGGTTGAAGCTATGGGTGGCTTTCCAATTATTAACCCTCAAATTTTATGTGTTACTCCTAACTTTAAATGTTTTTGTACCATTATTATTATGAACATTTTAGTTCTTGGAAGTTTTTTTGGATCAATTCAAATTATTAAGATTTTTAATTATATGGAAATTAAAATCAATACAAAATGGTATTTAATATACCTATACCTAATAATATGAGACATAGATCACCAAGTAAATATTTTGTATGATCGCATTAAAATTTAAAAAAATAAGTGCGTTGTAATTGTAACAAACTCTACTTACATCTATCCCACGATCGTGGATTTAGCCTTCTTCCATCGGATGCGCAACACGATATCACATAAATCAAACACAAAGCAAGGGTTAGCGATAAAATTATGAAAATTATTACCGCCCGAGGACATTTGGTTTCGAGTCGGTTTCACTCAATTCATGGTGCATAGCGCAATAAAATCACTTTGATAACTTTGCAAAAGTCTTGTTAATAGGCTAAAGCACAAATTACAAAAATTTAAATGCCAATTCCGTAACTATTTTGGCTTTTTTCAGTAAAAACGCAGACTTAGTGAAACGTCGTCGTCTTGCTTGCAATTTGACGTTTCATTATCATTAAATATTCCTCATTCCATTCCACGCGTCTGTTAAGTGCACATAATCATAATAAAAGAATCATATTTTAAAAATACAATTTTATTTCATGCAGTTTGAATCACATTGCTAAATGACTTAAATATCAAGTACGGTATTGAAGATTTTTAACTTCCTACTTGTATTTTAGCAATCAAGTCTGAGATAAACTAGGTTAAATTTCTATTTAGTAACATGTAATGAAACGTGCTAGCGAAAAATAGGCTCGGATCAATAGAAACATCACCTTGAGCCGCCTCTAGGGATTAAAGAAAAAAAAAGGTTATATTCTGTAGCAATAGATGGCACTATACAATATTTATTAAATTACTACTAGATGGCAGTTTTTTTTATAAAAAAATTAATTTTCTCCAAATTTTATGCTAAAAAGTTATTCTTCGTTTTTTATGAATAATAGATTTAATTAAATTTTAAAGAAATATTTAATGAATTGCTTTACAAGAGCGCATCGGGTCGACGCGCTTTGTCCAAAAATAAGTTCACGTGTCCACTTTGCGGAACTAAAATAGATTGCAGTCCATTCTGACTTTTACTCGTAGTATTGTTGCGTTGTTTTTTAGTAATAAAATTTTCTAAAATGCGTGAAATAGTACACCTACAGGCAGGACAGTGTGGAAATCAAATCGGCTCAAAGGTTTTTATTTTAATTTAATCTTATCCATAGCTATTTAATAAGCCACATCGCGTGCGCAGGTGTCGAGCTCCAGTTAATTAGAAAATGTTCATGTTAACTATTACGTGTTGCGTTCTTAGCAATTATAACGCAAAATTTGCGAATTTTTGCGATAAATCACAGGCGAATTATTAAAAAAAAAATATAGTGATGCCAAAACCTTGAAATTAGTCCTTAGTTGGTCCTAATTTTTTCTTGTCTTAATTCATTTATATTCTTAACGTGCCTTGTCAAATTCCACTTTTATGATATATAATTATCATAACTGGCAGTCAATCGCTTAACGCGATAAGGCCACTTTTGGTCAACAGTAACTTATATTAGGTACTTATATTCTTCATTCCGTCGGTCATTCGGCTAAACGTGGGTCTGGCTCTTGAGCTGGTGCCTCTGCCTAACCCTTCGGAGAATAAAAGGCGAGAGATTCTGTTATGATATGTTCTTAATTCCGTTTCTTGTTTTTGTATTTTTTCTTCAATAAAGGTCCATCCAGATCAGACACTTCGAAGTTTATTTTGTATTAAAGGTACTTACTTACCTTCATTGTTTCAGTTTTGGGAAATAATATCAGATGAGCATGGAATCGATCCTACCGGCTCCTACAAGGGCGACAGCGATCTTCAATTAGAGCGCATACAAGTTTATTACAATGAAGCATCTGATGGTAATATTATTAATATTTTAAATAATAGATATCTTCCGTTACTCGTCTGACTGACAGACCACGCAGAGCCGAAACAACTGCGGGCTGAAATTTTCCACGTGGTTTCCTTGGGGTGTGTAGATGATCACTAAGGAATTATTTCCCAAAATTCCCATGGTACCGGGAAAACGGAATTTTGGTTTTTATGAGAAATCTGCGCAGCTGAAACTAGTATAATATAATATAACTATCAACCGCAAAAATTCCACTGTTTGAAATAGGCCTCCTCCGGAGATCGCTAAAATAATTTGAATTTCTTTTACAGGAAAACGTTATGTGCCCCGTGCGGTCCTTGTCGACCTGGAGCCAGGGACGATGGATGCCATCAGATCATCTGCCTACGGTGCCATCTTCAGGCCTGATAACTTCGTATTTGGGCAGAGCGGCGCTGGTAATATTAATTTAATCATTGTTTCATTTAATACGCACGCTGGGGGTCATATTTTTACTTTCAGCTCTTGGTTGTTAACAGCTATTCTGTTTTTTTAGTTAAAAAAACATAAATATTAGGTATATTTCTTTACTTTAAATGCAAAAGTAACTCGGTCTATCTCACTTTCACGCCAAAACTACTAAACATATTTAAATTAAATTAGGTAGGCTACTTTAACATGAAAATCCAACGGGAACGGATAATTGAGTTCTTGAGGTTTGAGAGAAAATTGCAATTGCACAAAAGTCTTTAATAAAAGTATTCATTCATGGATTATATGCTTTGTTTTTTTTTTTCAAACAATACCTTACAATTATGTTCCAGGTAACAACTGGGCTAAAGGTCACTATACTGAAGGTGCTGAGCTTATTGAATCTGTCATGGACGTGGTGAGGAAGGAGGCCGAGCCTTGCGACTGCCTTCAAGGTATTTATTTTGTTTATTATTAAATATTAGTCGACCTGGCGAACTTCGTACCGCCTTACCTATTAATATTTTGTGCATGTACTATACTTATAAACCTTCCTCTTGAACCACTCTATCTATTAAAAAAAACGCATTTAAATCAGTTGCGTAGTTCTAAAGAATTAAGCATACATAAGGACAGACGCGAAAAGCGACTTTATTTAATACCTACTATGTATTGATGATTTTTGAGGTTTAAGAAGATAATAGAAAATTTCAATCTATCATAAGAATTTTAGAAATTTTTGAGTAAATGTTTTGTTTAATTTTATCCTTCTTATAAGAAATCGCTTTAAGTAATAAGGCCATCCATTGCACTCAATCCTACCTATGTATTTATAATTTTACTGTATGTTCAATAATTTTTTTTGGTATAAAGCGTTTTTTTTATTTTTATGTTCATTTTATTAAGGTTTCCAACTAACTCACTCTCTCGGCGGCGGCACTGGCTCCGGCCTCGGGACTCTGCTGCTTAGCAAACTGCGGGAAGAGTACCCTGACCGCATCGTTAACACTTTCAGTGTCATGCCTTCACCAAAGGTAAGTAAGATTTATATCACTAGCTGACACTGCGAAATGCACGGTATTATTGTCTATCATAGCCTGATGCTATGTTCATCAGGGATTATGTAGGATTGTAGGTACCTAATTGTGAAATCATTTTACAAATCGGGAATTCTGAAGCTTTTTCGATTCAAACAAACAATAAAACCATTACTCTTAATAATACATATATATATACTTAAGTTAAATTGAGATAGTGAAGAAGAGTTTTCTAAAGTAAATTATGATCATGTTAAATAATTTAGTTGTAATAAACCAAATATGTACAATCAGCCCGATAGTTTGACGACCTAAAATTTCACCGGTAGGCGATGGACCAAACTGGCACAGGAGCATGGTGTATGACGTTTAAAAAAAAAGGCCTATGTCGAGAACCGAGCTCTTAAAGATACTCATTTCCAGGTATCAGATACAGTGGTGGAGCCATACAACGCAACGCTTTCAGTTCATCAGCTGGTTGAGAACACAGACGAGACGTTCTGTATTGATAACGAGGCGTTATACGACATCTGCTTCAGAACTCTGAGACTTTCTTCACCTACATACGGTGATTTGAACCATTTGGTATCGGTAAGTTTATATCCACGACTTATTACCAAAGGCTGACATTCACTCACAGGAAGGAGGAAGAGTTTGGCGTAGCACCAGGAACTTAGGTGTTCGGGCCCATCACTAGCCGAACCAGTTTTTACCGCGACGCCCGCGCATCCCTAGGCCCCGCGGCCATCTTCCACTTCCTTTAAAAATCACCTAATAACTAGACGTGTGCACTTTTTAATTTATATAATTCGGCCGCGAACAAGTTGTATTATTTTAATTATTTTTTATTGAACACGAGTATAAAATTGGAGTCAGATTGTTTTATTCATACAAAAGGGTTACCATCCCAAACATTGGTAACCACCGACGTGATCGCCAGCGCAGCTTCTTGTGGACGTGTCATTTTGTGGAGGCGACCATTGCCGCTTACTTCTGCCATTCACGCCAATAGCCGTTGACGAATATTTATCTACGCATCCCCTTGGAGAAAACCTTATTTTGGAGACAAGATCTCGGACGACGCAGCTGATTTACGTGGACGTAACAATCTGCGGAGCGACCCCTTGGACCCGCTTGTTCCCGCTATTTGCGCCCACCAGCCGTTGACGACCTTGGATCCCCCTGGAACGGAATTTTACTGGAGGAACTTCATCCGTTGCTTGAAGCCAGCCGGTCAGCATCAGCCATCGAGCAGCGCCGCAGCCAGAGCTTAGCAGGAAAGTGCCCTATCCCTTTTTTTCATCCGTCATCCTACCTTATTGCATTTTTTTTTCTTTACCTATTGCCTTTATTTGTCTATCTAGCTTTGCCACTCATCAAATTAGTGCGTCAAACAGCTAAATCTATTATTTTTACACATAAAAAAATCCTTTTTCTTGTTCGCGCAGCCAGCCATTTTGTTTTTTAAGCACACCTTTTTTATTTTTTTTTGCGTATTCTTTGCGCCATCTTTGCATATTTTTGCTATTTCTGCCAATCAACCATCTTACAAATTTATTTAAATCAATATTCATCATATCACATCTTAACCTTTCCCTTATTTTTCTCACAAACCTTTAATTAATTCAATCTATATTTCAAGTTTAAGTAAATATTTTTAGGATACGTAAATCCCAATTTAAATAATTATAAATAAATACATTCAACATTAAAGTTCTGTTATTTTCCATCTATTCCAGCCTTATCTATTTGCAACGCAAGCGCATTCCGAGCCTATTGTCTTCGCCGGCCGGGCCGCAGCTGACCTTATCTCGCTGGGTGTGTGGAGCATAACAACCTATTCTACGGGATTTCAGTTACGTAATTTACTTACTTTGCCTTCGGTTATTAGTTATTTTTATTAGATTGATTTAGTTTTGCATTGATAGTGTTAGTTTTTCGTTGAATCAAAATGAGTCAAACAGGTGAACATACACCTAAAACTTCAACTGAAGGTCTGAAATTGAGTGTACCTCAGTTTAGTTATTTAACGAGTTTAAAAGACCTCAATACAAAACGTAGCTCTGTAAAAGGTCGCATCACGAGGTACAGAAACTTTTTAAACAATATAATAGAATCTGAGCAGACTGATTTAAATCTGATCATGCTACAAGAAAAATTCGACAAGTTTAAAATTTTGTTTTCTAATTTTGACGACTTGCAATCTCAAATAGAAATATTAAACTCGACGAACTTGGATGCGGAAATTGACACTCGAGAGGACATGGAAACCGAATTTTCGTCACTTATTGCGAAAACAAAATTATATTTAGAAAAGATTAAATTAAATAAAGATAATTTTGAATCGGTCCATTCTGACAACAATGATTCTCAATGCAATCATTCTTGTCACGGCAACTCTGCGAGTTTCAAGTTACCCGTCATAAAGATCACAAACTTTGATGGATCTTATTTTAAATGGATTGAATTCAGAGATACCTTTACGTCACTCATTCATAGTAACACACAGATAAAAGCTATTCACAAATTTCATTATTTAAACTCTTACCTAGAAGGAGAGGCTTCTCGCGTCATTAGCAATTTGGAAGTAAGCACTGACAACTACAAGGAAGCTTGGCGTCTCCTCTGTGAGAGATACAACAACGAAAAACAACTTATTAAAAATCATTTAAATTCTTTATTGAATATTCAGCAAGTCAATCGTGACTCAGCCAAAGGGTTAAGATTTATTATCGACCATGTGTCAAAGAATTTAAGAGCATTGGATTCGCTGGGTGAACCAACGAAATCATGGGACACCCTGGTCATTCATTTGGTCTCAGCGAAGCTCGATAACAACAGTAATTTTAAATGGGAGGAATTTAAAAATAATTTAACGTTAAATCCTACTTTAAAAGATTTCTTTGATTTTCTCAGAAACAGGGCTGACATTCTTGAATCGGTTCAACATAATAGACCTGATCGTCAAGGCATCCATCATAACAATCAGCACTCAACTTCTTTTATTAAACCTGAAAAATCTCACGCCAAGTCGTTTCTAGTTTCAGCTGCAACTGGTTCTTCTGCCCCCGCGTGCGCTCTCTGCAACGGGAATCACCGGCTGTATGACTGCGCAACGTTTCTCTCTAAGCCCATCGAGGACCGGATCACTGAGGTAGTGCGGATGAGGCTGTGTCTTAATTGTTTACGTAAGGGGCACAACTCCAACCAATGCAAGCTAAGTCCATGTCATATTTGTAAACGGCGACATAATACTTTATTACACAGAAATAGTGTATCCTCTCAGGTTGCAAGTGCATCAAACATGCAAACTAATTTAAAATCCGCATCGGAAGATAGCAAAGTTGAGGAGGATGTTAGGAACGTCGTCAGTACGACATCAGTCAGCGCCAGTAATAGCGTGTTGCTTTCGACCGCTCTTGTTGATATTTACAACCCAGTCACAAAGAAATCACTTACCATTAGAGCTTTATTAGATAGCGCGTGTCAATCTTCTTTGATCACCGAGAACTTGAAACAACAGTTGCAATTGGCTTCCCAGCCAACTCGGGTACAGATCGTAGGAGTAGGTGATGTACCTGTATTTAGTTCCACTGAACGTTGCATGGTTCAGATGAAATCCAAGCAAGGGAATTTTAAAATAGATTTTTCATGCATAGTCACACCTAAATTAACAGGGAATCTACCTAATAAATCAATTGATATTTCAACTATAAATTTACCTCCTAATATTAAATTGGCAGATCCTACTTTTAATAAGTCAGCACCGGTAGATATGATTATAGGTGCAGACATTTTTTGGGACTTAATAGAGTCCGACAAGTTGTATCTCGGCCCCAATCAACCAGCGATGCGAAGGACAAAGTTAGGTTGGATTTTGGCAGGCTCTTTATTTACTCAAGATACTTCTTATACTAATTTTATTAATTGCAATCACTTAGCTGTAAATTCTGATGATAGCTACATTTCTAATGAAACATTAAATCGTAATTTAACGAAATTTTGGGAGTGTGAGGAAATTCCGGAACCCACTCACCCGCATTCAGAGCAGGAAATTTTGTGTGAGGAGCATTTTGTAAAAAATACTTACCGTAACGAGGAAGGCAGGTTCTGTGTGCGTTTACCCCTTCACTCGGAACCGGATTGTTTAGGTGATTCGTATAAATTAGCGAAGCGACAGTTTTTAGCGTTAGAACAAAGATTTAAAAAGAACCCGGATCTTAAAGAACAGTATTGCAAATTCATACAGGAATATTCCGATTTAGGCCATTTGTCAGAATCAGATGTTTTAATCCCAGATAAATATTATTTTATTCCACATCACGCTGTTCTCAAACCTACTAGTGAATCGACCAGATTAAGGGTAGTTTTTAATGGGAGCGCCAAAACCACTTCAGGTTACTCTATAAATGACCTTCAGATGACAGGACCACATATCCAGGATTTGCTATTCAACATTTTACTTAGATTTCGACAGTACACCTACGTATTGAGTGGAGACGTCGAAAAAATGTACAGACAAGTTCAGGTGCAGGAACAGGATCGTAGTCTGCAGATGATTTTGTGGCGAAGTAACGAAAATGAACCCCTTAAATCATTACTTTTAGGAACTGTAACTTACGGTCTTTCTAGCTCAAGTTTTTTATCTACTCGCTGTCTGTGGCAACTCGGCGAGGAATGTAGTGATCCTAAAATTAAGGAAATTATTCAAAAGGACTTCCTTGTCGACGATCTGCTCACAGGTAGCGACAGTCAGGATGAATTGAGGTCCATAAAGGACAAGGTTGAACAAGCCCTATCCGCAGGTTGCTTTAAATTAAGAAAATATAGATCAAATTTAACTTCTATTTTATTAGATTCACAAAATGCTCAAGGCGACCTCACAATTAGTTCATCGTCGCATACGTTAGGTGTAGGTTGGAACCCTAGCGAAGATTTTATAAACTTTCCCAACAGTTATATAATAGAAAATAAAAACCCCACTAAGAGGTCAATACTCTCCGAATCTTGTAAGATTTTTGATCCGCTTGGCCTGTTAAGCTTACTTACTATAAAACCTAAAATATTAATTCAAAAATTGTGGATCGAAAAGCTAGATTGGGACGAACCAGTCCCATTTGAAATAAGTCAGTCGTGGCAATTATTCATTAGTAGCATGAGACACATAAAAACTTTAACAATTCCTAGGCACGCTCTATGTAAGGCCCCTCTCAACGTAGAATTGCATTGCTTTTGTGACGCATCGAAAGTAGCTCACGCCACTTGCATTTATATTAGGTCAGTTGATGAGCAGGGTGACGTCACAGTTCGTCTTCTTTGCGCCAAGGCAAGAGTGAACTCGGTAAAGCCCACCACGATTCCTCGCGCCGAGTTATGCGCGTGCGTGCTAGGAGCGCGACTTGCGGCCGCCGTGTGTCGCACTTTGCGATGTGTAATCTCTCGCAAGATATTTTGGACTGACTCATCCATCGCTTTGGCTTGGTTGGGTACGAGGTACGACAAGTTAAAAACGTTCGTAGCCAACAGGGTAGGTACTATACTGGAGCTGACTAATGGAAGTGATTGGCGTCACGTTCCCTCAGCCTCAAACCCTGCCGACCTCGCTTCTCGCGGTGCAGATGCGTATAAAATTAACGATTTAGATATTTGGTGGACAGGACCTAATTTTCTTCGTGAATCAGAAGATTCATGGCCAACTTCTAATTTAGGTTATTCAGAACAATTACCAGAAGTAAAAATAAACGCTACACTTTGTAGCGAAAATAAGCAAAGCATTATAGACTTCGAGCGCTTTTCTAAATTTAGTCGTATACAGCGTTCATTTGCCTTTGTACTTAGATTTATAAATAATTGTAGGAATTCCAAAAATAAAACTGTAGGCACTTTGCAGCCTGAGGAGCTATCCTTATCTTTTAAAACGTTAGTTAAAATAGCTCAAGAAGAAACTTTTCAAACAGAATTAACTCTTTTAAGGAGTAAAAAGTCTCTCAATTCGACAAATAGTTTAATTTCACTCAGTCCCTTTTTGGACCAAGCAAACACCTTACGTGTAGGCGGACGTTTAGAGCAGTCTTGCTATTCATTTGATAAACGCCACCCCTTATTATTGCATGCTAGACACAGACTCACCAAACTATTATTTCAGCACGAGCACTTGCGTCTCCTCCATGCTGGACCGCAGTTGCTTTTGTCCTCAATACGAGAATCGGTGTGGCCTATCGCTGGCAGAGACCTTGCGCGGACAACAGCTAGGCAATGTGTCGTGTGCAGAAGAACCAGTGGCAAGACGCTAACTCCTATGATGGGTGCACTGCCGAAGCAGCGTGTCAACCCTGACTACCCTTTTATAGCCACTGGTTGTGATTTTGCTGGCCCATTTTACATTACAGACCGGAAGGGTAGAGGCTGTAAAATAACTAAATGTTATCTTTGTTTATTTGTATGTCTTAGATTTAAATGTTTACATTTAGAAGCAGTGAGCGAACTTACAAAAGACGCTTTTATTTTGTCACTGCGTCGTTTTATCTCTCGCAGAGGGAAGCCAGCAGAGATTTGGTGCGACAACGGTCGCAACTTTGTTGCTGCTTCCAAAGAAATAGGCGATTTTCTAAATTCATCCTCTGATGACATAATTAATTTTTCTGTTAACGAAGGCATAGTTTTTAAATTTTCACCGCCATTCGCTCCACATCACGGCGGGATTTGGGAAGCAGGGGTCAAGTCAGCAAAGTTCCATTTAAAAAGGATTTTGGGTAATTCGCACTTGACGTTTGAAGAGTTGGCAACTCTATTTAGTCAGATTGAGGCAGTCCTCAACTCTAGACCTTTATGTCCCCTTTCCTCATCCCCCAACGATTTTCATCCCTTGACTCCTGGGCACTTTCTAATAGGAAGGCCGCTCACATCGCTGCCTTCGCCAGACCTACAGAACGCGAAACTGACCAGATTGGATCGTTTCCAGCGGTTGGAGCTCTTACGCCAGCAGTTTTGGAATCGCTGGCAGATTGAATATGTGACAGAGCTCCAGCAGAGGCACAAATGGCGTGTTCCAGATCGACAGCTACATGTTGGAGACCTGGTACTTTTGAAAGAAGAGAACATCCCACCTATGCATTGGAAATTAGGGCGAATAGCATGTACGTTCCCAGGAAAAGACGGAGTAGCCCGAGTAGCTGATGTAAAAACTACAGCGGGCACTTATCGGCGCGGTATCAAGTACCTGTGTCCATTGCTCGAGCCTGAGCACCATGATGACATACCATTGGAACCAGATGATTCCAAGGCCCCGGAGGATGTTCGGGCCCATCACTAGCCGAACCAGTTTTTACCGCGACGCCCGCGCATCCCTAGGCCCCGCGGCCATCTTCCACTTCCTTTAAAAATCACCTAATAACTAGACGTGTGCACTTTTTAATTTATATAATTCGGCCGCGAACAAGTTGTATTATTTTAATTATTTTTTATTGAACACGAGTATAAAATTGGAGTCAGATTGTTTTATTCATACAAAAGGGTTACCATCCCAAACATTAGGACTTAAGGACTTCGAATCATTCTCCGCTCTAAATCGTAATACAGGGTTTAGTTTTGACTTCAAGATAATCAAGTTGGCCCTCGACGATGCCATGGATGAGGTTGCTCGAGACTCTGCACTCAAGAACAACATGCCCGAGTTCAAACTCGAGTGAGTAGAATCCAAACATTGACTGTTCTAAAGAAGGCGTTGTGGTTGTATATAATAAATCTAAACTGAAATATCTGAAAAATTCAAACGGTAAAATACCTTCCAGCTTACAATGTCTGGAGTGACGACCTGCCTGCGCTTCCCGGGCCAGTTGAACGCTGATCTTCGGAAACTGGCGGTCAACATGGTGCCTTTTCCACGCCTGCACTTCTTCATGCCTGGTCAGTTCTTGGCTTAAATACAAAAAGATAATACAAAAAAAAAACTATATTTTCTCTGTCCTTTTATTAATTACTAGTCGAACCGGCAAACTTCGTACCGCTTTACCTATTACTATGTTGTGCATGTATTAACATATAAACCTTCCTCTTGAATCACTCTATCTATTAAAAAAACCGCTTCAAAATCCATGGCGTAGTTTTAAAGATTTGAGCATACATAGGGACAGACTCGGGAAGCGACTTTATTTTATACTATGTATTGATTGATGATTGATATTGATGTATCACTTTGCAGGTTTTGCTCCATTGACTGCAAGAAATAGTCAAGCATACAGAGCTTTGACGGTACCGGAATTGACACAACAGGTAGGTAGAATAACAGTAAAACAATATATATAAAACTCTTCCGTTATTGACTGACTGACTGACAGAAAACGCAGAGCCGAAACTACTTGGCGTACAAAGCTGAAATTTGGCATGTAGGTTCCTTCGGGAGTTTAGGTGAGCACTAAAAAAAGGATTTCCCGAAATTCCCACGGGAACGGGAAAAAAGTTTATGCATAAAAAATATTTATGAGAAATCTGCGCGGGAAAAACCGCAGGGCAGCCTCTAGTCCTACATATAATTTGAAGATATAAATTGAAAGAAAACATCAGCAGCAGATCTCGTAAGGGACTTGCGTGTCCTCGGATCAGGTGTGGACTGGAGGAAGGTTGTTAAGGTTTGGGACGAAGATAATTGGTTAGTTATTAGTTAGATCATTCTTATATACAATATTTTAATAAATTTCAGATGTTTAGTCCCACCAATATGATGGCGGCTTGCGATCCGAGGCACGGCCGCTACCTCACAGTAGCCGCCATTTTTAGAGGACACATGTCCATGAAGGAAGTGGACGAACAGATGCTGTCTATACAGGATCATAACTCTGGGTAAAAAAAAACATTATTTTTATATTTAAAATGCAAAAATTGTATCTTATAGTTTTTAAAGCTCCAGTTCCAGTACTCGTCCCGGAACCTTATTAATCTTTCAATCTAATCTGTTTTTCACCAAAACAGCTTAAAAATAAAATATTTATATGAAATATTCGCATTCGCACGAGAAATACATAATCATAATTTTATATATTTCCAGTTATTTCGTAGAGTGGATACCAAATAATGTAAAAGTCGCAGTCTGCGATGTCCCACCTCGCGGCTTAAAGATGGCGGCGACCTTCGTTGGCAACACCACGGCTATACAGGAGATATTTAAACGGATATCCGAGCAGTTTGTCGTTATGTTTAGAAGAAAGGTAATCATAATTTTTTTTTTTTAATTTTTAACCTATGCATATTCAAATTTTTAAGGATAATATGGATATAAGTGAGAAAAAATATCTAGAGTAAATATGCACAAAATAATATTGTCAAATATATCAAAGGAGAAATTCAATATACTATTCCCAAACCAACAGCAAAGCAAACGGATCGAAATGAAGTCATGATAAATTGCAACAATTTTCCGTTTTATAATTTTAGTCTTAGGCCTAAGACAAAATGTTTGCAAACACTATTTATTGTTCCGGAAATAAAGTTGTCAAAAACTTATTATTCCGGAAATAGAGTTGCTGTCACAAAGAGTCGGTAAATTTTAAAAACTTTCTTTTTGTTTTTTGTGATCTTACCTCCTATGTAACTGGTTGGACTTGGGGCTGGTGAGGTATGGTAAGCTGAACCCATTCATTGATTCAACACCTCCTTGTCCAAAACGACCTGTAGGAGAAGATAGAAGATCAAATTTTGTTGAATGCGTGCCATCTAAGTCTGCGCGGACTGGTGGCGCCACTGTATAATAGAAAAATTTTACTATCTTGTCACTGTATACGTATACAGTGGCAGTCTAGGACGGCGTAATACTTCCGGTTTTTCTGTATTGCAAAATAGCTCTTGTTCTTTGACAATACAGTCTAGGGCTGACGAAACCATAGACAAATCTGTTACGGATAACACCGCCACTGTACATCCCCCGCTATTAAAAAAACAATGGCTGATTTTAACCGCGCTCAGACTCATATATCTCAGACTTATCTGGCACGCCCTATAATTTTGTGTTTGTTTTTCTGCAAGGCCTTCCTGCACTGGTACACCGGCGAGGGCATGGACGAGATGGAATTTACCGAGGCAGAGAGCAACATGAACGACCTCATCTCCGAGTACCAGCAGTATGAGGTAACAATTTTTATTTGGTTCGGCTGAGGGTCTGGCAGATGCTGATGTGCTTTCTGTTGCACTGCATGGCCTTGCAACATAATATGCTGAGTGAGTGCCATTTACCATCCTCATTACTGACGACATTTAATAGCCAGTTTATACAACGATGCTAGCGCCACTCTCGAAAAAAAAAAACTTCTAAACTAAGGCAACTATCAAAAATGTAGCTCAGTATGACACTAGGATAATCTTGCTTAGTATTTTTGAGCCTAGCTAAGTAGTCCTAACTAAAAAGAACAAAATTATCCACAGATTGCCACTTTTAGAAACACTAAAACCTGTTTTAACCTAAAAGCTATACTTGCAACAGTACCCTAAAAATACTAGGCTACATTATCTAGTGTCTAGTGTCATACTGTGCCACATTTTTGATATTTGCCTTAGTTGAAAAGATATATTGTAAATACATTGCTACACGTTTGCTGGGTCAGCTTGTTATATAAGTAAAATTATTTGCAGGAGGTGGGTGTTGAAGACACAGAATTTGATGACCAAGAAGAGGTCCCGGAAGACAACAATTACGATCAAGAAGAATAAATTATAATTGGTTATTTAATTTGAAGTTTAGAACCTTGTGCTATAGAAATAGGCTAGATCAAAGGCTTTAAGTAGGCAGGTATTTAGTATTAACAGGGCCTTAAAAATTCTAAGCAAGATTAGCTAGGGAGTCAAAGAGGCATATTTTCGATTTCGGACATGGTTTAGAGTTTAGAAGATATTAATGCCATGGTTTAAAAGAAATTATTTATTGGAAGTGGCGCTAGTTTGCACCGTGTGGCTTGTAAATAATATAGAATTTAATATTTTATAATGTTTGTTAATAATTTATTAAAGTTGACAATAAAAAAACTATAGTTTCTGTATTATTTGTTAAATTTAATCACATTTAGAGGTTTTTGAGGTATTTTCTTCACATATTCTGATCCGAATTTATTATAGTTTAGACTTTCATAAATATTTGTAACAACTTCTTGATTAGTTTGACTCAAATCTACTATTTCTATGTTATCACTTATTGCATTGCTATCTGGTGCTTTATTTTTTTTAGCTTTAGAGCTTTCCCCATCCAAAATTAGAGATTCAGTGCTATTCTGCACAAAGCATGGTTTAAATTGTTTTTCTATAACAACCTCTTGGTTTTTTCTTTTTAATTTTTTTATAACATCTCTTGGTTGCTTTCCTACAGATATTTCATTTATATCACCCATATAAATAGTATCTACAGTTCTTTTATGAAAATCTTCTTTTGTTTCTAAAATGTGTTCTTTTTTGTCTTCATTTGTTTTTGCTTCCTCTTCCAATTTTTTCAATCGGTAATCAACATCTCTTTTCCGTTGCATCAGCTTTTGCCGTGTTTCCTCAACTGTCTCAAACTCCGGTGCATAAGTTACATGCAATAAACCTCCGTAATAATTCTTTGTATCCATCATTCTTTTTGCATATCGAGCTGATTGAATTCTTTCGTACACCGCATGATATGTTTCTGTAAAATGTTCACTTTTATGGTTTTTGCTTAGTGTAAATTGTTTGAGCTTTCCAAAGCGCATGAATTGTGCTTTTGCCTCTTGTCTTAAGTTTAGTGAGGGGACTCCAAATATAAGAAGGTGGCAGGACTCATTGTTTATTGTGTAAACCTGCAATAAAAAAATGGATTAGAATTAATATGAATTAAATAAAACAAAAAAAAAAAACTCAATTCACTATACACTACATAAAGATAAAGATTGTTTCTTAGTGTGCACAGTTTACACCTATACAAACAAATACCATAATCTGTGGTACAGTTGGCAAGACTAGGATGACTTCAGAAGTGTGGGTTTGATTCCTGACATGGGCAAACATTGTTATAATGAATAACAATCAATGTTGATTTCCTGGTTCTGAGTGACTAAAATGTCTTTTTATGTGTTTTGGGCACTTTAATTACAGGTTCTGCCTAGATGCACATGCATTTATCGGTCAGTGGGAAGATCGACTATCGTACCTAGAATGTGGATCATCACAGTTGTTCTATTCATAGAGGTATTTTTCCGTTTTAGTCTACTTAAAATGTTAAACAAACCTTTACAGCAGTAAGTTTTCGTCCTTGGCGGTAAGGCAGGCGAGTTGTGCACAGTTCTTGCTGAACATGGTGAGGCAGAAGTACCGTCTCTTCGTCTGCTTTTAGTTCCATTTTGGCTGGGTGAGGAAAATAAATCAGAAATAAATTATTGCCTTCGTTCCTTTTTGTTTATTTACCCATAAAATTTCTAATCTGTGGATTTACGATAAAATAAAATTGCATAGATTATAAAATGCATTTCCTGCCAAACACGATGGCGAACAAGCGCGAATCCTCGGAGAATCTTTAGGCTTTCACCTCGCTTTCACATACAAAATTCGTAGCCAGTCGCGTGTGCGACAGCAATCTCAATCGTATTTATTTTGATTGAAGAAAATGACAATATTTTGGTTTTGCATTGTCGTGTCGGTCGTGTCGTGTTTTCACTTTTCACTGAACTCGGTTAAATTTTTTATATTACTTTGCCGATTTTGTAAGAATTTGATGAAAATGTGTACTGTGGACTCGAAACCGCTGTTCAGAGACCTTACTGCTGAAGATCCTGACCCGGAGGTGACCCAAATTGAGTCGCTTTGTATGAACTGCCACAAAAATGTAAGTCGCACTATCATGTTCTAGAATCATATCGAATGTAATAAAATAATTAAATTGCCTCTTTTAATTACACCTGGTGTTCAGTTTTAATAATAATACAGGTCGGTGGGTCGTTTTACAAGTTATAATATGCATGCTTAAGCGAAATACTGCAACCTTCTGGTAAAATTAAACTGTTTTTAAACAAAAACATGACCACATAACCTTTAATTTTATGAATAGTTATTTTACCAATTGACCCTGCAAACATCTTACCGAGTACATAACATTATATCTATTAACCATATTCATAAGTTTCATAATTCTGAACATTACTCTTTGCAACAAATCCATAAATTCAAGAAAATTCCAAAAAACTTAGCATTGTAGAAAGATTACTTTACAAAAGTAAAGCACACTATTCTTCAAAGTTTCTAAAGATTATAATTTAATGACTACTAATACACTAATAGTTGTACCAAACAACCTGTGATAACAAATACATTTTACTGATTCTGATTCTGAAATTTTATTAATTTTTTCCAGGGTGAGACGCGTCTGCTCCTAACAAGGATTCCGTACTACAAAAATGTTGTGCTCATGTCATTCTCTTGCGAACACTGCGGCTACGAGAACAACGAGATACAGCCTGGAGGTGCACTTGCAGAAAAGGGTGTACGGTAAGACTTTTTAGAATATAAGCCAAAAAGAGAAAATACATAAAAAAAACCTTGACAAACATCATGCTGCCTCACTCAAATATATCCTTTCTGAGCGAAGGCGCATGATGGTGTCACGGTTATGTTTTTTTTTCTTTATGTAATAGACAATATTACAATACTACTATTACTACCCTATCTCTTCCTGTGTGGGTGTTGTAAAAGGCGATTTAGGGTGCATTTACATTAAACTGCTCCATTTATTATTATTATCTTAATTCAATGGACTTGACTCCACTTCAGTGGAGTATTTTGCCAATGTCAAGTTCACAAATTAGATTAAAAGGGTGGGCAAAAAGACGGCAACATTGTATGGTTATTGTAACTTTATTGGATTATTGTTTTAAAGCCCGCTAACAAACGTGGTTTCGGAACCATCGTTAAAACATAATCCCTAAACTGCTCCTTGTGTCCCTACTCCATTAAAATATTTTTATTTTTAAACGGATATAGATTCTTTCCTTGTTTTTTTGAAATCTCTGAAATCATATACTGAAATATTTGACAGCGGGGCAACAGCATCCCTTGAAAAATTTAAATAACTTTGCCATTTTGGCAATAATGGCAAAGCCCTGCACAATAACCATCCTTGTGGTAATCTCTGAGGATTTTCAGGTTCAGAGAGAGGACGTCTTCAAATCTGAAAAGAAAAAGAAGAAGTAAGTCTATTGTCTGGCTCTAAAACTAGTTTTCATATTCACCAGATGGACACTCAAGGCAGAGGGACGTGTGGACCTGAATCGTCAAGTGGTGAAGAGTGACTACGCTTGCGTTAAGATACCAGAGATTGAGCTTGAGATACCTGCGCAGAGTCAGAAAGGAGGTTAGTTGTGTAATTTTCTAAGTTTCTGTAGTCAAATAACATATCTGTAAAGTTTATCTAAGCCCCTCTGTTGATGTGAATTATTTACAGTACCCTGTTAGCAAGTACTAGTACAGGTAGAAATATACAGACGTAAGTACCTAGGGTTCCCAAGCACCGTACGCGAGGCAGTAGGCAACGTGAAAGCGCTGCTGAGCTTCGTGGGGTGGTTAGAGTAGCGCTACCCCTTTTTCACGCAAAATAGGCACGATAGCTGTCAAATTGCGGAAACTCGCCCGTAAACTAAACTAAACTAGCAAGTAGGTACTATCTCTAATCAAAAAAAAATCGAAATTTGTTTAAAGGGTGAGAACCAATTTTTCTGATTAATTAATATCACTAAACTAATGAATCCGGCGTCAAATCCGCTGCTTAGTTCTTAAGATCTAAGCATACATAAAGTGCGTCACAAAAATCTAGAAATTAAAAAAGTGGCAACACTGTATGGAAATTTTCGAAAATCTGACGAATTTCTATACAGTTTTGCCACTTTTCAATTTCTAGATTTGTGTGCCAGGTTAAACACACAGATAGCAGAAAGTGATTTTGCGTTATAATAAATATTGTAGTGATCAAATAATGTTATTTTAAATTATGAATTTGAGCCTCTCACAATTTCTAGATTTGTGTGCCAGGTTAAACACACAGATAGCAGAAAGTAATTTTGCGTTATAATAAATATTATAGTGATTAAATAATGTAATTTAAAATTATGAATTTGAGCCTTTATAATGCAAATGCCTCTATAATAACTATATGCCAAAACGTGGTCCTCCCGTACAGAAATAACGACGGTAGAAGGCATCCTAACCCGCACCATGGCGGGGCTGGCCAGCCAGCAAGAAGCCCGGCGCGCGGAGCACCCGGCCGCCGCCGCAGCCCTGGACGACTTCTTAGACAAGTTGAGGGACATGGCTGAGGGGAAGAGCCCTTTTACTTTGGAGATTGAGGATATCAGTGGTGAGTGATTTATGCTACTTTTGTAGTATGTATTGTTGGAATTTCATATTTGCATACTTATCGAAATTATCTCTAGCTTGCAAAACTTAGATACGTCGTAGGTAGATTTGCCAATTAGTTTTTTTTTTTTGGTCAGGATGTTTTGTAAAAAAATAATCCTTATAATAAATTATCCGGGTTTTCGCAAAATCCCTAGTTTTTTTTTTTGCAAAAAAAAAAACAAATTATCAAATTTCCTACGACAGACATATAATATTTTTGTAAAAAATTTATCAGCTGTCTATTTGTTACTAACAGTTTGTTAGTTAAGTTTTTTTAAAGAACTTGAAAAAAAAACAGGTTCTCAGTTTGACCTGTATGTATTTATGTTAGAGCCTAACCGTCTTATTCATAAAAATACAGTAGATTTTAAGTAGCGTTACTGGAGGTCTACTTCTCTGGTTTATTGTATGGTAAATACGTGTCACCCAGTCTAAATTGACATACGTCAAAGAACTAAAATGTTCTTTAAGTTTTTATGAATAAGAGGGTAATTATCTGGCATTTGGCTGTACTGATTTTGGTGTAGTTTTCGGAAAAGTTTTGTTGTACCCGACATCGAAAATGAGCAAATTTTCAGTTTATGAATTTTTTTTTTTAAAGAAATTTTATGATCATGTTTTTAACTTAACTAATATTGTTAGTTTGAATCAAAAAGGGCTGTCAAAAGTAACTATTTACTTATCTCTTAACTTCGAAGAAGGAGGTTATCATTTGGACCCTGTATGTATTTTTGTATGTATGTCTGTTTGTCCGCGATTATCTAGCGTTTGGCTGAACCGATTTTGATGCGGTTTTCACCAAAGTATTTTTTACATTCAGGAGAAGGTTTCAGTACCTATTTTAACCGACTTAGAAAAAGAGGAAGTGCTCAGTTGATATATGTGTTAGTTTATTGAAGGCGGGTTCCTTTTTGTATAAATAATTTATTTATTACCGACTGTTCAGAAACACCCAGTATAATATTTGTTTTTTTTTTTTGTGTTTCCCAGGCAACAGTTTCATAGAAAACCCCGAGATACCGCGCCGCGACCCGCGCTGCGCGCGCACAGATTTTGTGCGAACCGCCGAGCAGGACCACGAGCTCGGAGTCTTTACTAGGGAAGAGGTCAGATATTTATATTTATCATCAATACACAGTATAAAATAAAGTCGTTTCCCGCGTCTGTCCCTATGTATGCTTAAATCTTTAAAACTATGCAACGGATTTTGATGCGGTTTTTTTAATAGATATAGTTGTTCAATAGGAAGGTTTATAAGTATAATACGTACACAAGATAGTTATAGGCTAGGCGGGACGAAGTTCGCCGGGTCGACTAGTTGCATATAAGATGGAAAAAACATCAATAACATTATCCCATACGAACCATTCCATTATAAATTGTTTGTGTTTGGCGTAACTGTCAGTCGTTTCAAATCAATCAGTCTCAGATAGGACAACGTCTTTCAAGTCAACTAGTCTATACCAATATTATAAAGAGGAAAGATTTGTTTGTTTGTTTGTTTGTAACGAATAGGCTCCGGAAATACTGAATCTATTTGAAAAATTCTTTCACTGGTAGGAAGCTACATTAACCCCGAGTGTCATAGGCTATATTAGATTTTCCAAAAAATTAGGGATCCTTACCTAAACTCAAATAATGTAACCTAAGGTGCAATATTTTTTCCGTTGTTTACATATTTTGACAGGTGGTTTGTTGTTGTTATTTGTTTTTAATTCGGCCATTCCGGACAGTCAAAAGAACATAGTCTATAAAGCCAAGTCTTTTGTAGTATCTTATATTCTATGGCGTAACGAAGTAAGCCGGGAAAGCTCGTATAAAATAAGAAGAAGATTGATTGTCCCAATTGAGTATTAAAATAATAAAATAATTCATTTTTTTACAAAAAAATTAACCGGTCTTCAATAAACTGACACATAGATCAACTGAGCAATTCCTCTTTTTGATTTCGGTTAAAATAGGTTCTATAACCTTCTGAATGTAACAAATACTTATCTGAAAACCGCATCAAGATCGGTTCAGCCAAACGCGATATAATCACATACATACATACAGGTGAAACTGATAACCTCCTTTTTCGAAGTCGGTTAAAAATATTCATATTCTCACACCCTGGGCCAATCAAGGACTTAATAATCTAGAAGAAGAAGTAAAAAACTAAATGCCAACTCTTCAAACAGGTGTCAGAAGCTCCAGTGGACAGTTCTGCCCCCCCTGTGGACACGGCAGCCCCTCCCACGAATTCGTCTTCTCTACTGGGCCCAGTGGACCCCACTCTGGCCTCGTACGACCGTCTGCGTAGCGACGAGGTGTTGACTTTTGCGTGCAACTGTCCAGACTGTAACGCGCCCGCTGACACGAGACTCAAGTTGACTGGTAAGTTTAAAAATATATAAATTAATATTTATAAAACTCTTCCGTTACTGACTGACTGACTGACTGACTGACTGACTGACTGACTGACTGACTGACTGACTGACTGACTGACTGACTGACAGACAACGCAGAGCCGAAACTACTGGGCGTAGCGGGCTGAAATTTTGCATGTAGGTTCCTTAGGGAGTGTAGGTGAGCACTAAGAGAAGACCGACCGACCGACCGACCGACCGAAATCAAAAATATGCGTCGACGATGCCCTAGATAATCTTGCTTAGAATTTTTAAGGCTCTGTTGTGTAGTTTTTTGGATAATAATAATCTACACTATCCCCGAGTGACATATTAGATTTTTCAAAAAAATTAGGGATCCTTACTTAAACTCAAATAATGTAACCCAAGGTGCAATATTTTTTCCGTTGTTTACATATTTTGACAGATGGTTTGTTGTTGTTGTTTGTTTTTTTATTCGGCCATTCTGTGCAGTCAAAAGAACATAGTCTATAGATCCAAGTCTTTAGTAGTAAGTATCGCATATTTCTACTAGAGGCTGCCCCGCGGTTTTTCCCGCGCAGATTTATCATAAACACAAAAGTCCCGTTTTTTCCCGTTCCCGTGGGAATTTCGGGAAATCCCTTCTTAGTGCTCACCTACACTCCCTAAGGAACCTATTTGCAAAATTTCAGCCCGCTACGCCCAGTAGTTTCGGCTCTGCGTTGTCTGTCAGTCAGTCAGTCAGTCAGTCAGTCAGTCAGTCAGTCAGTCAGTCAGTCATTCACTCAGTAACGGAAGCGTTTTATATATATTGATGGCGTAACGAAGTAAGCAGGGACAGCTCGTGAAAAATAAAGATTTAAACCACATATAATAGAAAAAAATTGAGGTTTTACCCAAATGAACCAAGACGTTGCTGATGTAAAACTAAAAATTTAAATACAGTAACTTATAAAACATTGTTTTAGACATCCCGTACTTCAAGCAAGTTCTGATAATGGCGACAGTCTGCGACGCCTGCGGCCATCGAACTAACGAGGTAATTTGCCACCTGCTCTGTGAATTTCATTAGAACTGGTTTAGCAGTTTTTTTTTGGAACGAAGTTCCTTTTTTGTACTAAGTTAAATGTAAAATAATTAATGAGGTAAGTGTTTTTGTTTTAAGGTAAGTCCACAGTTATTACAATATAACACATCACACTCAGAGCCCCTAACTAGGAAGAACCTGTATCTAGGGTGCCCGAAACATATACAGAGACGAACATTACACCCAGACCGGCAACAAACATCGATATTCATCATATCAATGTTCGCCCCGCCGGGAATCGAACCCGGTACACACGCATACTCAGTCTAACTGAGCTACGGAGCAGTCCTCAGTCAATATTATCTTATTAAGACCCATAGCACAGCTAAAGTAGCGCCACCCGAGAAAAAAATTAATATCTTCTAAACTGGTGGCGCTACTTTAGCTGTGCTATGGCTCCTAAGTTAGGACTACTTTACTGTGCTCAAAAAATACTAGGCTTCATTATCTAGTGTCATACTGTGCCACGTTTTTGATATTTGACTTTGATATTTGAGTTTAGAAGATATACATTTTTTTCGAGAATGGCGCTAGCATCGCGGTAAACTGGCTCTTAATTTAGGGTCATGTATTTTTATTTTTATATTATTTGTTTTTCAGGTGAAATCGGGCAGCGGCATTGAAGAAAAGGGCGTGAGGTTCGAAGTAAGAATAGCCAGCAGGGACGACTTCTCCAGGGATATTTTGAAAGTAAGTAAAAATTGAAATCAAAAAATACATTTACCTACTAGCTCACCCGGAGAACTTATTCTCTTGTTTAGCACCATCTAGTCACTAGACACTACTTTGTAATGTTTGTGTTACACTAGCACATACATACATACAGGTCAAACTGATAACCTCCTTTTTTGAAGTCGGTTAAAATGACCCCTATTTCTTCTGGTGACTGTATAATGGGAAAACGGTAACTGTTTTTTTTTTGTTATAAGCCGCGCAGATAAAGAAAAGATCTCAAAATGGCGGTCGTTTTATGGGCTGTCTCTCTTCTTTACTCTTCTCTCATACTCGCGAGATTCCATGCATGCGTTCGGCCGCCATTTTGAGATCTTTCCTTTATCTGCGCGGCTTATAACAAAAAAAAAACAGTTTTACCGTTTTCCCATGATACAATACAGTCACCAGAAGAAATAGGGGTGCTTTTCATATTATATCAAAGGTTATGTTTTTTCAGTGGCAGCTAGGGCTATAGTTATTAAGCCCTGTAGGTGTAAGAATAGGTCTCCGGTATGCCCTGCCTGTCTTTGGGGTCGTGGGTGATCGTGGCGGGGACCGACACACTCTCAAAACGGCCCCGAGATGGGCGGCGGCACAGCTTGTGGCACTGTGCCGCCGCAGCTCCGGGGGCGAGCCGGGGGGAGGGGGGAACAACATGCCCTCCCCGAGCACGAAGCTGGTAGCAGCTGAGCGTGGGAAGGACTTCGGACGCTATAATGCGTGGTTCCCGGGGTTCTTCCTTAAAGTGCCAAGACGGCCGCCGGGGGGTTTTAGTGGGTGCGAGCCCCACATACCCCCTACGCTCCCCCGAGAGATTTTAAATTTGAACGATTTATATGTTTCTAACCCCCAAACGAAAATTCAGAGAGGGGTGTTATAATTATCACTTATTTTTTTTATAACAGTCAGAAACCTGCGCAATGGAGATACCGGAATTAGACCTAGAGGTGGGAGGGAGGGCTTTAGGGGGACGCTTCACGACGGCCGAGGGGCTGCTGAGGGCCACCAAGGAGCAGGTGTGCGACGCCCCTGGCGTGGGGGACGCTCCCAGGCCGGGGTCACTTGATATGTAAGTAGTTTTACCTGCTACCTACAGTGATACTTGCCTAAAGCGAGTAGTTAAACTGCGATTGACTGAGTTAGCTTAGCGTCGGGATCAATCAAAACATGAGTATTAAAATTTAATGTATCACTATATAAAAAAGACTCATTATCGCCCAGCCAAAACAGCTGAAGATATAAATATGAAATTAGGACAGTATTTTCTTTTTGTGACGAAATACTAAATAACTGTAGGCTAGGGTTAGACGAGGGCTCCTGAGAGCCACCAGGGAGCAGGTGTGCTACGCCCCCGGCGTGGGGGACGCTCCAAGGCCGGGGTCACTTGAAATGTGAGTGGGATACATTTACAGTTTGGCAAGAGTTTCTTGACACGGAACTATTTTTATTTTTAGTTGGATAACCTAAAAAAAATGTACTTCTTGTAAAAAACATTGTTTTTTTTTTTGAGTAACCATGGGCTTAACTTAGATTGTGTTTTATTTAATAAAAAAAGTTAATAAACTACCTACTTATTCCTATTGCACAGTGGCGCCATATTTTTTCACGATTTTCATGACAAGTTGAACATGATAAATGTTATTGATCAATACAAGACCAAATTGGACAAGTTATTTTATTTATTTCCGACTTTAATTAAAATTAATATTATTTTACAGCTTCCTTGGTAAAATTGAGGAGGTTTTGGCTGGGAAGAGGGCGGTCACAATAATCCTTGACGATCCGGCTGGCAACTCTTACGTTCAGAGCTTGAACGAGGAAGATCCCACGCTGCCTGATGATGGTAGGTACCCATCGGTTTAAACTTGTAACTTTATAGTTGTCTAAGATACCTCGGCTTCGAATTTCATTAAAATCGGTTCAGCCTTTTTTTTATTTACTTAAATTTTAAGCTGAATGTTCTGGTTTCATAATAATTATTAAAGCCCTATTGGAACTTCATAGTTTCATACTAGTCGAAGTTACTTGTGCTTCGAAATTCATCAAAATTGGCTTAGCAGTTTTTTATTTGTAACTTTTTTCTTTAAATTTTTGCAGGTCTTAAGGTGACACGTTACGAACGTACATTTGAGCAGAACGAAGAGTTGGGCCTTAACGACATGAAGACGGAAGGATATGAAAACGAAACGTAGTTTTAGTACCTCGTTAAGATCTGCCCAAAATTTCACCCGCGTTATGTAAATACAAGTAGATTTTGCACTACTTGCATCTTTTGGATATGTGAACGATCTATCTATAACTTTAAAATCATTGTTTCTTTTGTCACTTTCAAAACTTAAAAATTTTGTTTTAGGTGGATTAAGTATATTTAAAAAAAAGTTATTTTTCCGATGTTTTTGCATTTTTTTGATCAATTAAAAAACTTGTCTGTGTTAAAAGCATTTGATTCTATATATGTGTTTAAGTTTACAATCTGTATAAAATAAACAATAATATATGTATTGTTTTAAAATAAATTATTTTCAAAATAACTTAATTGTGTTGTATTTTTACAGTTTTATTTTTATTAATCAGTGATTTAATAATTTGAATGATGATGTTTTATTAATTAATATTTCTTTGAGTATTATAATATAGTATCGACCCGGCGAACTTCGTACCGCCTATCCTATTACTATTTTGCTCATGTATTATACTTATAAACCTTCCTCTTGAATCAATCTATGTTTAAAAAAATACCCGCTTTAAAATCCGATGGATAGTTTTTAAAGATTTAAGCATACATGATCATCATTAAGTCGCTTCCCGCGTCTGTCCCTATGTATGCTTATATCTTGAAAACTACGCTACGGATTTTAATGCGATTTTTTAATAGCTAGAATAATTAAAGAGGAAGGTATCAATATACAGGGTGTTTCTGACAAGGCGGTGATAAATGAAATGGGGGGATCGGCAGAGCATACCTAACAACTTTCCCTAAGCAACATAGGTCTAAATATCAAAACAAAAATCAGCTGTCCCGTACATTGACCCCGTCAGCTGATGAAGCAAATGTATGGAACAGCTGATTTTAGTTTTGAGATTTCGACCCATGTTACTTTGGGAAAGTTGTTTGTTATGGTGAGCTGAATCCCTCCTTTCATTTATTACCGCCATGTCAGAAACACCCAGTATATAAAACTCTTCCGTTACTGACTGACTGATAGACAACGCAGAGCCTAAACTACTGGGCGTAGAAAGCTGAAAATTGGCACGTGGGTTCCTTGGGGAGTGTGTAGGTGAGCACTAAGTAGGGATTTCCCGAAATTGCCACGGGAACGGGAAAAACAGGAATTTTGTGTTTATGAGAAATCTGCGCTGGAAAAACCGCGGGGCAGCCTCTAGTATATAAGCATAATATACGCACAAGAAAGTAATAATTTAGGCGGTACGAAGTTCGCCGGGTCGACTAGTATTGATATAAAATAAACCTTAACCATCTAGAACTTCAACGAACCAAAAACCAATAGGTACATCACAGCTTTGTAAATAAGAAATTATTTGTTATTACCGGACCGGACTCCACAAACAAAAGTTCATACAATTTCAATAATGATGTCATGTATCCTTGAACCGCGACACGCGATTCGAGATTCCGAATTCCGATTGTTGGAGTGACGTAATTCTATATTTTGGTACATTCTTTAGTATAACACTGGTAAATTAAAAACGCTTCGAATTTATACGCAACTTAGGGGTTTAGAGAGGGGTTCTTTTTTTAATCGGGTTACTTAACTGACTATATTTTTGCCCGCCTTTCGTTTAGTTTGCGTTCGCGTTCCTTCTACGCTGGTTAAAGTTTGATTTTACATTTAAAGTGCAGCTCAGTGTGGTTTTATTATTAAACTTTACTTAATAAGTGCCTTGCCTTACTTGAATAAGTTGAACTAAAAAAAATAGTTTCGTTTTTTTTTGCATTTAAATTCTTAAAGGTAGGTTATAAGTTCAATGATTTTATATGGCAGGAAAACATTGTATATAATAATATAACTGTAGTGTAAGTTGGTTCATTGTATATTTATCAATTACTAGTCGACCCGGCGAACTTCGTACCGCCTAACCTAATACTATCTTGTGCATGTATTATACTTATAAACCTTCCTTTTAAATCACTATCTATTAAAAAAACGCACCAAAATCCGTTCCGTAGTTTTTAAAATTTAAGCATACATAGGGACAGACGCGGGAAGCGACTTTGTTTTATACTATGTACTGAAGTACCTATTTATAAACGTGTTTGTGCTACTTACTGATATCTACACAAAATCAAGGTCAAAACAATACGGTGATGTCAACACTAAAAGAAGATGATTTTATGAGCTGTGCTCTCATTGTGTTTACTTACATTAATATTAAATGCTATATCTACATGTCCGCAACTCACACTTACAGCACATTTTCACTTGTAACATAGAATTCCCAATTTTCCTGTAGGAATTTCGAGATGAAAAGTAGCCTTTGTCCTTTCTTAGGCTCTAGATTATCAATATACAAAATTTCATTGAAATCGGTTTACTAGTCTTCTCGTGAAAGCGAGATAGAGAATTTGAGAGTTACTTTCGCATGCATAATATTAGTAAATGTATAAAAAATAGATTCAAATAAAAAACAGTTTTTTTTGTATTGACTTTGACACTCTAGAGGACGAAAAGCAATGTTTCAAATGTGGCCGTAATAGGCCCTCTGTCTCTGAATTTTGCTAATTTCTAAATAAAGCCGCCCCATTTTTGGTCCCTCTTCGTATTATGGCTTTTACAGTATAGAAAAACAAAAACTAAGTATGTATTAATGTTTTTTTTATTGCTGTAGAGGTAGAATACCAAGAATCCTTATATTCAGCCTCATGGTACAATAATATACTCGGCCCTGGTACTCTCTTCCGAGCAATTATCTGACACAAGCCTCGTCATCATGCTGAGATGAGCGAGAAGGAAATAACAATTAACACGCGTGCGACAAGGAGGCGACAAGTATGTTTGTGTCTGGAAAGAGGAGACCAGTTTTTTCAGACTATGATTCAGCCTTTAAGAGCCAGTTTACAGCGATGCTAGCTTATTTTTCTCAAAAAAAAAAAAAACTTCTAAACTTAGGCAAATATCAAAAATGTATATTCACTATATCACAGTATAACACTAAATACTTATCTTGCTTAGTATTTTTTGAGCACACAGTAAAGTAGTCCTAACTAAAAATAACTTAAATCCACAGAGTGTTGCTAAAAGTGGCCACTTTTAGCAACACTTTGTAGCTTTCTTTGGTCTTTAACCTAAAAACTATACAAATACTATGCGACATTATCTACATAGTGTCATACTGACTGTGCCATACATTTTTGATATTGCCTTAGTTTAAAAGATATATATTTTTTTTGAGAATCGCTGTAAACTAGCTTTTAAATGGAACATGCCAATAATAAGAAGCGGGAACCAACAATAGGGCGACTTACCCTAACAAAAACTTTTTTTAAAGAACCAAAATGGGCAAAGATAACAAAGAGGATTCAGGCTTCGGTTTCAAAGACAAGGCTAAGGCCCTGGACACACTGAGGCTGTTGGAGGAGCATGACATGAACTACCGAAGACTTACCGTCAGAGGGCTTCTGGGGCGGGCGAAGAGGGTTTTGTCAAGTAAGTAGAGATTTGTTTTTTTAACCGACTTCAAAAAAGGAGGTTAAGTATCAGTTTGACCGGTATGTATTTACTAGAGGCTGCCCCGCGGTTTCACTCGCGCAGATTTCTCATGAACACAAAAATCCAGTTTTTCCCGTTCCCACGGGAATTTCGGGAAATAATTACTCAGTGCTCCCCTACACTCTCCAAGGAATCCATGTGGGTGAAAAACAAAAGCGGACTTTAAAAAAAATAAAAATAAAAATCAAATAAATTTCAAAATCAGACTTTATTGATTGCTAATCACCTAGAGGTAACATAAATAAAATGTGCAAAATTTCAGTTTACGCTACGCCCAGTAGTTTCGGTTTTGCGTTGTCTGTCAGTCAGTCAGTAACGGAAGAGTTTTATTATATACCTATTGATGTTATGAAAATGCCAATTTGTTGAAGACGGGCCTTTTTTTAAATAGGAAATTATTTTAATAACCAGGTGGTTCAGTTGATACTGATGTAGAATGCGACGCATGAGTAAGTATACCGGGTTCGATTCCCAGCGGTGCGAACATTTGTTATGATGAATCGGTCTGGGTGTATTTGTTTGTCTTTGTGTGTGTTTCTGGCACCCTAGATTCAGGTTCTAACTAGAAAGGGGAACTGAGTGTGATATACGTTAGGGATTGCCACAAAAGTTTAGAAAATAATGGGGGCGCCACTTAGTATTAGTTATTTGTAATTTTTATCACCATTTAAACCCAAATTTAGTAAAAACAACTATTATTCATGATCTGTTTCTTTGCAAGAAGTAATTTTTTAACCGACTTCAAAAAAGGAGGTTATCAGTTTAACCTGTATGTATGTATATTTGTCCGCAATTATCTCGCGTTTGGCTCAACCGATTATGTTGCGGTTTTCAGAAATGTATGTTTTACATTCAGGAGAAGGTTTTAGTACCTATTTTAACCGACTTCGTAAAAGAGGCAGTTTGTTAAAGACTGGTCTCTTTAAAAAAAAACTCAAAATAAAAAAGGTTCTGTTTCAAGGCACTTTTGCCAAGTATTAATGATATTTTTTTTATTTCAGTGACTAAAGCCGAAGACAAAATTAAAAACATTAAAGAAGCGATGGAGGTCTTTGAAAATTGGCTCGCCGATCAGAGTAAAGACAAGGATGGCAAAAGTCAGAAGACAGATAAAGAAGACAAGAAGAAAGAAGAGAAGAAGAAGAATATTAAGGACAGTGATGATGAAGAAGACAAGAGTGAAGAACAAAAGGTTTGAAACTTTTAATTTATAGTAAAGATAAGAATATTAAGAGCCAGTTTACAACGATGCTAGCGCCATTTTTGCAGAAAAAATATATCTTCTAAACTAAGTGAAATATCAAAAATGTGACACAGTATGACACTAGATAATGTAGCCTAGTATTTTTAGGATACTTCTGTATAGCTTTTAGGTTGAAGACAAGAGAAAGCTACAAAGTGTTGCTAAAAGTGGCCACTTTTGGCCATATCTGTCGATCATTTTGTTCTTTTACTAAGGACTACTTTACTGTGCTCAAAAAATACTAAGCAAGATTATCTAGTGTTGTACAGTCACGGACTAGGAGGCCGTAACAGATTTTTTTATGGTTTCGTCGGCCCTAGACTATATTACCAAAGAACAAGAGCTATTTTTTAATACAGAAAAACCGGAAGTGTTACGCCGATCGTGTCCGCCACTGTACTGTGCCACATCTTGATATTTGCCTTAGTTTAGAAGATATAAATTTAATAAATAATTATTCGAGAATGGCGCTAGCATCGCTGTAAACTGGCTCTTAATATTTATACTTAATCGTGACGGCATACCCGACGCCATGATACTGCGAGCTGTTTTTGTGTAAAGTAAATGTACAAACAAATTAAGGAAGAGGCGGAAGAGGATTTATTTATTTTTTGACATGCATGCCTAGATAATGTATTTTGCCAATATAAAATAGGGTGAGCTTAGCTGTTCCTTTACTGGCCCCCACTCGAAACATGCCATGCCATTATTAGTGGGGAGGCCAAGAATGGGACACTTACCATCTTAGGCAGTGCTCCTACTGCCGCCGAGCAAAACGACTTATCAGCGATTTTCTCGCTCAAGAAACGCACAATAAATACTTTGGTTTTAGTTTAGTTTGCACAAATAAGTAACGCACCCCATGGAGGCTCGTGAACACTACCGGCACTGACTAAAAACCCGGTTAATAGCAAATGCTGAGGCAGCAGGCCCGTTTGCAACAGTGGCATAAAATAACGTGTTTTTTTTTGTATTTTGTTTGTGTTGTTTTTGATTGTGTGCCACCTGTTGGGGTGAATATTCAGAGCCTGATTTTTTTCTGTCCGGGGCTTTATTTTGTGACTTTCCAAAGAAAACTTTTAATTTGAAGATTTAGATTCAAACTTTAGCTTCCATTCTGTTTGGGCCCGCTAAGATTATTAAAAAATACATAGTTTAAGTACGCCAAAATCTTACCTAAAGTCCAAAAAACCGGAATATTCTGATTCCTGTGGGGCGTCCGGGCTCCATTTTTTACTATAAATGACTCCATAACTTTTTTTTGAACAAACATATATAAAATTCAAGATCAGTTAAGCATAGTCAGATAGTTGTTTATTACAAATAAATTGTCCCTGATTGATTACTGAAGCAGGTTTTGAAATAAATCGAGGCTTGAGATTTGTCCGCGTGTACCGTGTGATTTCTCTGGCGCGTGCGGCAATCACTTTCATGTTTAAACTAAGCTATGTAGAACTCAGCAGTTTTATAGATGGGCTGTCCCAAGCTATGCTTTATAGTGTGTATGAGGTGATTGCTAGCTAAGGTGCTCCGTTTAGATGTTATGATGCCAAATATCTGATTGCTCTGATCGTGGTTCAGTGGTCACTCTGATTACTCTGCAATGTTTATCTTATGTTATAAAATAGCTATGTCATGTCTAAATATTATATTGTATGTCATGCATAGTTGGGTGTTCCTCATAAAAGACCTAGTTTTCTATTCTACCCCGTTTATGCTGGACGGATCACTTTATGATTTTTTAATGATTCCTATGGTCTGATATCTCTGGTTTTTTTACCATAGAATTCAGCAATTTTCAGCAGTTTTGCACTTTTAACCTGAAAATCAGATGTCAAACCTATTGTTATCATCATAATTATTATTTTAGTCAAAATAGGCCTAATCACATCTTGCATTGCGCGGTCGGGCGCCATTCGAGAACTTTTACTTGCCCATTACGATACAGTTATGCTATTTATTTTGGCTACGTGGGAGTTTTCTGATTGGATTATGCTGAAAATTTTCAAGCATAGCCCTTTAGAGTGACTGATAAGCTTTTTGATTAGGCCCATAGTGAGCTATGTCTCGGTCCGGTAAGTCATCACAGGTAATACACGTTGATCGTAGACCTTGTCTTGAGCCTGATATGGCGAACGGTAATGGGTTTGCTTATGGTAATATGGAGGAAAATATGTAGCAAAGCTTGCCCATCGTCCTCTTCCTATTGGACCAAGCTGGTTGGATAGTTTGGCTACGTATTCATCGACTACTCTTCAAACGTACGTACAGACTCCAATATTAACAGGAGCATTTGAAATTGGCGTTAAAATAATTTTGGTTTTGTCCATGTTGAGAATCCAACTAAAGTCATCGAGCATTGTACTGAGATCCTGCGCGGTCTGGATCCATAACTATGATATCGATATCACATCGAGGCTGATTGATGTATTCACCGTTTATGTTGATGCCTAGCCTAGTTATTTCCAGTCCGGAGCCTTGAAGACATCCTCGAGTACAGCGATGAACAATTTTGGCGTTATGACATTTACCAGTCTGACTCCCTGCTGCAGTCTCATATCCTTCGAGGTCTTTGTCTGAAGTCGAAATTACATCGAAACATTAACACTTCGCTTTAGCTACTATAGTCCACTTGGCCTCGCTAGAGATACTACAGCACTGACTTATCCTTAATCAAATCAAATACAAATCAAAGGCTTTCTTGTAAAGCTCTAGGCAAGGAGCATTATACCGCAAATGACAACCACTGACCAGCCTAGCCAGCCAAACTTAAGCTAGAGCATTTATATCAGCTTCGCTGATGTGAAGACCAGCTACAACGCACAATGAATTACATGAGAATTACCAAATAGGATTAGATTATTACGGGAGTTTTTGAATTGAAGACTCCAAAACTCCTGCGGTCTATCGATATTATTGTGATGATTATGGTTATGTGTCACGTAAATTGACGCTGCACTGACCACAAACCTGCTCTTAGGCATTCTACTATTCCACTATATTACATGCCATTCCAGAAGGCAGCATGGCCTCAAAAGCTGTGTGGAATAAATTATCTAAGTCTTCACAGTTCTAATAGGACTCCAAAATTTGTATCTTGCATTTGAATACTTGTCCGGGTTTTTTTTGGCAATTCTCACCTAACCTGCGTGTTCATTTCAATGAATCCCTAACTGATTGCTGGCACTGCGCTATTGATGGTCCACAAAAAGTGGTTGCAATTTCAAAGAAATATGAGCAAGAGCAGGACACAATACCAGTTGTTATGGACCACTTTTAAGCAGATGCTGGTGATATGTTTGTAAGCATAAATATTACTAATTGAAAATATGATGAGAAATTGAGTGAGAATACAATAACATCTTTAGAATATCGCAACTTGGTCTTACTAAGTCTCGATTCGGTATTTTCATTAAAAAACTACTAGAACTAGTTCATGTTCATTCAAAAACTCAATTATTCAGAGGAAGACCTGGTCCAAAAATGGTGCCCAATCGAAAATATTAAAGCTAATGAGGCATACTTTCATAAAAGTTAACTGATATTTCAAAAAAACTAAATTTGAAAACTGCCAGAGGAGTCAGCTGAATATCGCCGTTCTGAATATTCACCCTTTGGCAAGAACCGCTTTTTCTTTCTTTCTTTCTTTCTTTCTTTCTTTCTTTCTTTCTTTCTTTCTTTCTTTCTTTCTTTCTTTCTTTCTTTCTTTCTTTCTTTCTTTCTTTCTTTCTTTCTTTCTTTCTTTCTTTCTTTCTTTCTTTCTTTCTTTCTTTCTTTCTTTCTTTCTTTCTTTCTTTCTTTCTTTCTTTCTTTCTTTCTTTCTTTCTTTCTTTCTTTCTTTCTTTCTTTCTTTCTTTCTTCTAAATACACATTTCGTGTAAAGCATGGTTTCTAAACGTTTTGGTGGCCCCGGACCCTTAGCAAAACTTAAAATCTCTATTGGACCCTTTTTAAATTTAATTTCAGTAAGAGAAATATCACAAGTAATTTTCGGCTCGGCTCTGAATCGGCTATGCTTTTTTGTTTTTTATTGAAATTTAAAAATCCTTAATCGCAAAAACTGAATATTATACTGTAAAGGAAGTCGCTAACTCGTTTATAGTTTCTAGTTTTACTCGTTGTTTCTCGTTCGAAGTCGGCGGTGGGACCACTGCCTTAATCTATTTTTTTCTACACACAGCCCACAGACACGGTACCCGGCCTAGGTTTCAAGGATGCGGCGACAGCGGAAGGCACTTTGAGGGAACTGGAAGGAAGGGATCCCGAGTACCAGAGACTTGCTGTCAAAGGGCTTTTAGGACGAGCTGAAAGATCCCTTACATGTAGGTATTTAGATTAAAATAATTGCAACAAAAACCTGAAAGTGAAGTGGGATTCAGAACATGCTTGGCTGATTAGGTCAACAGAACTAGGTAGGTAGATAGGTTCTGATTTTGTTACGGAACATTTTCAAATACAAGTGACTATTATTTTATTATTTTCTCGTCGGATGGAATGAAAAGCAGAATAAACAACTTGGGAATAAAGTTATTTTGCTTCGGGTGCTGTTAGTTTCAAATGACATCCTTAAAACTTTCACTGCTCTCGGCATTTTACATTCCCGTATATATATTACACTTTACACCCAAATATAATCTACTTTTATATATTTAAAGCAAACAGTAGCAGCCAATCCTATAGATTCAACTCCCTTGAATATTATAAAGTGCTAACTAGCTAGCTGCGAGAATTTTAACATAACAAAACATAATCTTACACCTTTTATTCCCCGAAGGGTTAGGCAGAGGCACCAGCCCAAGAGCCGGACCCACGTTTAGCCGAGTTAATGCTTTATTACCAACGTGACAAGGGGCCAGCTTGTCGCCGCGGTTGGCGTCAGAATTTTGATGGCGCGATATAGAAATTAGTTCGTGCGATCTCCGTAATGAAGCTGTACTGAGCGCTAGTGTGCTGCTCAATGAATATCGATGTTCGTGTCCGGGGTCTGGGTGTTTCGTATCCTTTGCACAGGTTCTACCTAGTTAGGGGTTCTTCTAAGGGCTACTTATATAATTTGTTCATTTATTATATTTGTTTGGTTGTGGGTTCGATCCCCGCAGAAAACACCACATATTGATTTTTCATTAAAATCACGTTGTGGTTGTTTTCGGTTGGATAGGACATTGCAGGCTTGAATCACCTGATTGTCCGAAAAGTAAGATGATTCCGTGCTTCGGAAGGCACGTGAAGCCGTTGGTCCCGGCCGCAGTAGTGGTCGTTATAACCGCGGCGACAAGCTGGCCCCGCCTCACGTTGGTAATAAAGCATAAACTCGGCTAAACGTGGGTCCGGCTCTTGAGCTGGTACCTCTGCCTAAGCCTTCGGGGAATAAAAGGCGTGAGATTATGTATGTTATGTATGTATTATATTTTCTTTCCAACAGGTACAAAAGATGAAACTAAAATCTCCAACATCAAGTCGGCCATTGCAATTCTAAATAAGTTTTTAGATGACTACGAGTCAGAGCATCGCAGTAAGCAGAATAACTCTTATCTCAGTCTTGGTGTAGTCAATACTTGTTTGAAAACTGCTGAGAAGAGAGATTTGGATGTTACACATCAGGTGAAATTTCAAAATTCTATTTATAATGTAATGTCGACACGGCGCACTTCGTACCGCCTAACCTATTACTATTTTGTGCATGGTATTATACTCATAAACCTTCCTCTTGAATCACTCTTATCTATTTAATAAAACCACATCAAAATTGGTTGCGTAGTTTTAAAGATTTACATACATAATATCGTAAAGACAAGCGACTTTATTATATACTAATGTATTGAAATGTCAATTCTGTAAACTTAAGGACAGTAAACTCATTTGTAAAGTGAATTGAGAGAAACCATTTATATATGGCGACCGCGCACTAGAAGACTGAGAGTAGGCAGGCCTCCCATATGGTGATTAGTCGCACTGGTGATAGTTGCGATATGGAGGGAGAAGGGCCTAGGTATATGGCCACGCCACGCGCGAAGATGGTAGCGACATCAATACGCCAAAATAGTTGGTTTTTGAACATTTTTTTTATATAACAATGTATAATTTACAGAAACTATTCATAGCAGCCTATACAAAAGTCGGTGGCGAATATAAGAAGTTGCGCACCGTGCCAGAAAAAGAAGGCGGCAAGACGTGGGATATCGTCAGGAATAAAGCGTTACAAGAACTCAAGGAAAAGGTAAAAACTAACTGTATTTTAGTAATAATAAAATTAGGAAACAAGCGTTTTTCTTTTGTAAGATTGATTTTTTAGCAGTTACGTGTAAATTTTTGTGTATTGTGTACATACTCTTTATTATACCGTGGTATTATACTTACTTAGGCAAAAATCTATATTAATTAATATTACTTAAACAAAATCAGTAACTCTCGTATTCCAAAAACGATGCTATCTTAAAGTGGGATGGGAGGCAGTTAAATAGCGTTAATTTAAAAACGGAAACATTCGAAAGACAAAATAAAAAACGAGAAAAAAATGACTTTCGCGCCAAACCTTTAAAAATACAAATGCATAAAGGATGATACAACCTCTTTTAACCTTTTTTTAACATTTTCTCATACCTCTTTTTTTCTTTTTTCAGTACGCAAATGCGAAACTCTTCACAGAAAAAGACGAGCCAACAGATGAGCACTTGCAATTATTGCTGTGGGCTTATTCACCCGAACCAGCGCGCGTCAAGAAACTTATACCGGAAACTAAGGAAGAAAAGGTGGAAACTGCAAAGGAAGATCAAAGAGAAACTAGAGAGAGTAGAAAGAGAAAGAGCAGTGGTGGGGATGACTCTAGTAAGAGAAGAAGGGAGTAGAGTTTTTAAAGATAAGGCTGTAAGGTATAAAAACCTTTGCCATTGTTGTTAAAAATTAACAATAGAAAGTTGCATTTTGTTTTTAGAATCTCGTGATTTATCACCGAATCATCTAATAAAAAATAATAGCAAAATTTGTTTCATTAATTTACCTTGATAATAAATTGGGGGGGAATGTGATAAACCCACCTACACCTACTACAGGCTCCGAAACTTTACTTCTTTGTATGAAATTATTAAGTATGAACTTTTTTTACTTTGCTACTCCACGCCAGAGGCGCTAAAACGGTTTCCATACTACTACTCATTCTAGGTCTAACTGTAATTGATTGGGAATGAAATGAATATTCCACTCACCTCACGTCTTCTCAAACTTTACTTCTATACTTGCAAGAAAACAGACGAACAGCGAAAACTGTAGATTTAAACGGCTTAAACTTATTGAACTAAAGTTAGAACTTTTAAACGCAATTCAAATGATAAAACACGAGCTTTCCCGGCTTACTTCGTTACGCCATAGAATTTAAGATACTACAAAAGACTTGGCTCTATAGACTATGTTCTTTGGCCGCCCAGAATGGCCGAATAAAAAACAAACAACAACAACAAACCACCTGTCAAAATATGTAAACAACGGAAAAAATATTGCACCTTGGGTTACATTATTTGAGTTTAGGTAAGGATCCCTAATATTTTTGAAAATCTAATATAGCCTATGACACTCGGGGTTAATGTAGCTTCCTACCAGTGAAAGAATTTTTCAAATCGGTTCAGTATTTCCGGAGCCTATTCGTTACAAACAAACAAACAAACAAATCTTTCCTCTTTATAATATTGGTATAGATGTCGTGTTTTATTTATGTATTATCATATTATTTGGATTCTCTGTGCATGTGGTTATCTAGATTTTTGGCCGTTTTACATTTAAGTACATATACACAACATTAGAAATCTGTCTTCTAAAAACGTTGTATCCAAAATCCAATGTGGGAAACGGTTTTAAGATATTTCTAAGGCTGCAAAGTAATTTAAAATTTAAATAAAACATACTTTCGCTAAAATAAATAAAAAACGCGAAAAAAAAATTGAATTTCGCGCCAACCCCGACGTTCTCTCTTTACGTTTATCTTATCATATTCACATCCGGTTAGCTAGCTGCACACATTGGCGAACAGTCTAGCAGAAAGCGGCATCTTTATTAGCTTAGTTCACGTGTGCGCAAGCATAATCTTTTTTTTCCCCCACCACACCATCGATTTGACAGCAAGCAACTGGCAAGCAAGAAATTATTTTGTAAACAAACTCCAAGTGCAATGAACTTTTGCAAAAAAGCGCAAAATTATGAATGAAAAGAATTAAATTGCTAATCAAAAGTGTCTTAATTTGTGCTCTTATTGTATTAAATGTTATATTACAACGAGTTGATGTGTTGTGTGTTGTGTTTTTCGGTGAATTGGAATATGGGCGTGGACTCTGGGCGTGGATGCCGCAAGAAATACCGCATATAAGTTCTATTTTTAGCTGTATTTGAGTAATATTCAGCTTGAAAACTTTGCATTAGTGCCCATGCACTCTATTAATGCTTGCTATAGCGGAACACAATATTTTAATTCATTGAAAAGTGAATAAAGTGCGTGTTTGAACTATATTGGTTTATAGGTATGTATGTAAACATTGTTTCAGTTTTCGTAGAATTAGAGGTGGTCGTTATTTACAATCCCATTTAAAAACACTCGTTATTTCATGGCAACGAATCGCATTGCTATTCACAACGAATGTATAATGCGATCGCCTTTTCGTTGCCGTCGGCAACGATCGCGTTCTCGTTGCCCGGCAACGATCGCGTTCTCGTTGCCGCCGGCAACGATCTCGTTGTCGTTGCCGTCAGCAACGAAAACGCGATCGCATGTGACAGCTTGTCATTAGCAAAGCAACGAAACGCATTGAAGCATTGCGATCTCACTCCTATCGAATTAATATGAAATGTACTAAAAATATATTTTGCTGAAAAATATTTATATAAGGTTTTGTAATATAGATAATTGCTGCACTTCAATAAAAATATCCATATTAACATTTATATTAGAGCAAACTTGCATGTCTAGTTACATCCTGCGTTTTCGTTGTCAATCGCATTTTCGTTGCCAATCGCATTTTCGTTGCCGATCGCATTCTCGTTGCCGATCGCATTCTCGTTGCCGATCGCAGTTTAAAATCGCAGTTGTTTGAAAATAGCATAACAGCGATCGCATGCGATTGAAAAATAGCAGTTATTCTCACCTCTACGTAGAATATTAAAATTAAAAAAAAAATAGCCAGGCCTCAGCTACAATAGACATACATACAATACAATGAACCCCCTGTTACACTAACTTACATCTTATCCACGTTATCAAACTCGAAATAATTAGATAATAAACTTTTGTTTTATGTTTTTTTTGTCTTTTTAGGTTTTACTGCTTAAACTATTATTGAATATTCATTTTCTTTATCCAGAAAGGTACCAATGATGCAGGCACAGAGACGGAGCATTGAGCTAAGCAGCGAAGCTAGTTATTGTAAGTAACGCAAAACAAGTAGGCCTAGAAACATGTTACTTTGTATAAGACGTAAGTAGAGCTGTCTTTGTAAACTATTCTGTTACTCCGGCTGGTCCGAGCTTCTGAGGTGTGTTCAAAAAAGTCAAAATGATTTATTCAATATAGGATACAAGATATCACTTATTGAAAGTCAATTAGATTGTCTATCTAATTGGTATTGATACCTTATTTGGTATCCTATACTGCAAGAGGCAAGGTAGTTCAAGGTGTCCACAAAATTGTGCAAACTCAATCCAAAGAAGACATGTAAAGGACATAAACATAAAGATACTAACAGACACTATGTCAATGTCAGTACTCCAAGCACTAAAAAGAGCCAGGGTGCTCACGCAAACAAATGTTTGCCTTGCCTTATGACAATGGTCACCTGAAGATGCCCCAAAACGAGTCCTCCTCTGTCAAATGATTCTACTCCCTTTTGCAATGATTTTACAGCATAGAGAAGAAAAGGGTAACAAACTTTATTGGTTTCTCATTGGCTTGCCCGAAGCTGCTTAGGGAGGACCCTGAACCACCATGTCTCATGCAGTATACAATACTGAGTATAGGATACTATATTTTTAATTAATGTAAGGTACTTATTGTAGTTCACTATAGACTTTCAAGCTGACATGGCAAACTTTGTACTTTATGAATTTTCTAGAATATTCTATAGCCCATGTCACCCGGGGATAGTGTAGCTTAGCTTCCCAAGTGAAAGAATTTTTGAAGTGCCAGTAGTCTCGGAGCCTATACAATGCAAACAAACAATCAAATGTTTGTACTTAATATTGATATAGATAATTAATTTGTGCTCATTTCCTTTATGGAACACAAGTCGTCTTGGCGAACTTCGTACCGCCTAACCTATTACTATGTTGCTCATGTATTATTCTTATAAACCTTCCTCTTGAATAGTATCTATTCAAAGAAACCGCATCAAAATCTGTTGCATAGTTTTAAAGAGTTAAGTATACATAGGGAAGGGACAGACGCGGGAAGCGACTTTGTTTTATACTATGTATTGATATGGTTTTATCATTAAGATTATGACTACAGACTGCCCCGCGGTTTCACCCGCATAGGACACCAAAATCACGTTTTTTCCGTTCCCATGGTAATTTCGGGAATGTATTCTTTAGTGCTACCCTACACTCCCCAAAGGAACGTGCAAAATTTCAGCCCGCTAAGCCCAGTACTTTCAGCTCTGCATTGTCTGTCAGTCAGTCAGTAACGGAAGAGCTAATCTATCCAATAATCTAGCCAATCAGAGTTTAGGAAGGTTTAAGAGTCTTCAATAATACTAGGTTTTTTTTGTGTGCAAAAAACTGCTTTTTGTAATTTAAGTTTTTGCAAAATCCCTAGTTTTTTTTTTGCAAGAAAAATTAAATTCACGTCCATTATGTCCTATCCCATGTACCGATTCCGATGAAATCCAAGTCCTTACGCCAGCCCACTTTCTTATCGGTCGGACGCCGATGGCATTACCCGACTACGACCACATAGATGTCCCAGCACATAGACTAACCCATTATCAACAAATTCAACAGCTGTACCAGGACTTCTGGAAAAGATGGTCTCGAGACTATATTGGGCTGCTACAACAACGAACAAAGTGGAGAGCGGCGAAGCAGTTAAGACATAGTCTTAACTTCTTAATTGTGCGAGTGCGTGACTCAGTATTTAGGTTAAGAAACTTAGGACACTGATTTATAAAATGTGGTTCGGTGCAATGAGGACATCTATTACTAGGCCTACCTTTTGTACTCGGCTGGGTTGTGGTTACAAATGCTCGCTTGGTTGTATTCAGCTTGTTTTCGGTTAATTGGCTTGACATTGTCTCCAGTAAATCGGCGCGGGACCGCAAAAAGGCCTTGAAATCCTGTAATGAAGGCAATTCCTTTGAGTTGACTCTTTCCTCCCACTTACTTTGCATGGAGGGTTCAAGCTTAGAGGACAAAAAAAATATAATTAATAGGTCCCAGTCGGCAATTGGTACATTTAATGCCTTAATTGTGCGTAAATGTTTTGAAATGTTATCTACGAGGCTACGTAAGGCTGACGGTGTTGAGGGTACAGTATCAATGTGGAATAAAGCCTTCAAATGGTTATTTATAATAATTCTGGGATTATTATATCTTTCGCACAATAACTTCCAAGCTAAATCATAACTATCTTCGGAATATTCTAATGCCCCAATGACCTCTAAAGCGCTTCCCTTAAGACAGGAGCGCAAATATTTATATTTTTGAATCGGTTTCAATTTGCCCTGATTAATTAACGCATCGAAAGTATCTCGGAATTCTATCCACTGTTTAATCTCGCCGTCAAAGTTAGGTAATACAATGTCCGGATATTTAATGTTTTCTGTGTCATCTGACTTAATTTCCTCCTTAGGTTTATGTGACGGACCTGCGGAGGTTGTATTTTTTATCTCGTTTAAGTATTTAGTCGCAATTGAAATAGCTTGATAATATTCCCTGTCAAAATTTTCCCTGTGGATTATTTCCTCATCGTAATTTTCGCACAATGTTTCAATGTTATCTTGACATTGTTCGAAATCATCAAAAAGTGATTTAATTTTTTCGGTACGGAACTCTAAATCGATAACTTGATCCACATGAAGCTTTTTTAAATCAAGGGATGCCAAATGCTTGCGGTACAGGGTTAATTTTCCCTTGCACACGCCTCGTTTCTTTTTTAATTCCTTTAATATTTCGGTTTCTGTGGACATTTTGCGAGATAACTAACGATGGAATAGATTAGGATTAATAAAGGATCTAGGAAAGTGATTAAAGAACGGCCAACCCACTGTTCGGCCGGATACCTGGTACCCTGGTGGTTCCGTTCCCTCGGTAAATCCGTTTGAATCTTGTCTTAGCAGCGTCCAATTTTGCAATTTCGTCGTGAAAATATTGTCCTCTCGTCCGTAGATTCCAACTGCTGTAATATTTCCCGATTATTCCGAAATATAAGCGACTTTCCACTTGTACACGTAGTCCAGTAGGCGTGGTCCGTTTCGGGTTGGTCGGTCTCGGTAGGTTGTTCGCGATGTTTCCGCCACGAAAATGTAGTATTTTCGCCGACGCAATGAAGCGTTCCTCTTTTTCCTTCAGGATAGGCTATTCGCGTTCAAAAAACTAGGGGTCACCATATCGCTCATGTGCTGCAAGAACGTGTTATTTCATAACTATACCGTTTTGCAGTAATTATATAGTAAAATCCGCCGCATCGTGCTCTACTTGCTGCAAAAACGCGATATTTCTAGCTCCAAAAATGACTGAGCAATGAGGAAAAAGGTCAGCAATCTCCGGTTTAGTGCCATCTCTTTTCGACCATATGTTTATTGCAAGAACGGTTTACATCAGTATCACCGCTCGCTTATAAAGATAAATGCTGACCGATTGCGACAAGAGCGTAACAAGACATAGTGTCACGGTTTTGATGAAAAGGCAAACTCACTATAATTTTATTTCTGTACTAATTATATCTGCTAAAACGGAACATTTGTGTCTAAATCATTTTTGTTGTAAAAATTTTAATCGCAGGATATGGTTCAAATCGAGATGTACCGATGTTGCTGAAAAAAACTAAAATTTTCGTTGGTTAAGTTCAGATGTTCCGTTACAGCTGATAATGCAAAGTACAAAATGTTTAGTCTTGACGTTGGTTGTCTCAAGTTATCACATTTTTGATGAAAAATAACAAATTTTCACAACGGATAGCTAGCAATGTTGCAATATAGATGACAAAAAAATTGTCTAAATGCAACTTATTTTTTTTAGGTCTTGCAAGATTTTATACCTTGTCCGAAGGTATGAACGTAGCGAAATATCTCTGCGCTTCTCAATGTTTCGCATTTGCCACTAAATCTTCGATCACGTATGTCTGGTAGTAGTTGTGATTATAATCAGTGAACGACGCTATTTGGTGTTATGAGAAAAGTTGACTATGTGCAATGTTTATGAATATCCCTATGCATGTTTAGGAATAAATGAAGTATGCATGTTTAGGATACAGAAGTCCTAAACCATCCCTAGTTATATCATCATCACCTCAGCCGAAAGACGCCCACTCCACATAGATCAGACGTCGTGGTCCACAGATCGCAATACCGACTGATCCTTGCATCCCAACCGCAACCTTGTGAGGGGTCTGCCTACTTTATGTCGTCTGGTGCGTGGTCGCCACTCGAGAACTTTTCAGCCTTTTGTGACCATCTGTTCTTCGACATTGTTAAGACGATGTGGTCATGTGTCACGTGAATCGGATTATTATGGGAAAGCAACTACGTTGACCACATACTCACTCTCTAGTCTCTACCTCCATAGTGTCAATGTCGATGGAATGACCGTGCCTATTGACATTAAGAATCGCTAACCCAACTTAGTATATGTTTTCACATACATACATACATAATATCACGCCTTTTATTCCCCGGAGGGTTAGGCAGAAGCACCAGCTTGAGAGCCGGACCCACGTTTAGCCGAGTTTATGCTTTATTACCAACGTGACAATAGGACGTATATGTACGTATATGTTTTCTAAAAGTTAATTTACTGGAGTACTTACTTTAAGTAAAAAAATCATGGTGTATAAATACACAAATAGTTCTTTAAAAAAAATTAAGTCCACTATTGTATGCCTATATATGAAGATAATCTCTATGTATGAAGATAATATTGGGGACCGTAATTTACAATTTAATAGCAATTTAAGCTTTATTTTAAATGTTGTTGCAATTATAGTAGGATAAGTCACATTTTAAACGTGCTTATTCAAAGAATATTAAGCTAACAGAATATGCGATTTTTACTGCAGTAACGTGTCTTAATTAAAATGATCCATACAATAATTTTATGGAGTGATATATTTATATCACAGATTATCAATAAAAACGTAACAATACTACCAAATTTGTAAAATGATTGGTGTTTATAACTTTTTTTTGTCAGCAAAAACGGAACATATCTGTTTGTCTCGCAATATTTCTAAGTTTTTACAAGAATAACGCAACAAGGAGGTCCGTTTTTTAAATAGAAAATCATAAAAATTAAAATACTTGGTTAAATAGTCTGAATGCAAGCTATAACGATAAACGGATAGTTTGTGAAGATATGTTGTAAAGAACCGCATATTCCAAACATAATAATAAAAAAGTTACACGAATTTCAAACTTTCAAAAGCGTTTTCCCAAAAATTTGGTTTTTTGACTTATCACGTTCTTGTCGCAAATGAGCGATATGTAGGGTTGGCGGACAAGAAAACTTGGTAAGATAAAATAAAAAATGATGTTTATTGAACGACTGCTCGGTTAGTTCTATTCTACAGTTAGTGTAAGTGGTATGAGCGGTTAACATAATATACTAGCGACATCTATTGACATAATAAATTATTCGATCGATACAATACAAACTTGCATATTAATTAGGGTAAGTAAGTGCAGTGAGCAGGTTACCAAGCCATTGCGTTGTTAGAGTAACATACAAGATGGCGCTTGCTAACACTAATTATCATATCTTCCTACGACATATATATTGATAATAGGTAAGTCAATGAAACTAACCAATATATAATTGTTCTAACCAGGTGAGAGAGAGTCATACGACGACTGGGGCAGCAGATCCTCCCTCACGAAGTCTATCCACGAGGAGGTAAGTCTTTAAGACCATTTACTATTAAAACATAGACAAGGTAAGTATGTATCTTCGTCTTCTTCTTCAGTTGTGGGGGTAGAGAAGTGCCTGCACTTAGCTCGCGAACTTGAAGCCATTGTGCATTTCCCCACATTTATAGGAGCCATCTGAGCTCATCAGCAAACTGCAGGATGAGGCCAGGAGCTCCAACAGCTCAGTCAAGGTAAGTATGTAATTTATCTTAATTATCACACTAATATTATAAAGGCGAAAGATTGTGTGTATGTTTGTTACTTCCTCACGTCTAACTCTAAACAGCTGTAGCGATTCCAATGAAATTTGGTATGGAGTTAGCTGACATGACACCCTGAATTAACACATACCTAGGCTACTTTTATTTAATTGCAAAGAAAGAAAGAAAGAATATACATTTATTTAACGAATTAAAAGTTAGGAGGTAGAAATATAACATAGAACAAGTTAAAATAAAATAAAAATAATAAAAAAAACCAGTGTCCACCTGCCTATTACCACAATACCTAATACAAAGCCTAATTGCACTGCAGTGCACAGGTAGAAATGTTATAAATGAAAAAGAAACTCTGTCTGTCTATCTCGCTGTCACGCCAAAACTACTGTACCGATTTAAATGAAATTTGGAGAGATAATCTAAAGTCTGAGAAAGTCATGCTGTCGCGCCCGAACCGCAAACGTGCGATAGAGTTGGACCTAATTTTTTGGTGAAATTTGCGTTTTGGGGGAAAACGTTTTTCACTACCTAAATCTTAGCAAATCACGATGATTTTGATGTCCATCGCTTCAGCAATAAATAATGTAGGTTTATACGTTTTCCTTTTTATTTTCATATGTAATGGTTTCGTAAAAAGAAAACAATTAATCCGAACAAATTTTTATCACAAAATCTCTATAATCAGGGGCCTATAAATCGGAATCTGTTGCGAATTTTAATAAAAGGAAAAGATACAATACAAACCTAGTTTTTTTATAGTAACTTACTATAATTTCATGGGAATCATCATCAATCAATACATAGTATAAAACAAAGTCGCTTTCCGCGTCTGTCCCTATGTATGCTTATATCTTTAAAACTATACATAGGATTTTGATGCGGTTTTCATTAATAGAAAGAGTGATTCAAGAGGAAGGTTTATAAGTATAATACATGCACAAAATATTAATAGATTAGGCGGTACGAAGTTCGCCGGGTCGACTAGTTTTTAAAAATAATTTGTAGTGGAAAAACGTTTTCTGTTACTAACTCGAAAAAGTAAAGTATATGCCCGACGGAGTATGAGACGGTTCGAGTCAGGATACTCGAGATAAAACTTGTGCGAGTTGCAAATCGAGCGAGAAGCTTCAGAAGCACTGACTGTGTGTGTCGGCCTTTTCGCCATGTGGTCTATCAATAAAAAAGTTATTCCAGGCAAACGTACGTGTCGTGTTTCCGTTAGTACTTTATCGTTTTTTTATGAGAAATAAGAGTTGTTTTGATGACATTACAAGATATACCAGCATTACAAAGTTTAATAACTCTTTAGTATCCATTATGCAAAAATGACCTTATCTGCAACGAAATAAAGTGCAAATTAGCTCTCAGAAAAATTAGCTACATGCGGAGTATCAACATTATTATCTGGGGGGTACTAACTAATTTAGGAAAGGGTTTACCTGCCCACCCTGGAAATTATAAAATTCTTCGTTATATTTAGAACAGTAATTTACATAACAAACTTTGTCTTAAAGATTATTTATGAAACTTAATAATAAAGCATGACACTCTGTAGATTGTTATTACCTAAATGTTTCGGGGATCTTCTGAATTCGGGGCTTTGAGTGTGATACGCGTTATCATTTATTTATAATGACCCTATTAACGGCCAAAACTGATAGCACTTCACAATTCCATGTGGTAACAAACAGCATAGATAGCAACCGTCCGATCTCTTCCCATATGTGCAGTAAAAGTCCTTCGTTAAAATACTTTATTTAGGATACTGAATTCAGGACAATTTAATACCCCCTTTTATTGTTACCAAACCCGCCTGCCAAGTGAGGCAATTATGGCAAAACCACTATGGGAGATACTATGTCTAAGAGTAAGATACCTTATTGACCTATTTACAACTTACAATAAAAATAATAAAAAAAAAAATCGTGGTTCGTTAGTCTCGCTAAAACTCGAGAACGGCAGGTCCGATTTAGCTGATTTTGCTCTTAAAATTTTTGGAAAAATGGGTAAGATTTTTTTAATTATTTAGGCGCGATACGCCGGACGGAACAGCTAGTAAAATATTTTTTTTTTCTTCCACACAGTTTAGTTAGCAATATGCTTTATAAACAAACCCGCGAAGCAAAAATATGGGCCCCCGCGCCTCCCGCATCGCTGCAATATGAATACGTCACTGGCTATGTCGGCGCTGCCTTTCGTTCGCCAGTTTCCTTCGTCTCCCGTTGCGAACGGACGTACCAAAACGCTCGTTACGTCCGTAAAACAGTACCTTATAACTGAAAACTTTATAACGTAGTAAGAAAAATATGAAACTAGTTTGACAAGTGAGTGAAAATTTGTGTGAAAAAAGGGTGTCAAAGAAAAATAACGGTTTCGAAAAACCGGTCGCGTGAAAGGTCGCGGTTTCGCAAGTTCGCCCCGCTTTGCGCTTTGAGATTGACCCACTCTGTGACGTCACGGACGGCGAGAGTTCGGTTTTCAAAGTTTTTTTTTTTTAGATTTTTTTTTAGTGGCCAGTTTAGTAGGTATTTGGATTGTTTATTTGTTTTTTTTTTTTTTTTTGTGAATTGCGTTGATGTTTGAAATCGGTGTTTGGTTTGGTAATGTAAACAAACATGGGGACGATTGTGCGATGAAATCATTGGTCAGAATCTTAATCTAATAAGATTCTAAATTTCTACGTATGGTTAGGTCAGAATTTAACAAAAGATGGGTATTTTGTGTGTTGGCTGCTGATCCCTGTTGGCTATAATATATATTTAAATTTTTAACCGACTTCAAAAATAAGGATCTTAGTTTTTCCGCGATTATCTTAGGTTTAGCTGAACCGATTTTGAAGCAGTTTTCAGAAAAGTAATAGTTACATTCAGGAGAAGGTTTTGGTTTACATTTTAACCGACTTCGACATCAGTTTATTAAAAGCGGGTCCCTAGAAAAAATCCAAATATTTATTCTAATAGTTCCTTTAAATATAACTTAACCTATATTTATCTGAATAAATAATAGGAAATGAAGAATCAAGAGGTTTATCTGTCATTTTGTCGATCATCTCCATACATTTTCCTACATTCACATGTCAAAAGCTATTAAAAGTGACAAAAAGATTCGACAAATGCTTCGTCATGCTACGCAGGCTGACCTGACGTAGAACAAAATGAATATTAACAAATTGTATAATACGTACCTACCAAAATGTATCTTTATTTTTCTGCTATTCCTACTAGATTTAAACGACCTAACAGTAAACTGACCGCGATGGTAAACCGTTTTTAATGAGAGTTAATTGAATCGTTTGGCGTTTATCAAAATAAAGGATATGGCAATATAACCAACGGCTAAGTGCGAATCGGGGGAATCTAAGAAGGTTCCGGACTTAATAATAATAATAATAATACATCACACTCAGAGCCCCTAACTAGGAAGAACCTGTATCTAGGGTACCCCCGAAACACACACAGAGACGAACATTACACCCAGACCGGAAACAAACATCGATATTCATCATATCAATTTTCGCCCCGGGAATCGAACTCAGCTGGTGCACACGCTTACTCAGTCCACATCACTGCCAGCTGAGCCACGGAGCAGTCAAGGACTTTATGTAGAGACCAGAGAGATCAGTTAAAATTGACATATCGATTTTCATCTCGGTATCTTCGGCTCGCCTGTTCAAATGTGCGCTGTGCCTAAGACAGTTGCAAACTTTTAAACGACTGTTAGTTAATTTACATACACTTATGTCATACATACATGGGTCAGCCTTGGATGTAACAATGCAGGTTCTATTGTATCGATTTTTATCATAGTTCTGTTGAATTCTACTATGGCGCATACAAGCGTTAAGGGGCCAAACGGTGCAAAACTAGCGCCACTTTGATAAATAATTTATATCTTCTAAACCACGGCCGAAATCGAAAATATGCGCCTTTGACTCCCTAGATAATCTTGCTTAGAATTTTTAGGGCCCTGGTGTGTAGCTTTCATGTTTAAAATCAAAGTAAAAAACCGTTATGAAACTAAAGTGGCCGCTTTAGATTTTGAACCTGAAAACCTAGAATTTTTAAGGCCATGTTGTGTACAACATGGCCTTAAAAATTCTAGGCAAGATTATCTAGCGAGTCAAAGGAGTATATTTTTTATTTCGGCGAATATTGATATGATGAATATCGATGTTTGTTTCCGGTCTGGGTGTGATGTTCGTCTCTGTGTGTGTTTCGGGCACCCTAGCGCAAACGCTAAAGAAGCACAACTATAATAAAGAGGAAACATGTGAATGTTTATAATAGTGGTGTCGAATCGAACAGGCTCAAAAACTACTGCACCGATTCAAAAAATTCTTTTACTATTAAAATTCTACGCTGATGAACATAGTTCTTCGTTAAAATAACTTCTATCCTATCTTCTTTATATAGAATTTAATTGCTTTTCGTTTGTCTTGCTAAAACTCGAGAACGGCTGGGCCGATTTAGCCGATATTGGTTTGTAATGCTAAAAGTATTCAAGGAAAGGTATAAACGGTGTGAAAATATGGAAAAATCCACTCGGATGAGCTCTTGGCCACGGCTAGGTCTTTTATAAATGATTGTTTATATTACGTTATCAGAATGGGCACAACGTTATCTCTCAGGCAAACCGTCACAATTAAACAGCTAAGCCCATTTTAATGCAATTATCGCTAAAGAGTATCTCACGGGTCAATATTGCGACACTAAAGATTACCTAAACGACGACGCATCGTTCCTGCGTGACCTGACTTCGGTTCCCGGCAATTTTTTTGTATGATATATGAATATGTGTTTCTGGTACTCTAGCTAGACTTAGGTTCTTCCTAGTAAGAGGAAGAGGCTCTGTGCGTTATCTACTACTTATTGTAAAGAGGAAAGATTTGATAATTTGTATGTTTTAATTGCTGTAAGTAAATAATAATCAATATAAAAAAGTCAGCTAAGAAGCTAGTAATCTGACTCAACTGAACTATGCAGATAATTATAAATGTAGGTATGTAGAAAAATCTATATTTCTCACTGAGTAATCTAACTGTTACTTACGGATTACGTAGTTAATAATAATAATAAGACATCCACTCAGAGCCCCTAACTAGGAAGAACCTGTATCTAGGGTGCCCGAATACAGAGACGAACATTACACCCAGGCCGGAAACAAACATCGATATTCATCATATCAATATTTGCCCCGCCCGGGAATCGAACCCGGGTGCACACGCTTACTCAGTCCACATCACTGCCAACTGAGCCACGGAGCAGTCAAAGTTTTAACTGGCTTTTATGCACTGTTTTTTTGTTTATAAAGCCTCTTTTGATTTCCACTGCTGGGCCTCCCCCGATTGCTTCCATAATGCACTTATAATAGCTATCTATTGCGGGCTCTTTATTATGCTTAGTAATAAATTCTCTATGGCTAAGATTGACCCATTTAAAAATGAGTAGGATGTTTGAATATCTTTATCGTTGCAAGCTGTAACTGATAAGCAATGTTTAATAAGATCATACCAGTTTTTCTATCATGACACTTAGTTACTAGTTAGGTAAAAAATGTGTCTAAGGTTGGTTGGGATGCACGACTAATGCATTATCATCATCATCATTAACTGCTTTCTAGCTCATTTGGCTCGGCAGTTCTGTGGTGGACTGAGACGAAGGTTATTTTATTAGGTACAAGCTTTCCCGGCTTAATTCGTTACGCCATAGAATAGAAAATACTACAAAAGAATTGGCTTTATAGACTACTAGTCGACCCGGCATACTTCGTACCGCCTAACCTTTTACTACGTTGCTCATGTATTAAACTTATAAACCTTCCTCTTGAATCACTCTATCTATTAAAAAAAAACCACATCAAAATCCGTTGCATAGTTTTAAAGATATAAGCATACATAGGGACAGATGCGGGAAGCACTTTGTTTTATACTATGTATTGATGTTCTTTGGACTGCCCAGAATGGCCGAATTAAAAACAAACAACAACAACAAACAACAACAACAAACCACCTGTCAAAATATGTAAACAACGGAAAAAATATTTCACCTTGGGTTACATTATTTGAGTTTAGTTAAGGATCCCTAATTTTTTTGAAAATCTTATAAGCCTATGACACTCGGAGTTAATGTAGCTTCCTACCAGTGAAAGAATTTTTCTAATCGGTTCAGTATTTCCGGAGCCTATTCGTTACAAACAAACAAACAAATCTTTCCTCTTTATAATATTGGTATAGATTCTGTGGTTCTATCTATCCTATGGATTAGAAGTCTAGATCTTGTGTCTCGAGTCTAGACTAGCGTAAGACTTTTGAACTATTAAATCCTATCTTAGTGGATTTAGTTATGGTTCGTTAGTTTGTGGAATCATAGGAAGCTTTTGTTCTTATGCCGCCGTTCGGTCGTTTACAATGCGAGTAAGTTTTTGTGAATATTTGAATGTTTACTTTAAAGCAATTAATTGTTAATTTAATGAAACTTATATGTGACTTCGAAGGTAAACATTGTTTACAATGGACAAACATCCATACAAACATACATACATACAAGTCAAACTGATAACCTCCTTTTTTGAAGTCGGTTCATAAAAGAAAAATAAATGATCCGTTCTGGTATTTCTTATTTTATTGTCACATAATATTATGTACCTACTTCAATACATAGTCAATATCAATACATAGTATAAAATAAAGTCGCTTTCCGCGTCTGTCCCTATGTATGCTTTAATCTTTTAAACTACGCAACGGATTTTGATGCGGTTTTTTCTAATAGATAGATTGATTCAAGAGGAAGGTTTATAAGTATAAAACATGCAGAAAATAGTAATAGGTTAAGCGGTACGAAGTTCGCCGGGTTGACTAGTATAGTATAAAATGAAGTCACTTTCCGCGTCTGTCCCTATGTATGCTTAAATCTTTAAAACTATGCAACGGATTTTAATGCGAGTTTTTTTAATAGATAGAGCGATTCCAGAGGAAGGTTTACAAGTACAATACACGCACAAAATAGTAATAGGTTAGGCGGTGCGAAGTTCGCCGGGTCGACTAGTACAATATAATATCACGCAAGACGTATTTGATAAGAAAACCATTTTGCATTAAGAGATAAAGTGTTATTTTCAGATCTTATGTCGATTTGTTCTTTTCATTTTATTTTTTAAATGAATGTCACATAAATCTGTATTAAAAACATATGTTCTATAAATTGTGAAGATAAACCGCCTACTGTTCAGAGTGGGTAGAGTGATGTTTGCTTGTTTGTTGCGCAAGGCACGGTCACTAGTAAACTACTTTAGGTAGTTTTATAGCTTATTCAGGGTTAATTGAAAACAACGTTATACCTATACGACAAAAACATTGGACATAGGCCTCCCCCAAAGATCACCACGATGCCTTACCCTTACTCACTGATCCGCTGAGAGAACTCTGTTCTCTTGCAGCCTCCATAATCACGTGATAACGTAGTGGAGGTCTGCCTGCCTACTCTGCAAAAAAAACTCCGAGCAAATACCTTTCTTTACGTCAGCGGAAATCTGAAAAAAGGGCACCGATGATATCTATAGGTAGATACTTTTAACTGGACTCAAAATATTATTCATAATAAGCTTCCATTAGAAACGGCATCCGAATTTACGACTTTTCTTTGAATGTATAACAGGAACAATAAAACAAAAGTATACATTTTTAATATATAACAAAGATAGACAAAAGCTTTTAGCTTCCAAACGTTTTACTGTTTGATCACACGATATAGCGTGAGCGCTCTACATTAGTTATTGCTTTACTTGTACTCTCTGACTGAATACTTTTTGGGCTGTAATAAAACCTAGCAAATATATGACATATAATAATAATAAACGTATCACACTTGAGCCTCTAACTAGGAAGAACCTGTATCTAGGATGCCCGAAACATATACAGAGACGAGCATTTACACCCAGACCGGAAACAAACATCGATATTCATCATAGCAATGTTCACCCCGCCGGGAATGGAACCTAGGTGCACCCGCATCTCAGTCCACATTACTGTCAACTGAGCTACGGAGCAGTCAATAATGTTTGTTTTATTAGATCCGTCCGCTTTTATCGTATAAATTTTAATAATTTTAATAATCTATACCAATATTATAAAGAGGGAAGATTTGTTTGTTTGTTTGTAACGAATAGGTTTCGGAAATACTGAACCGATTTGAAAAATTATTTCACTGGTAGGAAGCTACACTAACCCCGAGTGTCATAGGCTATATTAGATTTTAAAAAAAATTAGGGATCCTTACCTAAACTCAAATAATGTAACCCAAGGTGCAATATTTTTTCCGTTGTTTACATATTTTGACAGGTGGTTTATTCGGCCATTCTGGGCAGTCAAAAGAACATAGTCTAAAGAGCCAAGTCTTTTGTAGTATGTTACATTCTATGGCGTAACGAAGTAAGCCAGGGCTGATATGTTACCCGCTGCTTCGCCAGCGTAATTTTTCTTCGAAGCGCTCGAAACTGTTATCCCGTTTCCATTATTATTATTTTTTAATTAAAAGTATCATATGTCTGTCTCGTGTTCTTTATTACCTACTAGTCGACCCGGCGAACTTTGTACCGCCTAACCTATTACTAAGTTTTTCATGTATTATAGTTATAAACCTTCCTCTTTAAACACTCTATCTATTGTCGTAAGGCAAGGCAAACATTGTTTGCCTGAGCCAATTGGTGGGCACCCTGAACTACCTCGCCTCTCACAGTATAGGATACTTTACCAAATAACGTATCAATATTAATTAGATTAGTCTTATTGAGTTTCAATAAGCGATATATTGTATCCTGTATTGAATAAATAATTTTTTACTTTACTTTACATTAAAACAAACCGCATCAAAATCCGTTGCATAGTTTTAAAGAAAAAAGCACATATAGCCACAGCAGACACACGGCGGGAAGCGACTTTGTTTTATACTATGTATATTGAAGTACAAATTTTGATCCATATCGGTTTAGGCACAACTCTGACACTTCATAGTAATAATTGGTCCCTATATTAAATAAATGCTAACCAACTAAGAATTTATTGTAATAAACTCAATTTAAAACTATCTCAGCCAGCTCTCATAGATAAATAATAAATAAATAAGTTTATTCAATTTTCAACTTTACAAAAGTATAAAAGCGAGGAGTCTCCTTTTAAGTATTAACCTGTATCAGGAGACCCCGATCTTTCACATTGTCACATGCTTTTCAAAATATATTCTAAATATGTTAAGTTAAGCTGATTGATACATAAATATAGCTTAATACTATTTCTAATTCTAGTTACACAAATAGAGAAAAAAGAAAAAATAACAATAATACTAACAATAAATTTTTAATTTAGATTTTTTAATTTTAAAGTTACTAAGGAAATAAAAAGGTATTAGGTTACATTTATTAGGTTTTCAATTTCATCATAATTCTGCTTCAAAAGCCAGCTGCATAAGAGTTTTTTAACATCTACAGTTTTAATGGGGTAAATATTTAACAATTTGTTTATCTTATTATATAAATGACTTGTAATAAACTTATACTGCCTTTTTGCGAAAGCTGTCCTACTGTTAAATATAGGAGCCACTGTATGTTTGCGTCTACTTTCATTTTTTTTGGCGTCAAATGGTAATTTTGCATGCATTTTTAGGACACATTTTAAAATGAATAATTTTCTGACTGATAGTAGCTCACTGTTCGCATAGAGTTCTGATGTAGGAAAACGGAATGGTAACGAGTACATGACTTTAAGAAGACACCGTTGAGATCTTTCTATAGCTAAGAATCTTGTTTTCGCTGCACCACCCCAGACCACAATACAGTACGAGATTATAGATTCCACCAAGGCTAAGTAAATTTGTTTGATGAGCTCCTTGGAACAAACATGTTTAAGCATTTTAAAAATCCAAATAAGTTTTCTTATTCTGGAGGAAACAAGTTCAATGTGAGGATACCACGTCAAGTGTTGATCCAATATTACACCAAGATATTTCACTGTCTCAACTTTTCTTAATTTTGGACACTTACATACTAATGTGCTAGATCTGTCACATTTGTGTACAGAAACAGTAAAATCACTACCAGGTTGAGTAGTACTGTTCAGCGAAAAACACATGAAATTTGTTTTTGAGGTGTTTAACGTTAATAATTTTCTGTGTAACCAATAAGAAACCTTTGATAGACCTTCCTCTGCTCGACTATGAACATATTCCCAAGAGTCTCCCGTGAAAACAAGAGCAGTATCGTCTGCGTAGCAAAATATGCTTCCATCCTCCATATCCAAATTACACAAGTCATTGATATATATTAGAAACAGAGTAGGCCCTAAAACACTACCCTGCGGCACACCATAACTTATATCAGCTTCGTCGCTGATGATATTATCAATTTTTACCTTTTGTTTACGTTCCTCTAAATAATTTTTGAATAATTGTAAGGTAAAATCTCGAATGCCTATGTTTTCCAATTTTTGTAATAAAATGGGGATGGAAACAGTGTCGAAGGCCTTTTTGAGATCTATGAAAACTGCCAAACTTTTCTTACCCTTATCCAAGTTATCCTCAATCAGTGAACAAAGATCCATCACAGCATCCTCAGTTGACCTTCCATGCCTAAAACCGTACTGCTTAGGAGACAATATTCCAAACCTTACCAAGTAGCCAAAAAGTCTATTGTTTACCAACTTCTCCATTACTTTTGAGATACAAGGTAAGACTGAGATGGGTCGAAAATTATTGACGTCGTTATCGTCTCCACTCTTATAAACAGGTGTTATTATAGATTTTTTAAGTCTTGTAGGAAAAAAACCTTTTTGAAAAGATAAGTTAACAAGGTGGCTTATTATTGGTGAAACAATGTTTTTGGCCAGCTTCAGAAATGCTGTTGGAATATTGTCTTCACCAGATGCACTACTCGATTTAAGATTAGCAATGATACTCTTTACCTCGTTTACATCTGTGTCAAGCAAAACAAAAGACGAAAGTTGCGAATGTGCCGTTAATTTTGAGTTAACTATTTTTGTGCAGTATTCCGAATTATCATTAATAATTTCTTCAGCAAGATCTTTTCCTATATTAGCAAAGAAAGTATTTATCCTATTAGTTGATTCTTCGGGAGATGATCCGCATTTAAGTAAGCCATTATTTTTAGATTTTGTGTTGTTAAGGTTTGTAATATTTTTAATGTTTTTCCAGAGAGCTTTCGAATTTTTTTCAGAGTTTTTTAACAGATCACTTTCATATTCTCTTCTTAGTTTTAGATTCCTTCTTACTATATCTATCCACCTAGACTTTAAGAGATAAGTACAAAAATAGTCGTCCAATCTATACGGCACTACACCCCCACCACCTCGTTCGTAACAAGCCTGGTCGGGACACAGGCATGAGCGGAGCGATCAGCGGGGCGTTTTCATCAAACATTTTCTAGCGATAACTTTCTTCTACACTTCACTACTGGAGGTCTGCCTTCAGCTCCGTTTTCTTCGTATTTTGTTCTCTGAAAAGTCGTAAATATCTGTTACACACTTCCTATACTGTCCTATCCATACGTTTCATATAAATCCAATATCTACCGTCTATCAGGTGGCCACTTTTAGCAATACTTTGTAGATTTCTTTGGACTTCAACCTAAAAGCTATACAGAAGAAGTGCCCTAAAAATACTAGGCTTCATTATCTAGTGTCATACTGTGCCACATTTTTGATATTTACTTTAGTTTACAAGATTTTTTTTCGCAAATGGCGCTAGCATCGCTGTTAAGTAGCTCTTAACTTACAGTCCTTTCCCTAATTAACTCGTTAATGAACAAAATATAAATAACAACTTAATTGCACACCCTTAATTCTTAAAGGGTTATCCTCTGCATAACCCTTTAAGAAATAAAGGCACCAGCCCCCGCAGCATGACGGACCATTTGTCGAATCTTTCTGTCACTTTTAATCGCTTTTGACATTTCAATGAGGGAAAATTGTGGAGACGATCGAAAAAAGTGACAGATAGATACGACAAATTCGACAAATTGTCCGTCAAATAAAATACGCTAAATGACAATCTTTGGGACTTGGTTCAATATATGTAATCTCAACATGTCCTAACCCCACGCCACCCCCCCGTCGACCCCCTAAACTCCCAGCGGCGGGTGGCTGTATGGGGGTGTGACCTTGGCCTCCTACAGACCGTCTGCAGCGTTCTGCTAACTTGGCTATACTTTACACGTTGTTCATTGTTCTTCAGCTAGATATGGATATGTATGATATTTGTTTTTCGTTACTTTGTAATTTTTCCACACAAATGGAACGTTGGAACGTGGAGGAAATAGTTTTCAATGATAAGGCTATCACTCATTGAGGCATTGCACTCTATCTTTCTACTTCTACTATTAAAAAAATTAATCGTGGTTCGTTAGTCTCGCTAAAACTTGAGAACGGCCGGGCTGATATGGCAGATTTTGGTTTTGAAATGTTCGCAGTAGTCCAGGGAAGGTTGAAAAGGTGAGAAAATATGGAAAAATGTAGAATTGTAAGGCGCGACGCGAAGTTCGCCGGAAAAGCTAGTTTGTAATATTTGTAATATTGGCAATATAAAGAGTTTTTTATGGCTATGTCGGACTTTATGACTTTAGTTCTTCTGCGGATCGCATCAGTTCGATTCGATCTCACAAGGACATTCGATCATCGGCCCTTCACATTGCCCTTTGAGTGACTTTTAGCTTTCTTAGCATGGTATCATGATTTGATTCCGAGAGGAAAATCCGTGCCACTTAATTCGGTCTAAAATGTTCACAAGTTCAGATGCTATATGAGTTTTGAAGGTTTTATAAATCAAGTGATTCTCTTACCCTCTTATTCATAAAAAGTTAAAGAGCATTTTAGTTATTTGACGTATGTCAATTTAGACTGGATGTCACGTATTTACCACTCAACAAACCAGAGAAGTAGATCTCCAGTAAGGCTACTTAAAATTTACTGTATCTTTATGAATAAGACGGTTAATCTATAAGAGGTAAAGATCTGGAATTTTAATATAACGTTTTTGAGGATATAATAAAGTTTTTTATAACTGAGAAACACTAGTGGAATAAAAAAACCTCGATACATTATTTCGTCAAAGATAACCATTCCAAAAAACGGGAACAGCTAGTTCTTCCAAATTACTAACTAGTTTTTTATGAAACTACATAGGAATAATGATAATAAAGTATATCAAATTCTGGTTATTCAAATTTGATTTAAAAGTAATAATTAAAAAGATATTTAATATTTATTACTTTTTCCAATAAAATGTAGTAACCGATGTGGGCGACTGACATATGACTGTCCTTTTCCCTCAGTATGTTTGAGGGAAAAGGACATCCCTTGTTCCTCGGTCGCTTGATTTATTTCGTGTAATTGTAAAAATAGAACATGTCTTTGACACTGTTTCCTTATAAAGCTGAAAAGATGACCGAACTACGCAAGAATTTAGCTCTCAACTAAACCTAAAGTATACTTTAACTGTTATGAAATACGGTCGAAAATAACTTAATGTTTTCTATTGTGGTTCGTCATTGTAAAATAAACCGTATAGCATTGAAATAAGGTATAATTAAATGTACGCTTTACAATAAACTACGAATAGGTCTCAAAAGTAATTAGTTAATCAAAAATAAACAGCATCCGCTTAGGAATAAGGTTGAAAATAGTTTTTTGTGAGGCGTTGGCTGGCATCTAGCCAAGGAGGAATAGATTAGAACAGATTTCAGAGATTAAACTCTGAAGTCTCTGAACTGATATTCTGTTTGCTGCAATGCAACATCAAAAATACGGAGATGGTGTATAAAATTCATGAACATTTTCACGCTGTTCGTATACTTGCCTGGTCCTGGTACAGTGGCGGACAAGGAGGCCGTAACAGATTTGTCTATGGTTTCGTCAGCCCTAGACTGTATTACCAAAGAACAAGAGTTATTTTGCAATACAGAAAAACCGGAAGTGTTACACCGACCGTGTCCGCCACAGTACCTACATACCTACTAAGTAAATGTTCCTGACAACTCTTTAAAAAAATAAAGGGGTATGATTTGATTTAGCTTACTGAACCAAACAATTTTCTCAAATTAACATTTATTGTAATATCCCCAAAAATAGCAGCGACGGAACTGGAATCAGATTGGAAATCTAGTCTCGTACCGTATCACATTTTTGTGATTTTCCATTATTAAGATTATAAACCATAGCAAGTATTAAAAATCTGGCTATCAATGACACTGGATAATCTTGATTAGTATTTTTAGGGTACTTTTGTATAGCTTTTTGGTTAAAGAGAGAAGTTTTTGAAATTAGCTATCTTGCTGATATTTCCTAAAAATACAAAGCAATATTATCTAGTGTAATAGTGTGCCAGAATTTTGATATTGAATATACACGTTTAATTTTTTATTGTGGAGGATAACACACGTTAGGCATAGTTATGCAGGACTGATTACAGAAAAAAAAAATGAACCGTTCTTCGAAAGTTTTTGTAAAAAAAAAACTATGTGTAGCATCAGAGCAATGATCTACGGTGGATTAGCTGGCGCCAGACGAGTCAGGGGGTGGAGGGCAATGCGCTTGGGGGTGAACAAGGGGTCCATCGGTCTTAGATAAGTTTTTTTTTAATAAAAAAAAAAATCAATATTTAATAATAAAAAAAAATTGAGTCATATATATCATGCAAAGACTTAGTCCTGAAAGTTTCCGCCACTATAAAAAAGTGACTGTGTACATTGGCATTGGCGCTTGCATCATGGGTGTAAAAGGCCCATTAACAATAGAAAAACCCCCGTAGCGTTGGCTTGGCATGAACCGAGTCCATAATTACTATTCGCAGTCGGGGTCACAGTAATTGAGTTAGCTAACTAGGTTACTCTGAAAAAGGAAAACAGAAGGGCATATTGGGTTCATATAATAATTAGGTCGAATCTGGGGGGGGGAGATGATATTGTTATCTATATTATAAACCTTTTTTACTTTATGAACGGCACGGTGCAAACGAATAACAGCGTATGGATGCAAAACCTATAGCATAAGATAAGAGTTAGAGAAAACTTTATTGCGACTAAAACATAAAATAAATAATTAAACAAAGCAAAAGGCCGCCTTATCATGAAAAGCGATTACGTCCAAATGGCATAAGTACTTGTTTTTTTTTTAAACCTTATCTAAGGATTATGAACGCCAACATACAAAATCATCATCTTTTACAACCAAATCCCAACTGATTTATTTTCCAAACAACAGTCAGATAAAATTTCTTTCAAACAACAGTAATTAAATTGCTAAACAAAAAAAGATGTGAACCATAATAAATGCGAGCCGACACGCTGGCGTCCCTACGTTCAACGGAGCAGCGCTCCACCGCATACTACTACGGCGACCTTGAGCGCCTGCGCACAGCAAGCAGTCGCAACGAGAAACAAAATGGCCGCCCCAGACAAGATGGCGGCCTCAAACAAGATGGCGTCGAAGCCGGCATCGAGCTAACAGAGTACATTGAGCCTATAACAGTAGCAGACGACGTACCTAATACAGATATTCCGCCGTTGAGAGACCGTCTGCCGAGGCAGTACAGTCTTCCAGAATATTCCACGCCGGAAGGAGGAAGGAAATTTCCAGGGGAAACTTATTCAACAGCGGGAACGTTCCCGCTAAGAGAGAAGGAGCCACTTTTAGCGGAACTAGAGGTAGTTGGTAGATTGCCGCTAACAGAACTTGACGCTGGGGTTAGGAGGTCGAGCTCGTGGTATCTTTGCTGTCCTACTGTTGATGAGGAGAGGGAAAGGGAGACTGCTTGGAGATGCGCCAGCTGGACGCCTGTTACTACTCCGCCAGTAAGTTGGATTTTAGAGCAGAGGTTCTTTCGGCTGGTCCCGTAAACCTTGTGCATCCCTATGAAAATTAGAAACCCTAACCTTAACTCCCAATGGTGTGGTTTAAGGCGTCAGAGAACAGCCGAAGCACGGGTAGCAGCGTCTTTCAATGAAATACTTGAAGAGCCACACTGCGATCGCCAACCCGCCTGCCAAGCGTGGCGATTACGGCAAACTCCCTCAACAATGTTTGTCTATCTGTTTTGATGATTAGTAGTTCCTAAACTTGATTTTATGAGAAGTCTATGAAGACTACTTTATAAAATTAAGCTGATTTCCGTGGACCCATAACAGGTAAACATCATAATTTTTACCTAAAAACGTATTTTGGACACTATTCGACATATTATGTGGGTCTTGCCCACAGTATGCCACTGGGACAAACATTGTGGAGCTTAGCAGGCGGGTTTGCGATCGCAGTATTGCTCTTAAAGCTTTTCAACGAAGGTCGCTCCCGCTTATTCTTCGTCTGTTCCCATAGTCGCTTATTAAGCTTCATCTCTTCGGTTGGGAGGAAATGGTGTGGTGATATTTTATGCCGTCACCACAAGATCAAATCGATCAGATCTTAAATTTCCTTTTATAATATGAGAAGTCTTTGTTCCAGGTTGCAACCCAAAGCACGACAGAGAGGTCTTCGGACTACGTGAATCTGCTAAAGGCAGAAAGGGACACCCTATCGCGGGCGCTGTCGGCTGAAAAGGCGAGAGCACAGGTTTGTTTTAAGGCGAGGTGGAGCAGGGGCGCCCCCCGTGCGGCTTCAGGGAAAGACTGTGAAACCAACTGTCCATTAAAGAACAGACCAGTCTAGCAGAACACTGCGACTGCACCTTTTGTTTTTGAGAACTGTTTGAAAAGCCAAGCACCTTTCCCGTCGCGCGGGTGTGCGAAGAGGGGTATGTGGGCCTCGCACTCACTAATGCCCGATATCCAACTCGGTTCAAACTGTGTTGTTGGTTTAAGCTGCAGCTGACACTTTTTGTTTATATGAGAAAGAAAGTGACATATGCAGCTTAAACTACTGACGCAGATTAAACTAGTGATGAAGTTTAAACCGAGTTGGATATTACAGGCATAAAACCCCCCATGGCCGTCTTGGCGTTTTAGGGAAACTTTCCGGTTCCCGGGGTACCATAGATTATCGGCGTCCGAAGTCCTTCTCACGCTCAGCTGCTATCAGCTTCGTGCTTGGTTAGGGCGTATTGTTCCCTCCCCGGCTCGCCTTTGGAGCTGCGGCGGCACAGTGCCACAAGCTGTGCCGCCGCCCATCTCGGGGCCGTTTGATGAGTGTGTCGGGCCCGCGCCCTTCACACCCACGACTCCAAGAACCTCTTTTACTCGCCTGGAATATCGTAGCCCATATTTTTGCGCCCGGACCTACAGGGCTTAGGCAGACTGCAATATTCACAAATTTATACTGTTGTCACCAGAGTGCAGCGCGCGCGCACGACGCTCGCCTAGCGGAGCTTCACGCCGTCATAGCGGAGCTGCTGCGCCGCGGCCGAAGCGGAGCGGAGATCAGAGAGGAGACCGAAGGTAGCTCTAGATAGATCAATATAACAACTTGACTGCTCTGTAGCTCAGTTGGCAGTGACGTGGACTTAGATGCGTGTGCACCTGGGTTCGATTCCCGGCGGGGCGAACATTGTTATGATGAATATCGATGTTTGTTTCCGGTCTGGGTGTAATGTTCGTCTCTGTATATGTTTCGGGCACCCTAGTTGAAGGCTCTGAGTGTGATGCGTTATTATTATTATTATTAACAAGCGATAGACGTCCATTGTTGGAAATAGGCCTTTTCAGCAGATTGACACTTTTTCACAAGTACATTGAGGGGGGAGTTTGCAAGTCGGTTGTCGATTGCATTGTAAAAACCAGGGTCAATCAAACAGCTAACCAACATGTTGATTCATCATCATCATTTCAGCCGTAGGACGTCCACTGCTGGACATAGGCCTCCCTCAAGGCTCTCCATCTGTACCGATCGCAGGTGGCCTGCATCCAGCGTGGACCCGCAGCCTTGCGCAGATCATCCGTCCATCTGGTCGGTGGACGTCCTACGCTGCGCTTGCCGATCCGTGGTCTCCACTCGAGAACTTTTCGGCCCCAGCGGCCATCTGTTCTGCGGGCTATATGACCTGCCCATTGCCACTTCAACGAGCTTATCTGCTTGGCTATGTCGGTGACCCTGGTTTCTCTGCGTATGTCCTCATTTCTGATTCGATCCCGCAGAGAAATCCCGAGCATAGCCCGCTCCATGGCTCGTTGAGATAGTGATTACTTACTTACTTTACTTTTGCCCAATCTCCGCTGGGGAGCAAAGGGCCGAAACAAATCGCCGCCACACTCGACGGTCTTGAGCAATATCGCAGACTTCCTCCCAGGTTCTCTGCGTGTGCTCCAGATCCTCCTTCATAGCGCGCTGCCACGTGTTCTTGGGTCTGCCAATTCGCCTTTTTCCGCCTTCCGGTTTCCAGTTAAGGGCTTCCCTTGGCACATCGTCTGCCGGTCGGCGAGCGACGTGACCCAACCACTTCCACTTGCGCTCCTTGATGGTGTCAGCTACGGGTTTTTGCAGTGTTCGTCGCCAGAGCTCCTCATTGGTAACTTTGTGATACCACTTGATATTCAAGATGTTTCAGAGGCATCTATTAACGAACACCTGTAGCTTCTGCGTGAGACGGTCAGTGCGCTACAGTACGCAGTCCGATACAGTTGAGATAGTGATTGATTGCAATAAAAGTGTCTATCTATTAATAACGTCCCCCTTATCCCGTAACGCAATTTGTTTCCAATTTTGTAAGGGATAAGATTGCCCAGGTAAGACCAGAAAAATGGAAGAGCGCCATACTGCGATCGCCATCCCGATTGCCAAGCGAAGAGATTTTGGCAAACCCCATAATCTTGTTTGTAATTGTAGAAATCTGAAGTGGAGGCTTAGGTTCAACTCTGGGCTTTCAACCTAAAAAAATCTTTAATTCCCGAAATCTCAATGTTTGTCCTTGCGGAAATCAAACAGGGAGGCTGGCGTCCAACAGTTTCTCGCCGTCTCTCGGCTGGGTTTATGAAATGAAACTTTACAATTGTCTTCAGATGAATGCGAGTCAACAACCCAGCTGGCTGAGGAGCTGGAGAACGACGCTGACAACTCCAGGACTGATCAGGCAAGTTAATATTTTTAATGTTATCGAAGAATCATAAAAAGAAAAAGTAACTAAGAAGATACATAACATGATAATGATACATAACTAAGAATAAAGACCCTGGATTAGAGAATTTGTTTTTACAAATTCTCTAATCCAGGATCTTTATTCTTCAAAATGTATCATTTTCAATATCAAAAAATATAAACAACACTAGCTGACCCGGCAAACTCCGTATAGCCTTACATTATAAGTTAACACGATTATTATTATACTATATCTACCTACACACTAAAAACCTGGCTGTATGGATTTTGTTATTTTGCCCGCCCAGAATGAAATAATTTAAAACTATCGTCAAATCAATCTTTTGATTGACAGGAAAATGGATGAAACAGTTAATGGAACATTTTCTAAAGAAAATGAAATTGTAGTTTTTACTAACTTCCCCTCCATTTTCTCTCATTTTAAACCTTCCTGGGACAACTAGGAACATTTCAAAACCAAAATCAGCTAAACTCGAGTTTTAGTAAGACTAACGAACCACAATTCATTTTCATATTGTACGAGCTGTCCCGGCTTACTTCGTTACGCCATAAAATATAAGATACTACTAAAGACTTGGCTCTATAGACTGTGTTCTTTTGACAGCCCAGATTGGGCGAGTAAAAAAACAAACAACAACAACAAACCACCTGTCAAAATATGTAAACAACGGAAAAATATTGCACCTTGGGTCACATTATTTGAGTTTAAGTAAGGATCCCTAATTTTTTTGAAAATCTAATATAGCCTATGACACTCGGGGATAGTGTAGCTTCCTACCAGTGAAAGAATTTTTCAAATCGGTTCAGTATTTCCGGAGCCTATTCGTTACAAACAAATCTTTTCTTTTTAAAATATTGGTATAGATAGTAGATAGATGAGGAGAATTAGAAAAATTACTAGATACCTTGCCCTGTTCGGAAAATAAGTTCAATACCAATTTTCTTTAGCAAAGTACGTAAATATCAAAGTTATTTCATCACCATAATGCACTCCAATTCTAGTAAATAACCTTTTTTTTTATTTCAGAATGACACCTCGTCAATGCTAAGCGCGGCGGCGCCAGCCGAGCTCGTCTCCAAGAAGACAGACATCGATGATGATGATTCTAAACTTAGGTAAAATATACACACACACACACACACACACATCACACTCAGAGCCCCTATAACTAGGAAGAACCTGTATCTAGGGTGCCCGAAACACACACAGAGACGAACATCACACCCAGACCGGAAACAAACATCGATATTCGCCCCGCCCAGGAATCGATCCCGGGTGCTCACGTTTACTCAGTCCACATCACTGCCAACTGAGCCACGGAGCAGTCAAAATATATTGATGGTATAAAATCTCAGTATAAAATGAAGTCACTTTTCGCGTCTGTCCCTATGTATGCTTAAATCTTAAAAAATACGCAACGGATTTTGATGCGGTTTTTTTAAATAGATAGAGTGATTTAATAGGAAGGTTTATAAGTATAATACATGCACAAAATAGTAATAGGTTAAGCGTTACGAAGTTCGCCGGGTCGACTTGTACATTATATATTTTAAAAAAAGTACATACACAAAAGAAATACTGCACTAAGCCCGTATTACTACAAGCATGGCGATCTACAATTTTTGTCTTTGTGGCGATCTGTGGGGGATTTATGTCCAAACAGTAGATGCCTTTCGGCTAAAATGATTATGATTCTGATAATTCTGAAAGTATCCACTGAAGATGACCATTGCAAAGTACCAATTTCAAACAAGAAAACCGAAATACCATAGGAATAAAACTTGGCTCCATAGGCTTTCATAAGTTTGGTTGGTTAGGCTTCCCTTTGTCTGTGAGACATCCTTTTTTTGGAACAAAATGGCCGCCGTTAAAATTCAATGTTTTGGTCTGTGATTCTCTATGAAATACCAGTCTAGCATTCCATGTTGACTTCCATCTGACGGCATATGTCCATGGAACATTTGGATGATTGATTGAAACTGATTGACATCAATTTTTTATACTAATTTTGGACATAAACATTAAAAACAGCCGTCTGTGACGGCATCCACTTTATGGATCTCACAGATAAAAAGTTAAAAGTAAATTTGTTTTTTTTTCACCGTTGTTTCAGAGTGTCCTCTACGGATTACGAGAGCAGTGCAGATCCCCAGGATAACTATGAGCTCTGTCTTAACACTGCCAAGTGAGTCATATAAACTACTCATAATATAATATCTACACTATAAAAAAGCCTTACTGAGAAAGCTTATTACATTATTAATGATTATGTAAAAGACAAATGGCAGGAGTCTTTTTCTGCACCTATGATATTTTCTGATTTCTTGGATGTTTCTGACTGAGAATGTGAATAATTTTGACATGTGATAAGTATACATTGCGGGTATATAGGTGGATCATTTTGTCTACACAAGAGGTTCAGCTGTAAACCCGCAATGTATACTTATCACATGTCAAAATGTTTCACATTTTCATTTTCATTGTGAACGGCAATAGCCTAACTGAATTTATTTAATTTATGTATACAGATGTTGCCACCACACCACATATTGATTTCTCACAAAAATCACGTTGTGGTTGTTTTCGGTTGGATAGGACATTGCAGGCTTGAATCACCTGATTGTCCGAAAAGTAAGATGATTCCGTGCTTCGGAAGGCACGTTAAGCCGTTGGTCCCGGCCGCAGTAGTGGTCGTTGTAACCGCCGCGACAAGCTGGCCCCTTGTCACGTTGGTAATAAAGCATAAACTCGGCTAAATGTGGGTCCGGCTCTTGAGCTGGTGCCTCTGCCTAACCCTTCGGGATATAAAAGGCGTGAGATTATGCTATGTTATGTTATGTTAGATGTTGCCAGTCGGGGCGGCGCGGCGGCAGCGCGGCCTCCGACAGACATCCGCCGCTGCAGACACTGGACACCGGTATGAAGCTGTTTAAAATTTTAGATTTATTATTATTCACTTATTTTCTAATTGTTGACATTATCAATATATAATGTCGTAGTAAGATTTGATAATTAGGGTTTTTGCAAAAATAAACTAGGGATTTTGCGAAAACCCGGATAATTTGACATAAGCATTACTTTTTTTTCAATTGTTGGTTCGTTAAAATATCCTTTGACGCTACAGAGAACCAATCAGAATAAGAGTATACCAGCAAGCAATAATCTAGCCAATCAGACTGAAGGCAGGTTTCAGATTTTTCAATTGTACTAGGTTTTTTGCAAAAAAACTGCTTTATGTCAAGATGATTGAAAAAAAGTAATGCTTATATCAAATTATCCGGGTTTTTGCAAAATCCCTAGTTTTTTTGCAAAAACCCTAATTATCAAATCTTACTACGACATATATAAAACTCTTCCGTTACTGACTGACTGACTGACTGACTGACAGACAACGCAGAGCCGAAACTACTGGGCGTAGCGGGCTGAAATTTTGCATGTAGGTTCCTTAGGGAGTGTAGGTGAGCACTAAGAAAGGATTTCCCGAAATTCCCACGGGAACGGGAAAAACGGGATTTTTGTGTTTAAGAGATACTGCGCGGGTGATACCGCGGGGCAGCCTCTAGTATATATATAAAACTCTTCCGTTACTGACTGACTGACAGACAACCCAGAGCCGAAACTACTGGGCGTAGCGGGGTGAAATTTTGCACATGGGTTGGAGAGTGTAGGTGAGCACTAAGAAGGGATTTTCCGAAATTCCCACGGGAACGGGAAAAAAATGATTTTTATGTTTATGAGAAATCTGCGGGAGTGAAACCGCGGGACAGCCTCTATTTATTGATATGATTATATTTTCATAACATAAATGTAAGTAATTTTTAATTATAAAACTTGTAATTTGAACTATTAAAGATAGGTTTAACTAAAAGACAATCATAATCATCATCATCATTTCAGCCGTAGGACGTCCACTGCTGGACATAGGCCTCCCTCAAGGCTCTCCATCTGTACCGATCGCAGGTGGCCTGCATCCAGCGTGGACCCGCAGCCTTGCGCAGATCATCCGTCCATCTGGTCGGTGGACGTCCTACGTGTCGTTTAAAGGAGTGGTAGCCGACCGTCCGGGGATTCTTAGCACCCCTTGCCCCGCCGTTACCGTAACCGCTACCGTGGTCAGGAATAGCGGGGCTGCCGGGGACTAGGGGCCTGTGTACATGCTGACTATTCATGAGGGGGGGGTTGCCATACTCGCCACGCTTGGCAGGCGGGTTGGCGAATTAAATATTTTTTTCATGAAATTAGTCGTTTCAATATCCCATGTAGCATTATATTTTAGTGAACTCACCATCTGAAACTGAACAACAAATTAAAAATAATTCATACAATACCTACGGGGTGGACCATACATTTTGGTCCTTCGAGCCGGATCCACCGATATACATATGATATATGAATATGAATGAATGAATCATCGTAATTCTAGCAAGGCGCGGCGAATATAATGTAAACATGAAAGATTGATAATTCAGAGAGAAGTTATTGTTATCTTATCTCTATACTATCTCGCAGACTGACTGACAGATTGACTGATGTGAACTGACTGATTGACCAGTAAAGGTACAATGTTAAATAATAAAATTTCAGGTCGGTCCGAGCCGCGTCAAGCCAAGATGGCGTCCAGAGTTAGACTGAGGAGGACTACGGAAGATGACAACCTTGATGTGCGGCTTAATGATCAGGTTAATATCTATTTCTACATTAACCCTCTTATTCATAAAAAGATAAAGAGCATTTTAGTTATTTGACGTATGTCAATTTAGACTGGATGTCACGTTTTTACCATACAACAAACCAGAGAAGTAGACCTCCAGTAAAGCTACCTAAAACCTACTGTATCTTTATGAAAAACTAGTCGACCCGGCGAACTTCGTACCGCCTAACCTTTTAATATGTTGCTCATGTATTATACCTATAAACCTTCCTCTTGGATCACTCTATCTATTGAAAAAAGATTTAAGCTTACATAGGGACAGACGCGGGAAGCGACTTTGTTTTATACTATGTAGAAGATACGGATAATATCTCGTATTTGTGTTTTTTTTTGTACAATAAAGTTATCAATAAGTAATTGTTTCTCTATATAGTGGTGCGCTGCGGCGGCCGAGCGGCTTGCTTTAGACGTATGCGCCCAGGCCGACGTCAGGGAGGCTCTAGCCGCCGCCAACTCTGACGGTAAGGTACCCTTAAGGCGGCAACTCTCGGTAAAAATACTATAAACTATGGTTTATACCAAAAATAACCATGTCTGCGCCTCATCTCTTTGGTACAGTACAATAATTTCTTTTTTTTTTAAAAGAGACCCGCCCTCAATTAATTGACACATACTTACATAAAACTGAGAACTCCCTCTTTTCTGAAGTCGGTTAAAATAGACACTAAAACCTTCTGTCAAATACTTCTATGAAAACCGCATCAGAATCTGTTCAGCCAAACTCGAGATTATCGCGGACAAACATACATACAAACATACATACATACAGGTCAAACTGATAACCACCTTTTTTGAAGTCGGTTAAAAATACAGAAGTATCCCACATTGGAGTAGTTTTCTATCTACATACGTATTTTGTGGTATAACTGTATATTTTTGTATACGGGGTGTAGGAGGACAGCTGCACTCTTCGCTCGCGCTGTGCCGCGCGCGCTGCGCCCGATTAGAAGCCGATGCGCGCGTTTTGGAAGCAGCGCTAGCGCGGGCCGGGGACACCGCGCACAGGTCAGACCACACCCGCACTAGGATAAACCTGTTATACCGGGTGTTAAATTAAAAAAAAAACTTTTTTTAATTCAAGGTTACTTTTTATCGTGGAGGTTAATTTAACACACGGTAGGCATAGTTATACAGGACTGATTCCTGGAAACAAAATTGAAAAATAATGAACTGTGCTCACGAGGTTCTTCGAAAGTTTTTGTAAAAAAAAACTAAAAATGCTACAATGCCCTACGGTGGCTTAGCTGGCGCCGGACGAGTCAGAGGGTGGAGGGCATTGCGCGGGAGGTTTAACAAGGGGTCCATCGGCCTTAAATTTAGTTTTTTTTTAATTCTTCAAAAAAAACCCAGTCAAATTTTTTTTTTTTTTTAATAATTTATTCGAGTCATGCAAGTCCTAAAAGTTTCCGCCACGATAAAAAAAGTGACAGTGTATATGACAAATATGTAAAGTAACTAAGTTATTAAAAGTCTAGTAATTACAATACCTTTCATCAACCTAACACCCTCCTCAGAGTATTGTCGTCTAAACTTGAAAGTCCCTTTATGAGGCATTGGGTGGGTGTGCACACCCAGTACAGAAAATAATTTAATTTGTACACAATGTAAATTTTTTGCTTTAGTTTTTATTATTTTGTGTTTTTTTTTTTAACTAACGTATTTTTAAGATCTACTAACATACTATGAATGTAATATCTGATTAAAAAAAACTATTAACCCAGGTATGAACATTATCGATATCCATCATAAATAAAAATGTTTTAAATGTTATACAGGGTGTAAAAATAAATTTTGTGGACTAAGCCTGCATGTGTTTATAATATAAATTCATTTTGTTTTCCATATTTAAATTTATGTTCTAAGGAAAGGTTTTATAGGAAAAATGTGTTTCTTTTATTTTTCGTTATAAACATAGTTTGCTCATAGTCCAGCTTCTATATTAATTTTAATCTTCATCTGGCTGTATAGTTTTTGTACGATAAGACGAAAACTACCTTTTTTTTTTTTTTTTTAGGCGGGGAAACTCCTAACGAGTACCCTGCGACCCCGGGGGGAGTCGCAGGGTTATGTGGGGTTCGCACCCACTAAAACCCCGCCGGTGTCCATCTCGGCTGTTGGCAAAGGGGTCACGGGTGATCTTTCGATCGTTATGTTCAACTCCGCGACCCCCTCCAGCATTGGCTGTTAAGCCTCTTCACGGGGGGACAAGTGGTGGTAGTCCCCCCTGAGCGCGGATGGCTCTTTCTACGCTCGACGGCGGAATCGGGACACCGCGTTCCACCGTCCTTCTCGGGGCCGTTATATGACTACACGAGGCCCCCGCCTCATGCACCCAACGACCCCGGGGTCCCCTCTTAGTCGCCTCTTACGACAGGCAGGGGATACCTCAGTCCTATTCTTCGGCCCGGTACTGCGGGGCGTAGACGAAAACTACCTTACGATGTTACATATAACATTGAAATTTTGCAAACAACTCATCGATTTATTTGATTAAATGTGTGTTATAGGTTAGCGACGTCGTGCGCGGTGCAAGAATCAACCACAGTGGCGCTTTGTGCGGCTTTAAGAGCGGCGGACGAAGCTTTAGAAACGTACGACGTCCTGCTCGCACTCACTGAGACTGAAAGGGACAATGGAGAGCAGGTCAGCCCATTTTTTTTTTTATTATTGATTTTGTCGAGGCCTAGGTACAAAACTGTAACTCGCGCACATAAAGACAACATTAATAATACCATGACAGCGTCATGCGTCCTCGCTCTCGCTCGGAATGGATATGTGTGAGCGAGACAGCGTGACGTTAACGACCATGATAAAAACAGTTTAACTAAAAGACGCGTACTTGCGTAGTGACTAGTGATACTGGTAATTTTTAACCGACTCCAAAAAAGGAGGTTATCAGTTTGACCTCTATGTATGTATGTATGTTTGTCCGCGATTATCTCGAGTTTGGCTGAACCGATTTTGATGCGGTTTTCACAAAAATATTTGTTACATTCAGGAGAAGGTTTAAGTACCTATTTTAACCGACTTTAGAAAAGAGGAATTCTCAGTTTTATGTGTGTCAATTTTGAAGGCGGGTCTCTTTTATTTAAAAAGAAATTATCGTATGAATGTTTTGCGGGAATGAGGTTTTAGGCTATTATCGCTGAGGTAAATAAATATCGAGCGAGCTAGATTCTGCTTTATGTGTACAATTATACATCTACTTTTTTTTTTTTAATTAAAAGTCTAGGGAGTGAACTTTCGGTACTTAAGGCTTGGTGGTTCAAAAATTTGTGTTTTTGAGATTTTTTTAAACAATCTGAGACATACAAAATTGATGTCTTCATTCTGAAAAAAATATATGTGTTAGTTAAGGATCTAATCTAGTCATCATACTAAAGGGAAATAGGATCTAATTAATTTTAGTTGATAGAAAAAAATCTCAAAGTTACCCCTTTTTGTTCCGTTTTTTCCATTTTATTTTTAAACCGCTGATTGTTTTTATTTGATTTTTGGAATGAAAATTGCTGACCTTAAATTTTAGACATACTACTATAGTAAGAATTTTTAAGTTTAACGAAAAGACAAAAAACCAGCAAAAACTAAAAAAAAACATCGTTTTCGCGCGGTCCGATGCCATGCCGCGCCGCTCCCTACCCCGTCAGTACCCTTGTGGCCACGGCCGAGGCCGGTTCTGTGTCAAATTTTTGTTTTCGCGCTCTCGTATTTCGTTTTATTTTTATTCAAATGTAAACAAAATTTGACAACAGATGTCAAAACAATGAACCATAACATCTGATTAGGATCTGTATGGAGCTGAAAGAAACCAATTTTGATACCGATATTACATTTATAAAACCGTCGCATTACAAACTTACCTTTTTTATTCCCACAAATAAAACTTAAATCATAGGTTACTTATTATATAGTTATATCATATCTTTGTTAGTTCTGTGGCGCCGATAACACAATATTAATATTACATTAGCACAATATTACGTGGTATACTTACTCAAATTACTTTAAGAAGGCAGTAATTTATGTCTTAATAGAAAATGTTTCCTTTTTATTTAACGCTTTTCGGTTTTTTCGGCTGTTTAATTTTTTGATGAAAAGATTTTATTTTTTGCTTTTCAGTTTAATTTTAAGGAATTCCCCCCCCCCCTCACTTCAAGGTTCACCTTCACCTCAATTCACTATAGTCACACTTAAATCGATCCCACTATTTTTTTTTTTTAATTTACCCAAATATGACAATGAAAACAATTTCAAAACATAGTATTTCACACTTAGTTAATTAACTAAGTGTGAAATACTATGTTTTGAAATACAATCTCTGAGTTAATTCTCTACTTTTTAAAGCAATTTATATTTTTAGTTGTACGTTTCGAATGAAAAATGTTATTTTTTGAAGTGCATTCATTTAAAAGTTATACAAATGATTTATTTGTGGCAGAATTAAGTTTTGTTTACTATTTGGTTACGACTCGTGGTTAATTCAGCCAAATTTGTATACTGTTTTTGTAACTTACTAAATTCCATCAAAATTTGATTGATTTTATAATCGGCGCCAAATTCAAAACATAGTAAGTCAGCTTTCAAATTCATAACCTAGTAAGTCGGTTGAGTTGCTAGGTTTTTTTATTTGTAATCCGACATGCGCTATGTTAAGAATATGTACTTCATGGAAATTTCAATAACTTTTCCAAATTGGGTAGACTTAAATTAAATTTTATTTTTAAAATTACGTTAGAAACTGGGTGTTTTAAGGTTCATATCAAATCTATACCGCCTAGTAAGTCGAAAAATGACAAAAATGGTTTTTTTGCAAAAACACCAGTTACTAGGTTTTGAATTTGGGCAGCCGAGATGATGATGATGATTATTATTATATTAGTCGGCGAGGCGCTTCTCCAGAAGTCCCCCAGAGTCCTCCAGAAGAAGGCAGGTAGTCGCCACTTACAATGGAACTGGTGGGGCGAGTGTTGAAAATTTTGCGGTTTTTGTAATCCAATCGTCGTAGGTCGCCAATTTAGAGAACTCCTATGTCCGCCCGCCTGCAGTAGAAATAACTCCAGAGGTTGAAGAAGGGATGATATATTTACACATGGTTAGGTACACTATTTACAAGAAAATGAATGCATGTTAATGTGTACAGCGGCTGAGATGTACTGCCTAGCGCACGCAGGGCGTTGCGCGAGGCGTCGTGCGGGGCGTGCTGCGCCCAAATCAAATGTATAGCAATAGTATGAGACCGTTTACGGAGACGCGCATAGGCCTATGTTCGATATCGTATAAGGAAACGCGTCGGCTCCCGCGGCGGCGCCCGCGGCGGCGGCGACCGTGGTGGCGCCTGCGTCGGAACCCACACGACATCCCGCACAACACGCCGCGTCTTCGTAAAGGAGGCCTTAGGGTGTGATTTTAGTTCCAAATAAAAAAAGTTATCAACTCAAACTATATCGTTATTTGTTTTAAATTAAAACAACCAGTAATGTTTTATTTATATTGAGAAAACACTACAAAAAGGGTTTACTTTGATATTTATTTCTACAGAGTGAAATTCATTACATCTTGTTACTTTTTAATAACTTGTCTAAACTAAATCCTACATCTATATTTTTCAGAATTAAGAAATCTGTTTTATATTTCTCAGATGGTTTAAAAAAAACTCGTTATTACAAATACCTTACCTAAACGCAAATTCTTGTGCGCTGAAACGAAAATCGGAAAGAAAAATTGTGCGGTAGGTATAAACATCTCGATTTAACTTCGGCTTGTATGAAAAGTAATAAAATTTAAAACTGCCGCGACATTTCGCATTTCGACGCGCGCATGTCACAGCTGCGAGGGTGGGGGACCCTCATACCTAATTAGGTAAGAAGCTTCAAAGTACAGGCCGTTAAGTACTACTGCAGCGGTAGCATGACGGACAATTGGGCGAATTTGTCGTATCCATCTGTCACTTTTGTCGATCATCTCCATACATTTTCCCGCATTGAAATGTCAAAAATGATCAAAAGTGACAGAAAGATTCGACAAATAGTCCGTCATGCTGCGAGGTCTGGACTGTGACGCGGGTGCACCAGGTCCGATTCCCGGCGGGGCGAACTGTTCACGCCCATCGTTCGTGAACATCAACGCGACCAGGCGCGGATTCAAATCTGCCGCGCTACCGGCGCCGCGCTACCACCACCACCACCGACGTCACCAGCGAGCAAGCACGGCGCGGGACGCGGGGAGAGGCGACCAAGGAGAGGCCGCTACAAGCGACGCGCACCAGCGCCCCACTCACCTTTCGGAACCCGCAGCAGTGACCACATAGCTCTTTTTGTCACCTCTTACTTCCCGCCATTTGTAACCGCGACAATTTGTTACCAGAAAATACAAATCCTTATTATACAGTCCACTTGCTTTTCCATCAATTACCGAGGGAGCTACGAGGGACCAAACATTGTTTGGTCCCTCGTAGCTCCCTAATTATAACAAATTGTCGCGGTTACAAATGGCGGGAAGTAAGAGGTGACAAAAAGAGCTATGTGGTCACTGCTGCGGGTTCCGAAAGGTGAGTGGGGCGCTGGTGCGCGTCGCTTGTAGCGGCCTCGCCGATGGTCGCCTCTCCCCGCGCCCCGCGCCGTGCTTGCTCGCTGGTGACGTCGGTGGTGCTGGTAGCGCGGCAGATTTGAATCCGCGCCAGGTCGCGTTGATGTTCACGAACGATGGGCGTGAACACGAACATTGCTTTGATGAATATCGATGTTTGTTTCCGGTCTGGGTGTAATGTTCGTCTCTGTATATGTTTCGGGCAACCTAGATACAGGTTATTCCTAGTTAGGGGCTCTGAGTATTATGCGTTATTATTACTTATATAATGAAATCTGTGGTTATACTGGGTGTTTCTGACAAGGCGGTAATAAATCAAAGGAGGGATTCTGCTCACCATAACTAACAACTTTCCCAAAGCAACATGGGTCAAAATCTCAAAAAAATAACAGCTGTTCCATACATTGGTTCGATCAGCTGACGGGTCAATGTACGGGACGGCTGATTTTTTTTGTTGAGATTTCGACCTATGTTGCTTTGGGCAAGTTGTTAGGTATGGTGAGCAGAATCCCTCCATTGATTTATTACCGCCTTGTCAGAAACACCCTGTATGATATATGATGTTGTAATCTTTATAGCGCGCGGCGGCAGAGCTGGTAGCGAAGCAGCTTTTATCTCGACTAGACGCCGCGCCCGCCCAGAGCGCGCAGCCGCTGCTCTCACGCGGGCCCTGGCTCACGCACACGCACAGGTGAGCTCCCTGGCTCGCTCCGCGCTCTAGCCACAGTATAATAAATAGTACTACATACAGTAGGGGCGCTCGGCCGCGCTCGGCTCCTCAAGATTCAAGATTCAAGATTCAAATATTTATTGCTTTCGTGAGGTACATGGATACAAGATGGTATTAGTTATAAAAAGTTTCACACACGACCCAGTAAGGGCACTGCAAAATATCTCCTGCCTCCCTCAGGGCGTGCCGCCCGCGCTCGGCCGCGCTCGGCTCCTCTCAGTGACGTCAGTACAAGCAGCGCGGCTTGTCACACTCTCTGCCTCCCTCAGGGCGCTCGGCTCCTCTCAGTGACGTCAGTACAAGCAGCGCGGCTCGTCACACTCCCTGCCTCCCTCAGGGCGCTCGGCTCCTCTCAGTGACGTCAGTACAAGCAGCGCGGCTCGTCACACTCTGCCTCCCTCAGGGCGCTCGGCTCCTCTCAGTGACGTCAGTACAAGCAGCGTGGCTCGTCTCACTCCCTGCCTCCCTCAGGGCGTGCCGCCCGCGCTCGGCCGCGCTCGGCTCCTCTCAGTGACGTCAGTACAAGCAGCGCGGCTCGTCATACTCCCTGCCTCCCTCAGGGCGCTCGGCTCCTCTCAGTGACGTCAGTACAAGCAGCGCGGCTCGTCATACTCCCTGCCTCCTTCAGGGCGCTCGGCTCCTCTCAGTGACGTCAGTACAAGCAGCGCGGCTCGTCATTCTCCCTGCCTCCCTCAGGGCGCTCGGCTCCTCTCAGTGACGTCAGTACAAGCAGCGCGGCTCGTCATTCTCCCTGCTTCCCTCAGGGCGCTCGGCTCCTCTCAGTGACGTCAGTACAAGCAGCGCGGCTCGTCACACTCTCTGCCTCCCTCAGGGCGCTCGGCTCCTCTCAGTGACGTCAGTACAAGCAGCGCGGCTCGTCATACTCCCTGCCTCCCTCAGGGCTCTCGGCTCCTCTCAGTGACGTCAGTACAAGCAGCGCGGCTCGTCATTCTCCCTGCCTCCCTCAGGGCGCTCGGCTCCTCTCAGTGACGTCAGTACAAGCAGCGCGGCTCGTCACACTCTCTGCCTCCCTCAGGGCGCTCGGCTCCTCTCAGTGACGTCAGTACAAGCAGCGCGGCTCGTCATACTCCCTGCCTCCCTCAGGGCTCTCGGCTCCTCTCAGTGACGTCAGTACAAGCAGCGCGGCTCGTCATTCTCCCTGCCTCCCTCAGGGCGCTCAGCTCCTCTCAGTGACGTCAGTACAAGCAGCGTGGCTCGTCTCACTCCCTGCCTCCCTCAGGGCGCTCGGCTCCTCTCAGTGACGTCAGTACAAAAAGCGCGGCTCGTCATTCTCCCTGCCTCCCTCAGGGCGCTCGGCTCCTCTCAGTGACGTCAGTACAAGCAGCGCGGCTTGTCACACTCTCTGCCTCCCTCAGGGCGCTCGGCTCCTCTCAGTGACGTCAGTACAAGCAGCGCGGCTCGTCACACTCCCTGCCTCCCTCAGGGCGCTCGGCTCCTCTCAGTGACGTCAGTACAAGCAGCGCGGCTCGTCACACTCTGCCTCCCTCAGGGCGCTCGGCTCCTCTCAGTGACGTCAGTACAAGCAGCGTGGCTCGTCTCACTCCCTGCCTCCCTCAGGGCGCTCGGCTCCTCTCAGTGACGTCAGTAAACACAAATTAACATCCAAATGAAATGCAGCAGCATATTTTTGTAATCCTACACACCGTCAATATAATTATACAATTTTTGTCATGAAGTTCCTTATCTCGGGTTGCGGTGCGGAGCGGACCTAGCCAAAAAGAAAATGCAACGTTACGGCTGAAGTGAGACACAAAAGCGCTACAGCGAAGGAGAGAATGAAAGAGATCGTGAATCATACTATCTCTCTCGCTCGCTCGCTTGCAGTACTCGCTCCCCTTTCTACGGGCAGTGGCTTGGTCGACTGTCAGTCGGCCTTCGTTCCTTTCGCGTGTCCCACGACACCTCCTTTTTGTTATTGCTGTGTAATGTAATTTTAAGAAAATAATTATGTTTGCCTAGCCCCCCCGCGGACGAAGCGTGGTCGCCGGCACTGGACGCGCGGCTCCGCGCTCACGCTGCGCGCCTCAAGGGGGAGACAGCTGCGCTCAGAGCCACCGGCACGCCGCCACGACTGTTCTCCTACCACGGTTAGAATCCTTTACTAGGTAGAACCTGTATTTAGGGTTCCCGGAACACCTACAAAAATATAGAAGACTCAAGAATCCATGATAGCAATGTTCACCCCTGCCAGGAATCTTCCGAAGTTAACATCACTTCAAATAAAACTAAATTGGTTGTTTGTTTATATTATCATACCAAAAAGATGAAAAATCATTTTTAGCAATTGAAAAGAGGGCTAAATAAATCAACCGAAAACTTATTACTTGATTTTTATTTTTAATCGGACAGAGTTTCCTCTAGCAAGTGGTATACAATTCTAAGTCCAGAGCTAGGCAAACTCGCGCTTATAAAGGCTGGCGGCCGGCTGGCGGCGGCTCGTCAAGCTTCCTCCTTTGGCTTGGCTGTGGTAGGGCACCGGATGTGACGTGGCAGTGGGCAGGCACGGAGGAAGTGACGTAGCGGCTTGGCTTTGGCTTGGCATGGCTAGGTTGGACTACCGGATGCGTTACATTCGGCCATCCTGAAACAATTGCTCCCGCAATGGGAAAAGTTGCGTGATTAGCTTTCAGATACATCAATAAGGTCGTCGGTGTCTGGCTGTTAATCAAAACTGCTGGCACTGTCAGATACATAAGCTACACTGTGATAGGTATGTACGTAACGCATAGGCTGTATCAAGCCCTGTAACATTCTTGTATCCTACCTATCGTTACCAAAAACCTAAGGCTATGATATAAGGATATGAGTACATGTCGTATAATTTGGTATTCACTTTAGAAGCACTGCTAGTAGGGGCCTGTTTACAAAGAACTAAATCGGTACAACCTGAATCTAGAGTACTGGTTGCAAAACAGTTTTTGTAACGAATAAGTATACTTATTAATTTCAGATTATTTTCCGTTAATGGGCCTGTTTTGATCTAAGTATGCAGACTGAAACCTCCCACAAATACCTTTAATAGTTGAGGGAATAGATAAAGCTGGCTTTGGCTTAAAAGTGGCTTGGCAACTAACCTTTCTATGCAATGACAGCTTGTCGTAGCTCTCCGCATGTGTCAGCACGTTGCTCGGCGACCAGACAACATCCGCTTTGCCTGTGTTGACGACTTTCAGGAACCCTTCGCATCCTCGTAGCAGAGTGGCGGGAACAGAATATGAGACACCTTGGAGGTACTAGTGGCGAGGTTTTGTCACCACGTCATTAGTAGGCTGGTTGCCCAGGACGCGAACTTTGATTATGGAAGCACCTGGTGGTAGACGCTCCTCGGTGGCAGTCACGACTTTGAATCGGCTGCATTCTTCGACAACATTAATATTTGCACCAGACATTTCTTTTAATGCAGTTTTTCCATTGCTGACGCAAAATGTAATGCCCTTGCCGTTAAAGACAGGTTGTCCGCTGAGTACCCCAATACCGTCCATACCGATTTCTGCGGCCAATGCCTTACAGGGCAAGGTTAGGCTATCGATCTCCAACTCCACTTCACTGCGGCTAATAATGAAGCCACCCGAAAATCTTTTAAGGTTTACGCTACCAACCAGCATTTTTAGTTTTAAGAGTTGCGACACTGTCGTAGATAGGACATTTACTTCGGCATCTATGTCCAGGTACGCTTTTACAAAAATGTCATCTACCCTCAGTTTTTATATAAGTTGCGTTCAGGTTTTGTAGAATCCTAATTTCTTAGGTGTTATTGCACGAATTACAGTCATCGTGTCGCTATGTGGCCCTGCTCACCACATTTGTAGCACTTTTTCGTATCTGGTACAGCTCATCAGGGAATTCACACTGCGAAAACGTATCTTCTTCCTCGTTGTCCGACGGCGGCAATGGCGATGACGATGACGGCGAAGATTGCCAACCTGGTGGTCGTACTAATTGGCCAGGATTTTCTTCTTCTCCCCTAGACCGCTTCATTTTTATTTTTATTTATCCCACTTCTGAATGAAAAGAGGGCTAAATAAATCAACCGAAAACTTATTACTTGATTTTTATTTTTAATCGGACAGAGTTTCCTCTAGCAAGTGGTATACAATTCTAAGTCCAGAGCTAGGCAAACTCGCGCTTATAAAGGCTGGCGGCCGGCTGGCGGCGGCTCGTCAAGCTTCCTCCTTTGGCTTGGCTGTGGTAGGGCACCGGATGTGACGTGGCAGTGGGCAGGCACGGAGGAAGTGACGTAGCGGCTTGGCTTTGGCTTGGCATGGCTAGGTTGGACTACCGGATGCGTTACACAATGGATAATTGATAAAAGGGACTTTAGACAGAACTACTGTTTTGTTATGTTCTTAATGACAGTACTACCATTTTGTTATGTTCTTTACGACAGTAATACTGTTTTGTTATGTTCTTTACGACAATACTACTGTTTTGTTATGTTCTTTACGACAGTACTACTGTTTTGTTATGTTCTTTACCCGCTTGCTAATTAGTTAATACTTTGACCACGCTCAGACTTATCTGGCCCGCTCTGCGGTCCATCATTCGACCCTGTATAATATGTAAAAAATAAATAATAATAATAACACATCACACTCAGAGCCCCTAACTAGGAAGAACATGTATCTAGGGTGCCCGAAACACACACAGAGACTAACAGTACACCCATACCGGAAACAAACATCGATATTCATCATATCAATATTCGCCCCGCCCGGGAATCGAACCCGGGTGCACACGTTAACTCAGTCCACATCACTGCCAACTGAGCCACGGAGCAGTAAACTTATGAAAACTTATGTTCAGATTCGGAGCAAGACTCCCCCGCGGCCGACGCCGGCGACTTGGAGGCGGCAGTTATGCTACAGGTTAGAATTATAGATCATTTCCTAAGACTAACATTTTACTTCTAATATTACTTGTTTATTTACTTTATTACAGTTTACAGCGATGCTAGCGCCATTCGCGAAAAAAAAAATCTTTTAAACTAAGGCGAAAATCAAAAATGTGGCACAGTATGACACTAGATAATGTAGCCTAGTATTTTTAGGGCACTGTTGCATAGCTTTTGAATTAAAGACCAAAGAAAGCTACAAAGACTTTTAGCAACAATCTGTGTATAATGTTGTTTTTTAAAGTTATGACGACTTAACTGTGCTCAAAAAATGCTAAGCAAGATTATCTAGTGTCATACTGTGCCAGATTTTTGATATTTGCCTTAGTTAAGAAGATATAATTTTTTTCGAGAATGGCGCTAGCATCGCGGTAAACTGGATCTTAATAACATAATTAAAAATTAAAAAAACCCCCGACCAAGTCAGATCATCTAAACTAGAGCTGATCATCTTCAATAGGTCATTACCTTACCATATACTTGCAATATCATCGATGTAACATGGTTCCAAATTTCAACTCGATCGGACATAAGGAAGCTAGTTAGATCCTCTCATCCATTATTCAAGAGCTGATCATCTTCAAACGGCAGATCAGGTCATGGTTACCTTAACATATACTTTCAATATCATAGATGTAACATGGTACCAAATTTCAACTCGATCGGACATAAGGAAGCTAGTTAGATCCTCTCATCCATTATTCATGAGCTGATCATCTTTAAACGGCTGATCAGATCTTTATGAGACATGGCTAAGAACACTCGGCCTGAAATTATCTATGATAAAAAAAAAAACAAAAAACTAACGAAAATCGGTTCATCCGTGTAGGCTCTACAATGCCACAGACAGACACACGTTTAAAATTATAACACCCCTATGAGTTTTCGTCGGGAGTTAAAAATATACAATCTTCCATTAGAATCTTATACAGGCTGTTTTTTTTTTTTGCAGGAATTGGCAGCGGCGGTAGAGAGGCGAGCCGAGATATCAGCCAAGAGCAAACCACAGGAAAACCACGTTATGCACCAGGTGAGGCCGACAGACAAAACACACACAATCTACTATAATATGTATATATTAAAACTAAAGGCTGCCCCGCGGTTTCACTCGCGATCATTTCTCATAAACACAAAAATCCCGTTTCTTCCCGTTCCCGTGGGAATTTCGGGAAATCCCTTCTTAGTGCTCATCTACACTCCCCAAGGAACCCACGCGCCAATTTTCAGCTTTCTACGCCCAGTAGTTTCGGCTCTGCGTTGTCTGTCAGTCAGTCAGTCAGTAACGGAAGAGTTTTATATATATTAACTATAGGCTGCCCCGCGGTTTCACTCGCGATCATTTCTGATAAACACAAAAATCCCGTTTTTTCCCGTTCCCGTGGGAATTTCGGGAAATCCCTTCTTAGTGCTCACCTACACTCCCCAAGGAACCCACGTGCCAATTTTCAGCTTTCTACGCCCAGTAGTTTCGGCTCTGCGTTGTCTGTCAGTCAGTCAGTCAGTCAGTCAGTCAGTCAGTAACGGAAGAGTTTTATATATATTGACTAGAGGCTGCCCCGCGGTTTTTCCCGCGCAGATTTCTCATAAACACAAAATTCCTGTTTTTTCCCGTTCCCGTGGGAATTTCGGGAAATCCCTTCTTAGTGCTCACCTACACTTACTAAGGAACCTACATGCAAAATTTCAGCTTTCTACGCCCAGTAGTTTCGGCTCTGCGTTGTCTGTCAGTCAGTCAGTCAGTCAGTCAGTCAGTCAGTCAGTCAGTCAGTCAGTCAGTCAGTAACGGAAGAGTTTTATATATATTGATGAATCGTGGTTCGTTAGTCTCGCTAAAACTCGAGAGCGGCCGGACCGATTAAGTTGATTTTGATTTTGAAATGTTCGTAGTAGTCCAGGGAAGGTTTAAAGAAAAGTATAGAAAAATGGGGGATAAGCTAGTAAAAAACAACAGTTAAAATCAATATATATAAAACTCTTCCGTTACTGACTGACTGACTGACTGACTGGCTGACTGGCTGACTGACTGACTGACTGACTGACTGACTGACAGACAACGCAGAGCCGAAACTACTGGGCGTAGCGGGCTGAAATTTTGCATGTAGGTTCCTTAGGGAGTGTAAGTGAGCACTAAGAAAGGATTTCCCGAAATTCCCACGGGAACGGGAAAAAACGTGATATTTGTGTATATGAGAAATCTGCGCGGGAAATACCGCGGGGCAGCCTCTAGTTTCCATATAAAATTGTAAGGCGCGATACGAAGTTCGCCGGGACAGCTAGTTAGTAATATTAAACTTATATTGTAAGAAATATCTCTTTACCTCACTAAGTTATTAAATGATGTTTCCAGCGAAGCAGCTCCCGCCGTTCGCGAGAGAGTCCCAAACAGCAGTGGGCGCCGCACGCTCAGACCGACCTGTGAATTGAAACACTGCTGGACCGAGGCCTACTTTACAAAAACAAGAGTCTCCGAAAAATTAATACCATAAAAAAATATCACTCATTGGAAAGCAGTCTTTTGTAGTAGGTTGATACAGTGCGGACACGGACGGCGTAACACTTTCTGCAGTACAAAAAGATCTTGTTCTTTGGTATTACAATCTAGGGTGAACGAGACCATAGACAAATCTCTTACTCCGTCCTAGTCCGCCACTGTACAAGAAACATTGCAGAAAAATCGGAAGTGTTACGCTGAACGAGCCCGTACACATTAAGCCTAGCGCACAGTCGAGGCGCCTCGAAGGTACAGAGAGTTGAGGAGCCATCGCGTGCCGTTTGGTTTGAAAAGCTAAAAATGAACCCTGTGCCGTAGAACGGTTAAGTCGCATAATGCCAGATTCGCAAAATGCCAAACGAATTTTCAAAAGCCAAATTCGCAAAATGGGAGATTCTCCAAAAGCAAATAAGCAAAATGCCAAATTCGCATAATGTCAGATTCTTAAAATGCCAGATTCTTAAAATGACATTTTCTTAAAATGCCCGATTCTTAAAAAGACAGATTTTCTAGTAAAATAAAAGTACAGCTTGTACTCACTTTTTATTTTACGACGAGTTCACCTTCTCTCGTAGTTTTGGCTTGGACTACTTTATGCACCCAGGTAGTTCACACAGGTGTGTTAAGTAAACTATTCAGTCAACTTAATGCACCTATTACCAGGTGCACATTTTACTAGAAATTCTGTCATTTTGAGAATCTGACATTATACGAATTTGGCATTATGCTAATTTGCCGTTTGGAGAATCTGGCATTTTGCTACTATCTTGCATTTTGCGAATTTCGCATTATGCGACTAAACACGTTGGACTTAGTGACCTGTTTAAATAATTATACTCTCGTCGTGTTAAAGATGAAAGGTTGACGTGCTGTGTAAATATTAAACGTAAAACATTTCGGTGCCATAACAAATTAAATCGTCAAATACAACATACAAAATATCTCAAAGTGCTATTATTTTCCAATTATCGTTAAAAAAGACTAAATATTATGCATTTCATTATTAAACTAAAAGTTTATTTTTTTGTTATATATTTTTTTATATATTATGTGCATTAGGTAATTTAAACTTGGCTAAATGCAATATGTGTCAAAATAAATTTGCAAAATGCGCTGAATGTTAATGCAAATGTATAGTTTTAGGAGTAATAATAGGCTCGCGTTATATGTTAAATATATGAAAATACCAATATCGCCACTTTCGTGCTTAGAAATCTAAATTTCAATATTACACTTAAACTATCTAAAACTAATTATTCTTAGTTTTTGTTAAACGAACTATAGCAAAACCTATCTTAAAATTGTATTGCTGTTTATTACACATACTTAAAATGTAAATTTTATGTTTTTCCTATCGCCGTCTCCGCAGGCAATATTTTCCAATTTAATAAAACTTGTATCTCTTTAAATGTAAAATATATTGTTATCAAATACTTAGCTATAAAACAATAGACTTGCAAGTCAATGTGTTAAAAAAGAGGCTAAATTGCGTTTCAGTACATGGTCATTTTGCAAATTTTTAAATCATCTTCATATTGAACAAAGAATGAGAGAAGTCAAGATCGTAGCAACTGGAAATATTTTTTTTCTGCATACCCTGAGGGGAAACAGGCGTGACGATATTGTATGCATGTAGTTCCTGCAATATGCAAGGCCTGTTTTTTTTAGCAGGAATAAAAAGATGCTTGTGCAGCGCTCGGTGCTAGATGTAATGTAAAGTTAATTATTAACATATAGTTTATATATTTATGTAAGCATTTAACGCATCCCAAATATATGAAGTTAATAACATAACTATTGTTTTTTTTTCTAGTCGGGTGTAGGCAAGGGTGTCGCGCGAAATTAATTATAAGTATTCCACTTTTAGCCAAAATCAAGATTTTGTAAAAATACACAAAATCAGTATACCTAACTCTCGTCTTCCAAAAACGATGTAGTAGTATAACAATGTGAGACGGTTATTTAGCGTCGGGAAGTCATTCAAACTTTATTAAAAACGAATACTTTCGCCAGAGAAATAAAAAACATGAAAAATATACATTTCGCGTCAAACCCTCCTGAACCGCCAGGTTAAATTATAGAAGCGCAGAGTCGAAGCACATCAACTTCCTTATGTCCACAGCGTAACGCACAAATTACGTCTGCGCTAGTATAAATTTATCTTAACGTTTTTGACCACGTAATAATAAAAAAAAATATATAAAAGCGTACACCCTTAAATAAGCATAGCAAGGACTTGAATATAATCTGACCCACAACTTAAATAAAACAGCTGCGTTGAGTAAATATTGTTTTATTTATAATTATGTTGTAATCTTTAACAATATCTCATAGCCAACTCTCCTGAGATCGGCATATTTATTTACAATTATAGTATTATAGTATTATAGTATATTTAAAACAATATATTATTATTAGGTAAGTGGGGTTTTAGTATTTTAAAGAAATACACATATTATGATGTTTTGACGAGGCAGTAATAAAACAATAATTTTATTATTAACCTTAAATAAACATTTCCGACAGAGTAGCCTATACAGTTTTTATTGTTGTTAAAATTAAAGTATTTTTTACAAATTTTGTGTTTTATCTATTTTTTACAATCATTCACTGTATTAATTTATTGCTCATTTATAATTCGATTTGTTTAATATTCTTATTTATTTACATTTATTTTTTATTTACAATTAATGTTGGAATACTTATATATATCTAATCTATAATGAAAAATAAAATATTTAAGATTGAGTAATGTATAATTTTATTTTAAAAATGTATAATAAACTCAAGTACTCAAACGCATAACTAAGGCCCTAGCGCACATTGCACAGAGGAGCGGCGCAGTTTCCAAAGTTACCAAGAGTATAGCAAATGAAAGTCTAGTTACTCTGTTAAAAACTAATGCTACTTATATCCTTTTCTATTAACAATAAGATCAAAAGTATAGAGAATTCTAATCGCGATACTAGCGCAGCTTAAAAAAATATCTAGAAAAAAAATGCCGAAATCAAAAATGTTGAAGATATTCATTTTATTGTTTTTTTTTTAAATGGCGCTAGTATCGTGTTTAGCGCACTCTTAAAACTCCAAATATTTTCTCACTATCGATGGCAGTTTAACGTTTAAAAGACCAACTTATATCACATTAGGCACTATACGTTCATCGTTTGTGACGCTGTATTTTCAGACAAAAATAAAAGCTAAAGTCCAGCTGGCCAGTATTTTTGTCTGTTTTGCACAAAATAACGAAATTTCCTCGGAAAGAAATCCGTATAGTAGTTGAATTTGATTAACATACACAATAATCTATTCAACATTCTTACATAATTATGTATGTTTAGACTCAATATAATTAGTTTTCAGTGTTTGTCGCTAGTAGATTTGTAAATAATGAATCTTTTAGACTATTCAACAATAAACTGCTATTTTATCACTTTATATTACAATGTGAAGGCAAAACAGACCAATCCTTCATATAGGGGTATATACAAATTATATAGATTAAAGAAGAAAGTTATTATATTATATATTTACAGTTTTGCATGTATACATACACACACCTTTATACACAGAAAGTATATTTTACAACATAGCTTCTGACTATTTTTTATTCGGCATCAAAACCGTATTTTTAACGTGATCGAATCGAATACTAAATATGTACAGTGGCGGTCTAGGAGGTCGTAACAGATTTGTCTATGGTCTCATGCGCCCTGACTGTATTACCAAAGAACAAGAGCTATTTTCCAATACAGAAAACCGGAAGTGTTACGCCGTCCTAGAACGCCACTATTACCTACACAATATGAACTGAGATCATATATAAAACCTTTTTTTCTACAGGAAACTTATATAAATTAAATTCAGTCTATATTTAATATTATAACAATAAAAAGATGGCAGTTTTTATGTAAAATTATTATTAACACTTAAAAACAATTAAAAATAGAATAAAAACACGATTTTATAATATTTTTCTCACATTTTCTTTTTATAAAATAAAAAAGTAAAATGCATTAAAAGTTGTGACTACAGCAAAAAAAATTATTTCTTTTTTTTATATTAAAAAAAAAAATACTGGCCAAATAGGTAAGGCAAAAAAACCTATTAAATGCTATAGGACTAGCAAGTAGCTAATAAATTAGGCTGTAGGGGCTAGTATATTTGCTTATAGGAATTAAAAAAGGTGGAAAAAAAAGTTTATTGGAATGTGACTAACCCGGCTTTCACAATGCTACCTATACCGTATAGCAAGCATCACTAAATGGCGGACCGCCGACCCATTTTGTGCGGACCGCGATACCACAGCAACTTGCACTACTGAGTGCGTAATTTTCTAAAAATTTATCCCCCGCAATACAACAAACGAGAAATCCTCAGTACCATTTACTCTGCATCCTGATGTGGAGCAACGAAGCTTCAATTGTTTTCGCAAATAATAAGGCGGACTCTAAAGATGAAAATTATCATTTATTTTTTGGTCAAGTTGTTATTGTTTGTCATAAACATACTTATATGAAGCAGTATTCAGTATTTTCGAAGATGAACTTCGAAATCGAATTTCAAATTTACATCTGGACTTTACTGATGTAAATTTCCAGGATTAAATGTCAATAGCTGCACCAACCTCAACTCCAAATTTCAGACAGATAGTCCGCAACAAAAAACATGAAAACATCATATTTTTCTTATTGATATGTAAAAAATGCCTTTGTTATTTCCATGCATACTTTTTCTTATTTTATTTTTTTATTAAGTGTTGTGCGGACCGCGAAGGTCCTTTCATTTCTTAAAGCGGACCCCGAGCAAAACTAATTGGTGACCCCTGCCGTATAGCTTAGACATATGTACCAGTCACTTACATATGATTAACGATTTTGCATGAACAGACAAGATATCTATCTTAACAAATACCAAATTTTTTTGAAAACGGCTGTAAATAAATTAAATTATCAATCATTAAAATGTAATAATATTCGAGACGTTTCCGTTTATATTGCAGCAACATAATTCACCAGCTAATTCCTGCAATTTAATGGCTTTGTCACACAGACGGCGCTATAGCGTCGCACTAGAGCGGTAGAACGCTCTGACGCCGGGCGCTCTGTGTGACGGGGTAATACTGTCATAGTACAGAGGCGGTCTAAGACGGCGTAACAGTTTTGTCTATAATAATAATAATAAATCTTTATTTCGTTTTTCACAACCTCTCCGATCTCCTTTTAAGTACGAATACCTGTGTCAGGAGATTCCGCTCTTCTACAATGACATTAATGCTATGTGTTTTGATTAACTGTGAAAATAGGTGGGCTAGATAGGTCTATGTCTATGGTATTACCAAAGAACAAGAACTAGAATACCAGCGTCACAGGTTTCTGTGACATTATGCTGAGTCGGAGCCTATTTCGGTTGTGATGTGCGCCACCGTGCCTTATACTGTGTGTGTAAATCTGTTAATTAGTTTTATCTGTATGTTCTTCTTTAATTTTATGTTACACTTTTGTTGTTTTTTATTATTGTGTTTTATGTGTGTGTACATATTGCTTCTGAAATAAATATTTTATCTATCTATCTATTTTTGCAATATAAAAAAACCGGAAGTGTTACGCCGTCCTAGACCACCACTGTTCTATACTCTAGTGTGACGCTACAGCGCCGTCCGTCTGTTTGCAAAGCCAGCGTATATCCATTCCCAAACAAAATGAAGTGTCGTGGTCGTGCCTACTCTTTTGCTGCCAAGTCGTGATTACGCGTAATTATTCGGCGACGGGCCGCGGCTGCTCGACGCTGAACTCGGAAAGGATGCTTCAAGACTGTAACACAAAAAAAAAACGTTAAATAACGCATCACACTCAACTAGGATGAACCTGTGTATAGGATGCCCGAAACATACGCAGAGACGAACAAAATATACACTGAGACCGGAAAGAAAATCAATATAAAAAAATGGAGGGCAAGACTGCTTCCATGCGACTTTGTCGTTTACATAATCATTAATATTGTAATAAGCTTTCTTAATACGAAGGTTCGTATTATGTATGTTCGTATATTGACGAGATGTATTAATCAATACATAGTAAAAAACAAAGTCGATTCCCGCGTCTGTCAGTATCTATGCTTGTATCTTTAAAACTATGCAACGGATTTTGATTGATGCGTTTTTTTTTTAATGTAGAGTCATTCAAGAGGTAGGTTTATAAGTATAATACATGGACAAAATACTAAGAGGTTAGTCGGTACGAAGTTCGCCGGGTCGACTAGTTCATTATATAAAAAAGTATAGGTTCTGTGTCGTATTAAGAGGTCAAACAGCTGATGATGAAATGGGAGGATTAAAGAGACTACACTAACAATAGAGTAAGCGTGTTTCCTCAAGGCGCGATATCGGTCGCGCGATAGGGGTTCGATAGCCAATATAGATCGCTCGAACATCCACGAAGCGAGATAAATTGTAAAGTAGAGTTTGTTACCCCTTTCTTCTCTACGCTGTAAAATCATTGCGAAAGGGAGTAGAATCATTTGACAGAGGAGGGCTCGTTTGGGGGCCTCTCCAGGCGACTATTGTCGTATGGCGACAATTGGTGGGCACCCTGAACTACCTCGCCTCTCACAGTATAGGATACTTTACCAAATAAGGTATCAATAGCGATTAGATTAGATGTAGTCTAATTGACTTTCAATAAGTGATATCTTGTGTCCTATATTGAATAAAGAATTTTGAATTTGAAGTTGAATTTAAAGCCTACCTGATATAAGTAAATATCAATTGTATATTAATATTGTCTGTTGAACCCCTATCGCTTCTTGTGGAAACTGTTAAGTTTGAAGTAGAAGAGTATCAACTTTGAAGCTAAAAAAAAAGTGATTGAGCGAGGGCTTAAGTTTAAACTCAAACAAGTCTGTTTCGAGTAGATTATCCTGGCCCGGGCCGCGTCATACTCAGTCGAGCGAATTGAAGTCCTGAAATTTTTTGGCATGGAAGTTTGAGAATTTTCTTTTAAAGGACTAGTTTTAGTTTGCTATATACTTAAATAAATATCGAAGAAAAAAGGGTTGTCCTGTTTTTTTTTTTATTGAAAATCCGTAGATTCAAAAGTCAGGCCGGAATCCTGAGAAAAGTCGAAAAATCCGGTAATCTCCGGACTAATTCGGAGATATAGTAATACTGACGTGTATCTCGCGTAGTGCGCGTGTCGCGGACTGCGGCGCTCCCGCTCGCCGCCGTCCGCCGCCCCCGCCGCCCCCGCCGCCCCCGCGGAGCCCCCGGCAGCGCCCGGCCCCGCGCGGGATACTGCAAAACATTATTGTATACAATTTTACACAGATGACTAGAAACGGAACGCTTTTTGTGTGGGCCCCCCCGTAGTATGTGTCTTGAGATGTCCCAGAGAGTTGTTGAGTTAAAGATGAGAAGTTTCACCAATCAAAGTATATTGTTACTAGAGGCTGCCCCGCGGTTTCACACGCGCAGATTTCTCATAAACACAAAAATCCAGTTTTTTTCCCGTATCCATGGGAATTTCGGGAAATCCTTTCTTAGTGCTCACCTACACTCCCTAAGGAACCTACATGCAAAATTTCAGCCCGCTAAGCCCAGTAGTTTCGGCTCTGCGTTGTCTGTCAATCAGTCAGTCAGTCAGTCAGTCAGTCAGTCAGTCAGTCAGTCAGTCAGTCAGTCAGTCAGTCACGGAAGAGTATTATATACTGGGTGTTTCTGACAAGGCGGTAATAAATCAAAGTAGGGCTTCTGCTCACTATAACTAACAACTTTCCCAAAGCAACATGGGTCAAAATCTCAAAAAAAAATACAGCTGTTCCATACATTGGTTCGATCAGCTGACGGGGTCAATGTACGGGACGGCTGATTTTTGTTTTGAGATTTCGACCCATGTTGCTTTGGGAAAGTTGTTAGGTATGGTGAGCAGAATCCCTCCTTTGATTTATTACCGCCTTGTCAGAAACACCCTGTATATTGATACATGGGATATTATGGAGACTAATTTCCCGTAAGATGTGGTTACTTCGAAGGATGAATTGTCTTCTGATTAATCCTATCTAATTAAATCGATAATGTAAACTCGCAAAGGAAACAAAGATGCTGATGTCGGATCTACGAAGTAGAACGCAAGTGTTGCGTTTTGTACGGTCCAGTGTGAATCGTACACTTTTTATTTTGAGTAGTAATTTAAACCCTAAAAATGATAATATTATGTAACTACTAATTTTGATGTACCTACATTAAACAAATAAATGATTTGATTGGATTTGATAACTTGTAAAAAAAAAAAAAACAGATCATGAATTTGAATTTTTTTACACCCTGACTCAACTTAGTACTGATTGAAACACATGGTGTTTCAATCCAATGTTCCATAACACACCGCAAAAGTGTTGAGCGAGTTAAACTATGTTTTATTTAAAGAGAAAGTAAATTAAATTTACTTTCTAAACTTTAGTGCCAAGCTGTATAATGTTGTGAAAGCGAGCTTGAATCGTCGAATTCAAAGTGACATTCTGCATGATACTAAATTTTTGCAATTATTTGACTATGTCAGTGACTTTACTTCTTCTGTGGATCTCATCATTTTTTATTCAATCACACAGGACACGTCACGAGACGTGAGACACACTTTATAATAATAATAATAACACATCACACTCAAGAGCCCCTAACTAGGAAGAACCTGTATCTAGGGTGCCCAAAACACACACAGAGACGAACATCACACCCAGACCGGAAACAAACATCGATATTCATCATATCAATATTCGCCTCGGCCGGGATTCGAACCCGGGTGCACACGCTTACTCAGTCCACATCACTGCCAACTGAGCCACGGAGCAGTCAAGTATGTACTTACATCTTTGCCTCGTGTTCACTGTGATGGGACTGGGGCTTGGGCTCGGACTGGCGCTGCCCACACCTGCAAAAGCTTGGTTCAATCAATCTACCGAGTCAAATCAATCAAACCACGAGTAAAACAATCCACAATTTATTTAAACAATTAATAATTCTAGAAAAATTCACCAGGTATTCATAATATTCACTCATATCAATACATAGTACAAAACAAAGTTGCTTCCCGCGTCTGTCCCTATGTATGCTTAAATCTTTAAAACTATCCAACTGATTTTGATGTGGTTTGTTTTAATAGAAAGAGTGATTCAAGAGGAAGGTTTATATGTATATTACATGCACAACATAGTAATAGGTCAAGCGGGACGAAGTTCGCCGGGTCAACTAGTCTGTTATAATAATAATACTCACTCTGATGAACAGACAGCATAACAGCTTCTCTCTCCCTCGACCGCCTCCTATAGCTATGACTCCTATGACTTGGGCCCCCAAGTGCATCTCTTTGGGCCTCTAGCCTATGAAGGGACCCAGAGGACAGATCCCTGTGCACTTGCAAGCTGTTATTCCCTTCTCTATTTGTTACACTTTGTGAAATAGGATTCTCACGGGGCCCCAAGTTTTGATCCCTATAACATGTTGAGGGGCCCGAATCTCTTTGGCAAACCGTCGAGCCTCCAATAATGTCCAAAGGCGCGGACGCACCTCTTCTATCTATAGATCCTAAATGGGAATCTCTGTTACTAGAGAAATTCCCGTGGGAATTGTGAGTAGTAAAATAGTTACTGTGGAGCGGATTGAATAAATTCGTCGGTGTGCCGCGTCTTTCTATAGTACTTGCACCGTTTCTCTCCATTGCACCCAAGTGGGATCTATCCGTTGTACTCAAGTGGGATCTTTCTGTTGTACCCATATGGGATCTCTCTCCATTTGTACAGCTCGTACCCAAATGTGATCCACTTCTCTCCATCGTACCCAAATGTGTACCACTTCTCTCCATTGTACCCATGTGGGATCTATCTGTTGTTCCCAAGTAAGTTCTCTCCACTGTACCCAAATGGGATCTCTCTGCATTAGTACCATTTCTCTCTATTGTTCCAAAGTGTGACCTATCTACAGTACCCATTTGGGATCTCTCTCCATTTGTACAACTTGTACCCAAATGTGCACCACTCCTCTCCATCGTACCCATATGTGTACCACTTTTCTCCATCGTACCCATATGTGTACCACTTTTCTCCATCGTACCCATATGTGTACCACTCCTCTCCATCGTACCCAAGTGGGAACCACTCCTATCCATCGTTCCCAAATGTGTACCACTCCTCTCCATCGTGCCCAAGTGTGTACCACTCCTCTCCATTGTACCCAAGTGTGTACTTCTGTCCATCAAGGTTCTCTCGGGCGTACCACGTCTTTCCCCAACTTTATTTATAGTACTATTCGACCTATCCAAGGTACTATTCCCAACACTATTATTGCTACTGTGTGACCTCTCAATAGTGCTGAACCGATTCCTGTCTAGTGTTGTAAAAACGAAGTTTCTGTCCATGTTTGAGAACGAGTTGTTTCTCTCCAGGTTACTTGTGTAACTGCCAACACTTGAGTGTAACGGTGTATTGAGTCTCTCCGAAGTACTGCTCTGGACCGACTGTGAAAAAAAAATTATTATAATATCTAAAAATGAAATCTTTTGTTATGCTAAAACTCCAAAACTGACGCCGACTTTGGATGATTTTGGTTTTAAAGTGTTGTTAGGAAAAATTTAAACGGTGAGAAAATATGGAAATTTTATTATTTCATGCAGACAAGTCGCGGAAACAGCTAGTATCAATACATAGTAAATGAATTCGCTTCCCGCGTCAGTCTGTTGGTATTATGCTGAAAACTTAAAAAACTATGGAACGGATTTTGATGCGTTTTTAATTTTTATAGGAGTGATTTAAGAGAAAGGTTTATATGTATAATACATGCACAGCTTAGTAAAAGGTTAGGCGGTACGAAGTTCGCCGGGTCGACTAGTAGTTTATAACTAGAAGCTGTCCCGAGGTTTCACACGCGCAGATTTATCATAAAAACGAAAATCCAGTTTTTTCCCGTTCCCATGGGAATTTCGGGAAATCGTTTCTTAGTGCTCACTTACACTCCCTAAGGAACCTACATGCAAAATTTTAGCCCGCTACGCCCAGTAGTTTCGGCTCTGCGTTGTCTGTCAGTCAGTCAGTCAGTCAGTCAGTCAGTCAGTCAGTCAGTAACGAAAGAGTTATTTATCATAAAAACGAAAATCCAGTTTTTTCCCGTTCCCATGGGAATTTCGGGAAATCGTTTCTTAGTGCTCACTTACACTCCCTAAGGAACCTACATGCAAAATTTTAGCCCGCTACGCCCAGTAGTTTCGGCTCTGCGTTGTCTGTCAGTCAGTCAGTCAGTCAGTCAGTAACGAAAGAGTTTTAAATGTATTGACTAGAGGCTGCCCCGCGGTTTTTCCCGCGCAGATTTCTCATAAACACAAAATTCCCGTTTTTCTCCCGTTCCAATGGGAATTTCGGGAAATCGTTTCTTAGTGCTCACTTACACTCCCTAAGGAACCTACATGCAAAATTTTAGCCCGCTACGCCCAGTAGTTTCGGCTCTGCGTTGTCTGTCAGTCAGTCAGTCAGTCAGTCAGTCAGTCAGTCAGTCAGTCAGTCAGTCAGTCAGTCAGTCAGTCAGTAACGAAAGAGTTTTATATATATTGATAAACTAGCTGACTCGGCGAACTTCGTACCGCCTTAAATTCTGGATTTTTGAGAATATTCTATAGCCTCTATGTCATCCGGGGACAGTGTAGCTATAGCTAACTAACAGTGAAATCATTTTTGAAATCGGTTCTGAAGTCTAGGAGCCTATTCGATATGTCGTAGTAAGATTTGATAATTAGGTTCTTTATTTTAACGAACCAATCAGAATAAGAGTTTACCAGCAAGCAATTAATCTAGCCAATCAGAGTTAACGAAGGTTTCAAAGTTTTCAATTATACTAGGTTTTTTGCAAAAAAAAAACTGCTTTATGTCAGGATGATTGAAAAAAAAATTAATGCTTATATCAAATTATCCGGGTTTTCGCAAAATCCCTAGTTTTTTTTTGCAAAAAACCTAATTATCAAATCTTACTACGACATATACAAACAAACAAACAAATATTTCCTCTTTTAAATAATAATCATTTATTTCAGGCAATATTTACATAGCATTGCATTAGTATAGATTACACATACCTTTTTTTTTTAACGAGGGCCTATCGCATTTCCCGACGCTCGGGGGAGCGTCGGGGGTATGTGGGGCTCGCACCCACTAAAACCCCCCGGCGGCCGTCTTGGCGCTTTTGGGAAGAACACTGGGAACCACGCATTACTGGCGTCCGAAGTCCTTCCCACGCTCAGCTGCTACCAGCTTCGTGCTCGGGGAGGGCATGTTGTTCCCCCCTCCCCCCGGCTCGCCCCCGGAGCTGCGGCGGCACGGTGCCACAAGCTGTGCCGCGGCCCATCTCGGGGCCCTGTGATGAGTGTGTCGGGCCCCCGCCCTTCACACCCACGACCCCAAAGACCCCTTTTAGTCGCCTCTTACGACAGGCAGGGCATACCGTAGACCTATTCTTACGCCCGGACCTACAGGGCTTAGATTACACATACCTGAGCCCCGCTCAGCCGTTCCAAAGTGCCGCTGAGTCGGTCTATCTGCGAGCTGATAGATCTCTCACTCTGCAACGACTGCGCTCCGCTCAACACTTCCAATCTCTCGTTCGATTGTCTGGAACCGCTCGCCCTTTCCAAAGTGCCGCTGCTGCGTTCCAATCTGTAGAATAAATAAGTGAGAACGTGAATGAATGATTCGAGTGAGAGAATAAACACTTTATTGCTCAAAAAATAAAACAAGGTAAAGTTTTTTATGGAGCGGGCTATGCTCGGGATTTCTCTGCGGGATCGAATCAGAAATGAGGACATACGCAGAGAAACCAGGGTCACCGACATAGCCAAGCGGATAAGCTCGTTGAAGTGGCAATGGGCAGGTCATATAGCCCGCAGAACAGATGGCCGCTGGGGCCGAAAAGTTCTCGAGTGGAGACCACGGATCGGCAAGCGCAACGTAGGGCGTCCACCGACCAGATGGACGGATGATCTGCGCAAGGCTGCGGGTCCACGCTGGATGCAGGCCACCTGCGATCGGTACAGGTGGAGAGCCTTGAGGCTGAAATGATGATGATAGTTTTTATCCGACAATTTTGCTTGAGGATATAGATACCATTTTATTTTTACGAAAGGGTAAAAACAATGTCACTTCTTACCGCCATACAATAAAAAAAATAGCCATACTTTTATGCATTATAATAGGATTTTAGTCAGTGGGTAGTTTTTCCAAGTCGTTGTTTGGAACGCGTTCGATTCTTAGCGGTCTCAATATTAAAATGAATCGTGGTTCGTTAGTCTCGTTAAAACTCGAGAATGGCCGGACCGATTAAGCTGATTTTGCTTTTGAAAAGTTTGTAATAGTCCAGGGATTGTTTAAAATGTGAGATAATTATTTATTTTTTACAAAAAATAGAACCCGCCTTCAATATACACTGACGCATACATCAACTGAGCACTTCCTCTTTATCGAAGTCGGTTCAAATAGGTACTAAAACCTTCTCCTGAATGTAACAAAATACATTACTGAAAACCGCATCAAAACTCGGTTCAGCCAAACGCGAGATAATCGCTGACAAACATACATACATACAGGTCAAACTGATAACCTCCTTTTTGAAGTCGGTTAAAATTTTGGAAAAAAACAAGTGAACTTAGTAATTTTTCCATATAAAATTCTAAGGCGCGATACGAAGTTCGCCGGGACAGCAGCTGTCCCGGCGAACTAGCTGCTAGTTAAATATATATAGTTGTGTTATGATGTATATCGGTCATAGGTCGCCTTTTGTCACCTCACTTATATATATTGTTTCTTGTTTTGTGTTTATTTGAACAATAAAGAGATCATTCATTCATTCATTCATTCATTATATCGATGTTAATTTCCTGGTTCTGAGTGTGTTTTCTGTTTCTGACTACATAAACAAAGGTTCAAGTTCTGACTAGTTAGAGGCTCAGATTGAGATACGTTATTACAAGCCGTTGGTCCGGTGGCCGCAGTAGTGGTCGTTATAGCCGCGGCGACAAGCTTGCCCCTTGTCAAGTTAAGTAAGCATAAACTCTGCTAAACGTGGTTCCGGCTCTTGATCTGGTACCTCTGCCTAACCCTTCGGGGAATAATAGGCGTGAGATTATGTTTTACGAGCTTTTCCGGCTTACTTCGTTGCGCTATAGAATATAAGATACTACAAAAGACTTGGCTCTATAGACTATGTTCTTTTGACTGCCCAGAATGGCCGAATAAAAAACAAACAACAACAACAAACCACCTGTCAAAATATGTAAACAACGGAAAAAATATTGCATCTTGGGTTACATTATTTGAGTTTAGGTAAGGATCCCTAATTTTTTTTAAAATCTTATATAGCCTATGACACTCGGGGTTAATGTAGCTTCCTACCAGTGAAAGAATTTTTTAAATCGGTTCAGTATTTCCGGAGCCTATTCGTTACAAACAAACAAACAAACAAACAAACAAACAAATCTTTCCTCTTTATAATATTGGTATAGATGTAATTGTTACCTGTCATTAGATAGTCTCTCCAAGGAAGATCTGTCAGTGAAGGGTCCTCCCAGGTCGAGCGGCCGCGCGCGCTGCGGCGGCGGCGAGGACCCCTGGTTGTACGAGTAGGCTGCAAGGGAAGACACCAAATCTATCTATCTACTATCTTTTACTATCAACTATCAATTCATTGTATAAAATAAAGTCGCTTCCCGCGTCTGTCCCTATGTATGCTTATATCTTTAAAACTATTGAACGGATTTTGATGTGGGTTTCTAAGTTCGAAGGTTTCTAAGTAAGAACGAAGTTAGGTAGACTAGTCTACTATATACTGGGTGTTTCTGACAAGGCGGTAATAAATCAAAGGAGGAATTCTACTCACTATAACTAACAACTTTCCCAAAGCAACATGGGTCAAAATCGCAAAAAAAATAACAGCTGTTCCATACATTGGTTCGATCAGCTGACGGGGTCAATGTACGGGACGGCTGCTTTTTGTTTTGAGATTTCGACCCATGTTGCTTTGGGAAAATTGTTAGGTAGGTATGGTGAGCTGAATCCCCCCTTTGATTTATTACCCCCTTGTCAGAAAGACCCTGTATATATAAAAATGAATCGTGAACGGCCGAGCAGATTTAGCGGATTTTGGTTTTGAAATGATAATAGTAGTCCAGGAAAGGTTTAAGAGTTAAGAAATTATTGAAACATTGAGAAAAAATTAGAAAAAACAACAATTTATATTTCCCCATACAAATTGTTCCGTTACTGTTTTGTCAATATTCCTGTCAGTGTCAAACGTTTGACGCAAATGTTTTTAAATATAACAAAGGCAAAATAACAAAATCTATACAACCATGTTTTAAGGTAAGTTTAATAAAAATCGTGTCAACTTAGAATCTAAGGCGATACGGAGTTTGCCACAGCAAATCACGAATTACTATGATGATCATCATATCAGCCAAAAGACGTATACTGCTGGACATAGAACTCCCCTCCACAAATCGCCACAATGATCGGTTCTTTACTGCCCTCGTTCAGTGTACTCACTACGTCGCAAGACCATATTGTGATGGATCTGCCTATGACGCTAAAAATAGCGTGATGATGATGATTTCTTCCTATAGCCCCTCATCAGGGGCAAAGGGCTAGAAGTAATTTTCTCCATTTTAAACGGTCCTGGGCTGCCTCCTCCAGGTCCCGCCATTTGAGACCAGTTGTTGCGATCTCCTTCTCCACCGATCTCCTCCAGGTGATGCGAGGGCGGCCGGCCTGCTGCTGCCGGCTGCGTGCCATGTCAGAGCCTGTTTGGAGATGTGATCGTCGGTTCTCCTCAACACGTGACCAATCCAACGCCATTTCCTCATTAAAATCTCCTGCTCTATCGGTTTCTGGCTGGTCAATTCCCACAGTCGCACATTTGAAATAGTTTGTGGCCAACGTATCTTTAAAATACGCCGTAAGTATTTGTTCACAAAGATCTCAAGGCTCTTGGTGATTTCTTTTTTGACCAGCCAGGTTTCGCATCCGTATAGGAGTACGGATTTAACGTTGGAGTTGAACACTCTGATTTTAGTTTGACGAGTAATGACCGACGAGGTCCACACAGGGTTATTTAAAAGTAGCGTAGAATACCGTAATAACTCACCACGTATAACGGACATGTCCATGGCCGCCCTCAGGCCGTCCTCCGCGCGCGCCCGCGCGCCCGCGCACGACAGCTGAAACAGGACAGTCAGTCAATCAGTCAGTCAACACAAGGCTTTATAGCGCGAAGCGTGAAGAAAATGTCGGGCTTTTGTTTCTCAGTTTAATAAATTAGTTTTCCGTGGCTATTATTGTGCTAGTGTAGTGGAATTAGTGAAATAATGTGCCCTTTATGGAGAACTGTCTAGTGAAGTGAGAAATAAAGGAAGGCGCTCCCAAACAATTCTGATCGATCGATGTCCCGCGAAAAAGTCCGTGTGAACATTGAAATGTGAGACCACCCGGGCATTTCAATGGGTTAGGTTACGAACCTAGGTTAGGAAGAACAAATAATTATACTACAGAAGACTTGATTACTAAGAAATAAACTACTGAAGACTTGGCTGTATAGACTTAGTTCCTTTGCCTGTCCAGAAAGGGCGAATTTAAAAACAACAACAACAATAAACATAATATAGAGTGCAAAGAACAGCTAATCTGCTGTTTTGGCATAGTTTTCAGAATTTGTTGTTATTCTACATGAAGTGAAGTTGCGACTACTCATAATTTGGTGTCTGTTAACCTGATCGGTTTCTCAGTAGAGGCTCGACAAAATTGGTTAAAAAAACAAAGTTTTTTGCATTTATTATTTGTTAGTCTTCTTTGGACAACAAGAAAAATTGCGTGCAAACGTTTCATTTAGATTCATTGAGCCGTTTCGGAGATAAGTACCTTTGACAGACAGATGGACGGAATAGTCATATTAATAAGGTCATCAAAATTAAAAAGTGAAATATAAAGAGATATACCAGTGCTTGTTCACGCTGCTGTCTCGCCTGCCTCTGAGCTCGGGAGCCTAAAAATATAAAAAATAAATATATTTAATAGTTGTGGCAGCATAGATATGATCACCCCATCTCCTCTGATGAGTGTCGTAAAGTAAGAAAGAAAGAAGAAAGAAAGAAAAAATGTTTATTTACGACAAAACTATGACACACACAAAACAAGTTAATCAAAACAATTCATACAATACAAGTAAGACAAAACAAAATATTTAAAAAAAAGCAAATGATAAAAAAAAAACTCAAAAAAATTCAACAGAAGAAAAATAAAACAACCATTTGAAAAGAGAAAAAAAGAAAAACAATAGGCAATAAAACAACATTTGTGTATCGCAGTTGCTGTAAAATGGCAATAACTCAGCATTTGCTGAAGGCTTTCACCAACAGCGCTGAAAAGTAAAGGCGATGACACCAGTGCTCGCCAATTTGTCTCAATAACCAAAATTAAAAATTTTAAAAACCCTCCGTCCGAGTCAGATACCCTCATCAACTAAACTAGAACTAGAGCTGATCATCTTCAAAAGGTCATGGTTACCTTACCATACTTCAATATAATTGAAGTAACAATGCATTAATTTTCAAATCGATAGGACATATGGAAGATAGTCACTGGGGTCTGACTGGGTCGGGGGTTTTTACATTTTTAAATTAGAGTTATTTTATGTTCGAGCTTACCTGGCCTCGGCGAGTGCGTCGCTCCGTCCCCTAAGTCCAACTGTAGCACCGGGGCCGAGGCGCCGACCAGCTCTGCAGAGAGGTATTAACATTATTAAAAACCTTTAAAGAGCCAAAATATTTAAAAGCGTAACAAATGTAATCCCAAATCAATGTAAAATCAAAATAGTTTAAGTAAATTGTAAAAAATATATTATGAAAACAGTGTGAAGTGTAACAAAAGTAAAATCAAAACAGTGTAAAGTGTAACAAATGTAAAATTAATACTGTGTAAAGTGTAACAAATGTTAAATCAAAACTGTGTAAAGTGTAACAAATGTTAAATCAAAACTAAATAAAGTGTAACTAATGTAAAATTAAAACTGTGTAATGTGTAACAAATGTAAAATCAAAACAGTGTGAAGTGTGTTGCATTTAAACCTGTTTTTTATTTTACATTTATTACACTTTACACTGTTTTGATTTTACTTTTGTTACACTTCACACTGTTTTCATAGTATATTTTTTAAAAAGACAAAACAGTGTAAAGTGTTTACACTGTTTTGTCTTTTTTTACACTTAACTGCGTTTTTAAATTATTTTTTTTTGCACTTTACACTGTTTTTTTTATATATTGGTTTGGTGATTTGTTATTACATTTATTTGTAGCAAATTAAAACTAACATACAGATTTTGCAGTGTATAGTGACGTACCCACAGAACAAGGAAGATGCTCTCTCTCTCTAAATAGAAATCGCGAGTAGGCGGAGCCCGCGTGCCTATCATTAGCTCTGCAGTGCCTATACGTAGTTTTTGACAGATTTGATAAGCTCAGTTACTTTATGCTTCTTGTAAACAAACCACCAGGAAAAATATGAAAAAAAACCCACTAAAATACCATATTGTGCTGTGTTGGAATGCAAAAATTAAAGTTGGGGACTTAAAAGTACTAATTATGCCGTATCATTACATCGGTAAGTAATATTTCACTGTATTTTTTTAATAAATTTGAAATTATACATGAACAAGAAAACAAAACCATAAGTGAGAAAATGAAAACACCCTAATTACGGAGCAGTAAAATTGAATTTTCATTGAAGCCTGTGACTGTGACTGTACCTTCTTACGTTCTTCTTTATCTATGGTATTAGACTCATGACTTTTTCTAGAACATTTTGACAACAGTATAATGGAAATCAGTTAGAGATTGCTCAACATGATGAAAATCTATCGATAATTTTCTATGATAAAAATCTATCGATAATAATAATTTTCAGTGAAAAAAAAAAGGTATTCGCTTCGACTTGAAAACTTCTACCTTTTTTTCGGTTTAAAATGTGATTTACTTTAAAGTTAAATTCGTGAATACGAATGAAATTATATGAATCATTCAACTTAGACTCTTGACTCTTAGACTCAACAGTGACGAAGATTTCTATGCGCATTATAACTTTTGCAGTACTGTAGGTATAGTACAATTTTATAACTAAACACATTTTTATTTCTGAATCTCTATTTATGCGAAGCATAACTGTTGAATACAAAACGACATTGGAAAAAAATAAAAATTAAACTGTACACTAAAATAAACTTTGTTCTATGAGCGACTGGTTTTTTCATATGATAATACCAATACATCGCCAATCACCAAGAAGGCCGTTTGCGTAGAATACACATAGATTTTCGTAAAAAAAAGTAATTGTTAACTGTAGCCATATGAAAGAAAGTTGTATATCCATAGGTTTTTCTTATCGACAAACTTTCTCCCGCAATATGTACATCCCTAGCTTAGTTTTTCATTTTTCGACGTAGCCACCTAGTGTTTAGTAGCGGTAGTACAAAAGCTGTAGTTCCATCTAGCGTCGAATAGTAAAACTAGGAACAATGTATGAGGATTTTAAAGCAAAGAGGATGTATAGCTTTCTACCATGTCTTTGGAAAAACCTAATTTCATTCTTTTATCATATGTATGTCATCATTATCTTAAGTATTTCATAATTGTTATTTGATTTTGATCTTTGTTTATTGGTAAAAAAGGTTCATAGTCTACTTCAAAGTTTTGTGATGTAGATCTTTTCGGCTTTGTCGTTAATCACCAATGGTAGCTTGGATTTCATAGTGAGCGTTTGGTTTATATGTGTGAGTTTGGACACACTGGTTTCAGTACTAAAAGCTCATGATGCTATTTCTATTGTATTCTCTTGTTCTGTGGACGTACCGGTGATGGCGGGGTAGTTGAGCAGGTGCGTGTTGGCGTTGGGCGCGAGCACGTCGGGCACGCAGCGCGACAGCCGCGCCAGCGCGCCGCCCGAGTTCACGCTGCAAACAGGGGAACGTGTGGAGGAAACAGTGGCGGACACGGACGGCGTAACACTTCCGGTTTTTTTATATTGCAAAATATAGTTCTTTTGTAATACTGTCGACTACACTATCAGAGAACGCACGAAGGTGGTAGATGTGGGTGCTCGTGTTGCTAAACTGAAGTGGGCGTGGGCGGGACACATGCCTCGCTGGGAAGACGAAAGATGGAGCAAAGCCGTCCTTGAATGGAGACCAAGAAAGGGGAAGAGGAGTGTAGGCAGACCAACAGCCAGATGGACCGACGATATAAAGACTGTTGCGGGGAGGACTTGGATGAGATTGACAGCCGATAGAGCGAACTGGAAAATAATTGGAGAGGCATTTACCCAACAGTGGGCTGATATGTGCTGAGGAAGAAGAAGAAGAATACTGTCGACTGCTCTGTAGCTCAGTTCGCAGTGATGTGTACTGACGCCTGGGTTTGATTCCCGGGCGGGGCGAACATGGTTATGATAAATATCGATAATTGTTTCCGGTCTGGGTGTAACATTCGTCTCTGTATATGTTTCGGGCACCCTAGATACAGGTTCTTCCTAGTTAGGGACTCTGAGTGTGATGTATTATTATTATACAGTCTAGTGTGTGTGTTGATTTTCTAAGCTATGGGAGGAAACATAACATAAACATAATCTCACGCCTTTTATTCCCCGAAGGGTTAGGCAGAGGCACTAAGCTCAAGAGCCGGACGCACGTTTAGACGAGTTTTATTATTATTATTTGTAGCCTGTAGTGTCCCACTGCTGGGCAAAGGCCTCCTTCCCCTTTCTCCACTAGACGAGTTTATGTTTTTTTATTACCGACGTGACAAAGGGCCAGCATGGGCTATGGGAGGAACATAGTAAAAACAATAATTAAACTTTTCGATACGAAGTTTTCCGGGACGGCTAGTAATTCTATATATGTTATTCAACTTACCGATGCATCTGGCCCTCTGAAACCAGGGCGGGGAGATCGCGGCGGCAGGCACTGTCTGTTAAACGTAATAGAAAATATTTATTAAAAAACAATAATATTCAATAAGTGAAAAGCTTGCGACTCTGCAGGATGAAAATAAAATAAAATAAAAATTGTTTATTTGGCTAATATGAAAACTTATTTACACGTTTAACAGTGGCCCTCAAACTCGGCAAAGCCTGTCATATGAGGGCCGATGAAGCTAGTTACTAATAAGAAAAACACGCTCGCGTCGACCCTTCGAGCTGGATAGTTTGTGGTTAAGGCGGTAACTCTCTTTAATTAAAGGTTTTTTAATTATTCTGGAGAAAGTATTAATTTTTAATAAAAATTTATTGAATTCGCGTATGTAAAAAACCATCTCCCACATTGTAATACAACGTTTTTGGAAGACAGACCTATTGATTGTGTGTCCTAGGATAGGACATAACTTGATTTTTGGCCTTTATGTCCTAAGATACAGAATCAGTAGGACTGTTGCCAAAAACGTTGTATTACAATGTGGGAGATGGTTTTTTACATATGCGATATCATTAAAACTTTATTAAAAATGAATACTTTCGCCACAAAAATTAAAAAACGCGAAAAAAATTGAATTTGGCGCCATACCGAGAGTTACCTTAACTAGTTCAGTTCGCGGCCCGCGCCGCCCGTACATTTGTTAGGCCACTGTAGTGTAGGGAAGTATATTATAACACTAATATTTTGTGTTTTGGGCATGTTGTATTTTTGGTAAAATAAAGACCAAAGAAATCTGAAAAGTGTTGCTTAGAGTAGCCACTTGAATATAATAGATTTTTATATATGACGAGCTGTCCCGGCTTACTTCGTTACGCCATAGAATATAAGATACTACAAAAGACTTGGCTCTATAGACTATGTTCTTTTGACTGCCCAGAATGGGCGAATAAAAGTACAAACAACAACAACAAACCACCTGTCAAAATATGTAAACAATGAAAAAAAGATTGCACCTTGGGTTACATTATTTGAGTTTAAGTAAGGATCCCTAATTTTTTTATCCTTAATATAGCCTATGTCACTCAGGGATAGTGTAGCTTCCTACCAGTGAAAGAATTTTTCAAATCGGTTCAGTATTTCCGGAGCCTATTCGTTACAAACAAACAAACAAATCTTTCCTCTTTATAATATTGGCATAGATTTTTTTAAATTAAAATCCAAACGAGAGCTCTGTTGCTTGCTCAAATGTTTGCTGAGCACAAAAGGAACTCACCAAGTGTGTCTCGAGTGCCAGACGTCCTCGGTTCGTCGCTCACTATACCCTGGGCGCCGTCTTCCGATCTAAAAAAAACAATAAACAAAAGTGTATCAGACCGCACATTCCTACTCTACTATATTATATAAATAAATATGAATCGTAGTTCGTTAGTTTCGCTAAAACTCGAAACGGCCGGGCGAGAAAACCAAAATCAGCTAAATGGTTTTGAGATGTTCGTAGTAATCCAGGGAATGTTTAAAAGGTGAGAAAACATGTAAAATTGAAGGGGAAGTTAGTAAACACCACAATCTAATTTTTCCATATAAAATGGTACGGCGGGCGCGATACGAAGTTCGCCGGCACAGCTAGTTTTAATAGTAAAATTGTTAGAGATAAAGTATGTATGTAATGTACGTACCGACAGCAGTCCCAGTCGTCCCCCTCCGCCCCCGCGGCCCGCGCCGGCGCCGCGCCCGCCGCGTCGCCCGCGCCACCGGATCTATATCAAGAAAACATTGACATTTCTATACTGAATTCGATCATAAATACATAGTATAAATCAAAGTCGCTTCCCGCGTCTGTCCCTATGTATGCTTATATCTTTAAAACTATGCAACGGATTTTGATGCGGTTTTTTTTAATTAGATAGAGAAATTGAAAAGGAAGATTTATAAGTATAATACATGAGCAACATAGCAATAGGTTAGGCGCTACGAAGTTCGCCGGGTCGACTAGTTTTATTATAATTAAATTAATTTAGGAACGCAGAAGGCGCATAGTACGCATTGGTCGCGCATGTAAGGCGCGGACACTGCCTACTTCAATGACTTTTTAAACTATAAATTTGTTTGACATTGGATATTATTTGTGTAATTTGAGTATTCGACAGTTACAATATGTCATTCAAGTAAATTGAAATTATTATTTAGTATTTGACATTTTATATACAACTAGAGGCTGCCCCGCGGTTTTTCCCGCGCAGATTTCTCGTAAACACAAAATTCCCGTTTTTTCCCGTTCCCGTGGGAATTTCGGGAAATCCCTTCTTAGTGCTCACCTACACTCCCCAAGGAACCCACGTGCCAATTTTCAGCTTTCTACGCCCAGTAGTTTAAGGCTCTGCGTTGTCTGTCTGTCAGTCAGTCAGTCAGTCAGTCAGTCAGTCAGTCAGTCAGTCAGTCAGTCAGTCAGTCAGTCAGTCAGTCAGTCAGTCAGTCAGTCAGTCAGTCAGTCAGTCAGTCAGTCAGTCAGTCAGTCAGTAACGGAAGAGTTTTATATATATTGATTATACATTTAAAAATTTGACATTGTTTACATAGTACTTAAATAATTAAGTAACTACTTATTATTTTTTATATAATTTTTGTACAATATTTTGACGATCACATTATACGTTGACATTTTATTATACAACTTTGTATGTAATATGAATATGATAGTGTGAAATAAATGAATCTAATCTAATCTAATCTAATGGGCTACAGGCGTGACGTCACATATGTAAAGTCTCCCTACTCACCCCTCAGCCAGCAGGTCGGGCAGCAGCAGCTCGGCCACCGCGTCCGGCAGGCTGCGCTCGCGAGCCGCCCGCAGCGACACCTGCGGGACCGACCGACACTTGACCACTCTGCTACACTCAACCAACCCATCAACCGTAGCTCTTAGCTTGTTTCCTCAAGAGGCGATATCTGTCGCGCGATAGGGGTTCGACAGCCAATCAGGCAGGCTTCGTCGATATACAGTGGCGGACACGATCGGCGTAACACTTAAGGTTTTTCTGTAGTGCAAAATAGCTCTTGTTCTTTGGCAATATAGTCTAGGGCTGACGAAACCATAGACAAATCTGTTACGGCCTCCTAGTCCGTGACTGTACAGTGGCGGACACGATCGGCGTAACACTTAAGGTTTTTCTGTAGTGCAAAATAGCTCTTGTGTGTTTGGCAATACAGTCTAGGGCTGACGGAACCATAGACAAATCTGTTACGGCCTCCTAGTCCGTGACTGTACGAGCGATTTCTATTGGCTGTCGAGCCCGTATCGCGCGACCGATATCGCTTCTTGAGAAAACACGCTTAGGCTGACATTCACAGTCGAGTCGCAGCTCGAACTGGCACTCCAAAGTGTAAAAGCGTAACTTTAAATCGTTTTCCACTCCAGATTGATATACGCAGTCGAGTTCCGACTTCAAGACAGGAAAGCATACGCTCGGCGGATGACGGTGACGGTTCAAGCCCGGAAAGTCTGTAGTCAGGAACGACTTGTCCGAGTGCAAACTCGGGCAAGTAACCTCCAAACACTGTGATTGTCAGCCTTACAACTACCCGCAAGAACTCCTCGGCCAGATTGACGTCCAACGCCCCAAGGCTGACGCTTCAAGGTCTCAGCTGTCGGAGAGTTGATTCAAGAGTCCACCAAACCCTTGCTCCGGCAAGGGAGAGTTGGTTAGCTGATTATCAGTAGAAGTCACCGACTCCCCCTCCCCGAAAGGGCCTGAGAAGGGAGTCGCTGCCAACGACACTCCCAACGACACTCCCGTATTAACAAGAATGTAGCCAATCTGCCAATAACCTGACTCCCCGCCCCACACGGGCGAGATGAAGTCCTCGTCATAGGCAGCCCGCGCCCACTTCAGTTTAGCAACGCCAACACCCATCTACTACCATTGTAGTAGATACCATTGACTGCTCCGTAGCTCAGTTGGCATGGCAGTGATGTGGACTGAGAGGCGGGTGCACCGGGTTCGATTCCCGGGCGGGGCGAATATTGATATGATGAATATCGATTTTTGTTTACGATCTGGGTGTGATGTTCGTCTCTGTGTGTGTTTCGGGCACCCTAGATACAGGATCTTCCTAGTTAGGGGCTCGGAGTGTGATGTGTTATTATTATTAAGTAAGAGTGGATGTGTTCGGAGTGTGTGTGTGTTAGTAGGAATAGGAGAGTCAGTGCTAATAGGAAAGCGTGTGTAAGTGAGATAGTGTAAGTGAGATAGTGAAGTGTAAGTGTTAGTGAAAGTGATAGTGTTAGTGTTAGTGTAAGCGTTAGTGTAAGTGTTAGTGTAAGTGTAAGTGGTCGTGTAAGTGTTGGTGTAAGTGTTGGTGTAAGTGTTAGTGTAAGTGTAAGTGGTCGTGTAAGTGTTGGTGTAAGTGTTAGTGTAAGTGTTGGTGCAAGTGTTAGTGTAAGTGTTAGTGTAAGTGTTAGTGTAAGTGTAAGTGTTAGTGTTGGTGTAAGTTTTGGTGTAAGTGTAAGTGTTAGTGTAAGTGTAAGCCTATACCTGAGTGGCGACGGCATGCGCGTGGCTGGGCGCGGCGGCGGCGGCGGCGGCTCCGCGGCGCAGCTCCCGGCAGCGCGCTAGTAACGCCGACTTCAGTCCTGCTGGCAATGCGGCGGCTAACTGGGCACGTTCCTCTTCTGAGAGGGAAGGTGGGGTCTGCTCGCGACTTGAGCCCACCTAGTGAGGACATACAAATATCTTGCATGAAGTGACGCATAGTTTGCCCCCACCCAAAAGCCGCTATCTCGAACTGTTTCAAAAAAAAAGTAATGTTGCTAGTTACAAAAATGTATGGCCCACCCTGTACATTTGATAACACAAATCATACTCACAAAAAGATCACAAAAAGGTACCATTCTCACACACACACACAATTTTATGAACCCACTCTCACAAGCCCACTCATACACACACAGTTCTCACTCATCCAATTTTACACACCTTTTTTAAACAATATTATTGTTGAAAGAAAATTACTTTCCTTGATATCAGTTGATAATTTATTAATTTTCTTACCATGTACAGTGTGTCAGGCATCCGAGTCAGGCACTTCGCGCGCCGCACTCTCGCCAGCTCCGCCTCCGGCACGCGCACGCCCTCTACGAGAGTCTGGAAACGGCAAAAATACTAATAACTACAAAAATGTTTAAAATAATGCAAGGATTTTGAATAAAAATATAAGAACACAGGTATGCTAGTAGTTACGAGTCACAAGAGATGTATGGGAAAGCCAGCGAGACGTCATAAATAATAACTCAAATTTAAAAATTGAAAAACCCCCGACCCAGTCAGACGCCTCATCAACTTAACTAGAACTAGAGCTCATCATCTTAAAAATATCATGGTACCCTTAACATATACTTTCAATATCATTAGTAACACTGTACCAAATTTTTAATTAATAGGACAAATGGAAGTTGGTTAGATCCTCTCATCCATTATTCAAGAGCTGATCATCTTCAAACGGCAGATCAGGTCATGGTTACCTTAACATATACTTTCAATATCATAGATGTAACATGGTACCAAATTTCAACTCGATCGGACATAAGGAAGCTAGTTAGATCCTCTCATCCATTATTCAAGAGCTGATCATCTTCAAACCGCTGATCAGATCTTCATCAGACATGGCTAAGAACATTCGGCCTGAAATTATCTATGATACAAAAAAAAACTAAACGAAAATCGGTTCAGCCGTTTGGGCTCTACGATGCCACAGACAGATACAAGACAGATACACACGTTAAAATTATAACACCCCTCTCTGAATTTTTCGTTCGGGGGTTAAAAAAGACAAACCCCGACCTTTACTGAGCTACACTGCGATAACAAAGGATAAGAATCTCTATCCTTATCATTTGCAATAATGCCGTTCGATGTTCGACTACGGCTGACTCCGACAGTTCAGAGAGCTGTCAAATATTTCCGCGTCTAGTAAAATAATTTACGTTTAAAAAAAGCTTATTCCTTTCAAAATCAAACCAAAAAATCTTTATTCAATATAGGATACAAGATAATCACTTATTGAAAGTCAATTACACTACATCTAATCTAATCGCTATTGATACCTTATTTGGTAAAGTATCCTATACTGTGAGAGGCGAGGTAGTTCAGGGTGCCCACCAATTGGCTCATGCCTTACGACAATAGTCGCCTGGAGAGGCCCCCAACCGAGCCCTCCTCTGTCAAGTGATTCTACTCCCTTTCGCAATGATTTTACAGCGTAGAGAAGAAAGGGGAAACAAACTCTACTTTACAATTTATCTCTCTTTTTTTTTTCCTTTTGTTTTGTGATATTACAATACAATTAGGTGACAATACAATGAACATTATACAGATTAATAAAAATGAATTTACATGAAATAATGAAAAATAACGTAAGTGCAGAGCTAGACTACTTCCAAGTTCCATGCGTCTTTGTCGTTTACATAATCATCAATATTGTAATAAGCTTTCTTAATCAGAACTTTTTTGATACGAGTTTTAAACTCATTATCATTCAGGATCAAAATTTCTTCTGGGATCTTGTTATAGAATCTTACTTCATCCATCATTGCTAATGTACCTTTTTTTATCGCTTTTCTTTAGTAAAACAAACCTGCAAAGCATCCAGGTAGGGCAGCAGGCAGCGCGCGGGCCGGTACAGGCCGCGGCCGAGCCACGCGTCCGGCGACGCCCACATGGGGCACGCCTCCGCCACCAGCCCGCGCCGGATCGCCTGCGGACGTTCACATTCTATCATACCCTAGCTGACCCGACCAACTTCGTTATACCATCAATACATATGAAACTCTTCCGTTACTGACTGACTGACTGACTGACTAACTGACTGACTGACAGACAACGCAGAGACGAAACTACTGGGCGTAGCGGGCTGAAATTTTGCATGTAGGTTCCTTAGAGAGTGTAGGTGAGCACTAAGAAAGGATTTCACGAAAGTCCCATGTGAACGGGAAAGAACCGATTTTTGTAGTTATGAGAAATCTGGCAGCCTCTAGTATAATATAAGATACTACTAAAGACTTGGCCATATAGACTTTGTTCTTATGACTGCCGCTGAATGGGCGAAAAAAAAAACAAACAACCTGCCAAAATATGTAAACAACGGAAAAAAATTGCATCTTTGCTTACATGATTTTAGGTAAGGATCCCAAATTTTATCGAAAATCTAATATAGCATCAGACACTCGGTGATACTGTAGCTTCCCAACAGTTAAATAATTTTTAAAATTGGTTCAGTATTTCCGGAGCCTATTCGGTGAAAACAAACACACAAACAATAAAATCTTTCCTCTTTATTATTGTTATAGATTAATTGAAAAAGTGTGTAAAAAAGAATAGTTTACCTGCTGTAAAACATCATTCTGCGGCGGTATGTGCTCCGTCCTTATCAAAGGAAGGAGCGGTTTGAGCGCGTGCCGCGAGCCCGCGCCCGGCGCCGCCCGCCGCGCGCCGCGCCGCCGCGCGCCCAGCGGGGGGGACTCTGATTAGTTAGGAGGGGGGGACTTGTACATACTGTATTGCCTTTGCCAAACAGAAGGATTTTTTTTTTGGATTTGTAACGTACTGTGACGTTATTACGTTGTCACACTGAGCACCGAAGTACGCTCTGACGCCGGGCGCTCTGTGTGACAGCGCAATACTGTCATAGTACATTACAATTCGACAGGGATTATTGTTTTAACGTTGGTTCCGAAACCACGTTAGCTGGCTTTAAAACAATAATCCAATAAACTTATAATAACCGTACAACGTTGCCGGGCTTTATGCCCACCCTTTTAATCTAATTTGTGAACTTGACATTGGCAAAATACTCCACTGAAGTGGAGTCAAGTCCATTAAATAATAAATACAATTCGACAATCTAGCGCGGCGTCAGGCTAGCGCTATAGCGCCATCTGTTTAAAAAAAGGGTTAAGAGAACGGAAAATACACAGGAAATACGTAATGGCTCGAAATTAGAGCGAGGGTTATAACAACACCTTTACACAAACGTTGTATAATGTACTTATCATACCATCCCGTGAGAAAATTTATTAGTATATGTATAGAATAACCCTGTTATTCATAAAAAGTTAAAAAGCGTTTTAGTTATTTGACATATGTCAATTTAGACTGGATGTCACGTGTTTAGCATACAACAAACCAGAGAAGTAGACCTCCAATAAAGCTTCTCAAAATTTACTGTATCTTTATGAATAATACGGTAAGTATCTAGCTAAGGAAGAGGATTTGACATTATCATACTATATTAAAGAACGACATAATATACTATCAAAGGCAGTAAAGTGGCAGTGTCTTGATCCAGCACCCGGCCCCGCCCGCCACACGCCCAGCGGGGGGGACTCTGATTGTTAAGAGGGGGGACTTGACTTAGACTTTTCACACCATCCCACGAGAAAAACCCAATGTTCCATCAATAAGGTTTACATAAATTCTTGATAGGGGGGAGGCTTGTCACTTTTAATACGACAAATTCATTATTCTTCTTTCTTGTAGACCTGGCTTGACTTGTAGACCATGGCTGAGGGTCGTGACCAACAAGACCAGCTTGTTTAGTGAGCGCTATCCAGGCTCTCCTGTTTTGAGCGCTTCCAATGGCCAAGGGGATGTTCATCCTGGTAGCACATTTGATAGTGTCGGTCCACCGATCCACAAATTCATTCAAAATACGCAATGAAACAGTTACCTCTGGCAGCAGCCCATCGTTGTACAGCCCTCAGCGCGCCGCTCTCGCTGCACTGCAGGAAGGGCGAGCGGAGCGCGGCGCGCAGGGCGGCGGGGGGGAGGCGCGCGGCCAGCGGGGAGGACAGGCTCGCGGGGAACTCGTCCACCAGGTAGCGCATCGCTTGTCTGTGGGGGATTATAAGGTTTAGCACTTCCTTAATTTGTTCTGTTATTGGCTGATAACATTGTGTTTTTATTGGTCGAGGAAGGGGTTTTTGCGGGTTCACGGTCTCTCCTATAGTATATAGTAGTGTGTTAGGAACATGGTCCTTCGAATCGGATCTGAACGGTGCTCCCATAGGCCCGTAGGCCTCATCAATACATAGTATAAATAAAGTCGCGTTCCGCGTCTGTCCCTATGTATGCTTAAATCTTTAAAACTACGCAAAGGATTTTGATGAGGTTTTTTTTTTAAAGATAGAGTTATTCAAGAGGAAGGTTTATATGTATAATACATGAGCAACATAGTAATAGGTTAGGCGGAACGATGTTCGCCGGGTCGACTAGTGTAACATATAGTGTGTGTGGAGCGTTGTCCTTCAAGCCGGATCTAAACTGTGCACCGAGTAGGTTCTGGGTAAGCCTAATTCAGTATCAAATATTGATTTTGCTTTGAAAATTTTAGATTATAGTGTGTACAGCGTGGTCCTTCGAGCCGGATCTGACCTGTGCACCGAGTAGGTTCACGGTAAGCCTCTTTCAGTATCAATTATTGTTTTTGCTCTGGAAATTGTAAAATAGTGTTAGGAGGGTGGTCCTTCGAACCGGATCTGACCTGTACACCCACCAGACTGTTGGGCTTTTTAAGACAGCTGGTTTCCTATATACTTACCTGGAGCCCCGCGTTGGGGACGACCGTGAACCATCTCGCCTCATGCACTATACTATAGTGCATGAGGCGAGGATACAGGACACTATACTATAGGATATTGATTCGATTTAACTATGAAAATAATAGTATAAAGTGTGAGGATCGTGGTCCTTCGAGCCGGATCTGACCTGTGCACCCACTGGCTGGCGGCGGCGGCGGCGCTCCAGCGCAGCACGGCGGGCAGCGTGTCCGGCGCCAGGGCTTCCACGATCGCGTCCTCGCAGCCCTGCACCGCGATCGGCATCTCTACGAAACTGGCACAAGACAAACACATACAAATTTATAAGTGCGCTTCTGCAACTTAATTGAAGTGTGAAGCAATGCAACTTCATTGTGCATACTTGATACGTAGCCCCTTATACAGGATGTGCCAAAAGGTTACGTAGCCAGGAAGGGGGGTGATAGGGGTGATCATAGGGGTCACCAGAAAAAAAATTGTATATCAAAATCGCCCCAAAAGGTGTAAATTTTATTGTTTTTAAAAAAAATGCCCTTTTTTTTTAATACCCAGGGGGTTTCGTTTTTTATGGCGAGCCTTGTGATCACCCCCCTTCCTAGCTACGCAACCTATTGGGACTTCCTGTATATGACATCTTTTCACTTACATCTAACTTCTAACCTATATTGTCTCGAAACACAAAAAAAAATGTAATGGTCAATTTTTTTTTTTAAATTTTAACAAAAATATCTTTCTATTCCTTTCAAATATCTTTGCGTGTTTTTTTTGGTCACTTTACCGACATCTACGGGAAGAAATGGGGCGGTGTTATCCTATGTCAACAGGCAATAAATATTCGTACCTGGCAATCTCATACAGTTGGAAGGCGTCTTCCAACATGGCGCTGGTGGTGACCTTGCTGGCCGTACTGCCGCGGCCCAGGCTTGACCAGCTCTGTTCCGGAAAAACAAGAGACAAACTTTAGTACTGCTGGCACTGTACAAAATAATCAATCTATCATCAATCTATATATATAAAACTCTTCCGTTACTGACTGACTGACAGACAACGCAGAGCCGAAACTACTGGGCGTAGCGGGCTGAAATTTTGCATGTAGGTTCCTTAGGGAGTGCAGGTGAGCACTAAGAAGGGATTTCCCGAAATTCCCACGGGAACGGGAATAAACGGGAATTTTGTGTTTATGAGAAATCTGCGCGGGAAAAAACCGCGGGGCAGCCTCTAGTCAATATATATAAAACTCTTCCGTTACTGACTGACTGACTGACAGACAACGCAGAGCCGAAACTACTGGGCGTAGAAAGCTGAAAATTGGCACGTGGGTTCCTTGGGGAGTGTAGGTGAGCACTAAGAAGGGATTTCCCGAAATTCCCATGGGAACGAGAAAAAAACGGGATTTTTGTGTTTATGAAAATGTACGCGGGAAAAACCGCGGGGCAGCCTCTAGTCAATATATATAAAACTCTTCCGTTACTGACTGACTGACAGACAACGCAGAGCCGAAACTACTGGGCGTAGCGGGCTGAAATTTTAAATGTGGACTCCTTAGGGAGTGTAGGTGAGCACCAAGAAAGGATTTCCCGAAATTCCCATGGGAACGGGAATAAAATGGATTTTTGTGTTTATGAGAATCTGCGCGAGTGAAACCGCGGGGCAACATGTAGTCCGTATTAATTTAGCAGTAAAAGGTGTAATGAACCTTGTGACTAATACAAGCCTACGTCATCATACTTTTGACAGGTTCTCAAACTTTTGATGTGATATTAACCAGTTTTCTCGTGCGGGGAAGAAAAGTAGAGTATACAACGTGGGTGTAAAGCTATTCCGCTTCGGGTGTTGTTACAACCCTCTTTTGTTTAAGTTTCAAGTTATTATTTAGCCCTGAAACGGTCACTGCACTACTATGCTATGCTATACACCCTTGTTTTATAATCTACTTTTAAAAAACTTACAGATGTTGTATTGTTGCTGCTTGTGCCGTTGGGTGAGGAGGGCCGTTCAATCAGCGTTAGGTCAACCTGAAAAAATATTTCACACCTATATAATAGCAGAAACACTGTCTCAAATTATTTTAAGTAAACATCAAAGTTGTCAGTTTGAGAATAGGTTCATTGACCATGACAAATTGGCTTATATTTCCTTGGTAAAACATTTAATTTAAAAACCACAGGCGCGACACGCGTGTATGTAAATGGATGACAATACAATGGTAACAATAAAACGAACATAAATAAAAATAAAAATCTTTGGCTAGTCAAATTTCAAGCGTCTCTATCGTTTACCTAATCACTAACATTGTAATAAGCTTTTCTTATAAAAACCTTTTTGATACGAGTTTTAACTGATTCAGGTTCAAATTATCTTCTGGGATCTTGTTATAATGAGAGTATGTAAGTAGGCAGTGCAGTGTCAGACCTGGTCGGTGTAGGCGGCGTGCAGCAGAGCGGCGGCGAACCGGCGCGGCAGCACGCGCTCGTCCACCACCACCGCCCCCGCCGCGCCGCCCGCGCCGCCCGCGCCGCCCGCGCCGCCCGCGCCGCCGTGACGGGACATTATACTCCTAAGAATTTATTTACATATAAGTTTATTTTTGAAAAACTTACGGTGTAGAGTTTCTAAAAAAAATATTAGGTTAGACAAATAATTTACAATACAAAAAAATACAAAACCACAACGATAACTTTAAAAATATTAATGTACTTAATTTTCATCCCATCCGCTCGAACAGAGTACTTTTTTGTAACAGTTCTCATAACAAATCAGGTAGGTCACGTCACAAGGTATCTGCTTTTTTATGACAAAATATCTTGGCGGATGGAATGAAAAGAAGAATGTACAACAATGGCGTAAAGTTATTCTGTTTAGGGTGCTGCTACAACCCCCTACAACCCTCACTGAGCTCGGGTTTTAAATTGAACCATCATACATCCATGTTTTTTAATTTACTATATTATATTATTTATCAATGGCTGTAGCTGTATAAAACTACTCAATTTTGACATCACAGCAAAAGCTACCCAAATTTAAAGTTTCCACAGCAAAACGGAAGGAAAGGAAAACAATGCTACACTAAAAATGCAAAACTCTTACAGTGTTATTCATAAAGATACAGTAGATTTAGGTAGCTTTACTAGAGGTCTACTTCTCTGGTTTGTTGTATGGTAAATACGTGACATCCAGTCTAAATTGACACACGTCAAATAACTAAAATGCTCTTTAACTTTTTATGAATAACAGGGTTAATTTTGAGCAGAATAGAAGTAAGTATGTACCTAAAAAGTCTCGATCTAGCGGCAACAATAGCTCGGTGGCAGGGCAGCGGCGGCGCGGGCGCCGACCCGCCGCGGAAAGACAGGCTCGCGTCCGCATATTCACCTGTAACATTAATAATACTCTACTGCTGACGTTGATTTATAACAAACATGATTGATAAACCGTTCGTGCAGTCATTCTCTGTTATGGCAATTTTCTCTATGTGTATCTGGCAAACCCCGTTTACATAAAATCTGTAAGTATCAATATCAGGTCCCAATAAAAAACCATGTTAACAAGGTCGCTTTATTATTTCATTCACAGGCCAACAAAAAAAAAAGTCAACTTATCGAACATGGTCCTTCGATCCGGATCCGAGTGCTTCGAACACAGCGAGAGGACAAGCGATGCGTAAATAACGTCACTATGGTAGGTATGTCGTATCAAGAGGCCAAGCCGATATCTAGGAAACGGGAGGATTGGGAAGGTCCAACGGGAAAGGGCAAGTATCTGACGTTTGTGAAATAATGAGACTATGATACTTAACAGAGTCGAGCAAAAATGCAGAGGCAATGAAACGGATTGGACGGGGTGAAACCGAAAAGAATGAAGCTCTTAAATATTATTAAAAAAAAAAAGAAGAAGTAGAGTGATGTAGCAATACTGACTTTCAATTATTCTGGCTAAAGTATTTATTTTTAATAAAGTTTTAATGAATTCGCGTATATAAAAAACCATCTTCCACATTGTAATACGTTTTTGAAAGACATACTTTTTTTTTTTGTAACGAGCGGGGGTATGTGGGGCTCGCACCCACTAAAACCCCCCGGCGGCCGTGTTGGCGCTTTTGGGAAGAACCCCGGGAACCATGTATTATAGCGGCCGAAGTCCTTCCCACGCTCAGCTACTATCAGCTTCATCCTCCGGCTCGCCCCCGGAGCTGCGGCGGCACAGTGCCACAAGCTGTGCCGCCGCCCATCTCGGGGCCGTTTGATGAGTGAGTCGGGCCCCCGCCCCTCACACCCACGACCCCAAAGACCCCTTTTAGTCGCCTCTTACGACAGGCAGGGCATACCGTAGACCTATTCTTACGCCCGGACCTACAGGGCTTTGGAAGACAGACCTACTGATTTTGTGTATTAAGGACATAACCTTATTTTTGGCCTTTTAGTTAAAAAAAAATTAATTTCGCGCCATACCGAGAGGGACCACCTCAAGTTAAAAGGACGAAGAATAAGAAGAAGAGTGACATAACGATATAATTACCAGAGTCGAGCAGAGAGCGCATGTCCTGGGGCAGCGCGCCGAGCCGCGCGCCCAGCCGCGCCAGCAGCCCGCGCGCCACCCGCGACCCGCACTCGCACCCGCGCCACTCTGCACAAAATATCACGTTCTAAGGGCATTCACAGTCGAGTCGCAGCTCGAACTCGCACTCCAAAGTGTCAAAATGTAACTTTAAATCGTTCTCCGCTCCAAATTTATATACAAAGTCGAGTTCCTACTTCGTGACGGTGAATGCATTATGCTCGACGGAGAATGAGACAGCTCGAGACAGGATATCCGAATATCATACTCGACCGAGTAGCCTCCAAACACTGACTGTGAATGTCAGCCTTATATTCGCGGGACCTCAATAGCGTAACTAATGTGAATCAGCTTAACAAATCTGTATAAAATGTTTGCAATTTTGCACGATTTTTTGGTTAATTCTTTCTTAAACACTAAAAAAATATTCAACCCGTAATATTATAAACGAGCTTTCCCGGCTTACTTCGTAACGCCATAGAATATAAGATACTGCAAAAGACTTGGCTCTATAGACTATGTTCTTTTGACTGCCCAGAATGGCCGAATAAAAAACAAACAACAACAACAAACCACCTGTCAAAATATGTAAGGGTACTTTTCATTTACTACTTTAAAGTGTGAAGACCTTTTTTTACCCTTAATTTTTATTTTTTTTACCATGAAAACTTATTTAAAATGTATATTTTGTTGTATTTATTATACGTATGCTAAATTAAGGAATAACAAATAGTTATTACTTTAAAATAATGGATAATTTATACTGAAATGTCACGGAACATGGTCTGTGAGAAATCCGTTTTTTGACATATTTTATTTTTTTTATTTTTTTCAATTCATTATTTTGTCAAACTAATCAAACATTCACAACTAGAAATAATTTATCGACAAAACTACGCAAAATATAAACTAACATAATGATTATAAATAAGTTTTTTTGATATAAAGATTTTGTGAGAAAATTTTTTGTCACACACATGCAGGCATCTGGCCATGTCTGCTGACGTTCATAAATTGTGTTTCGTTGGTTTGGTAAAATTGGCAACACTTTGTTTTAAAAGAATAAGATTGTGCATTTACTTTTCTTCATTCAATGTGCAGTGCAAAAGTAATTTGGTAAAGATATGTTATTTTTTATTCTTAGATACCTTATTTTGTCGAGCATGTCTCATCACAAACATGAATTAAGTTGTATTCACTGAGGTTATGTAAATTTAATGGCTATCAATTTTTTAGGTGGATTATTGTACCAAATTATTGTGAATAAAATCCTATGCCGCTAGAGTCATTTCTATGCCAGGTTTTGGCGCACACGTTCAAAAAATTACACGGACATGGCTTCGCATGAGTGTCACAAACATGGATTTTTAGTAGCATGTTTGTGACATTTAACCATGTTCGTGATATTTTACATTAAAATTGTTAAACATTAGTTAGTTTTCATAGATAATTTCATAATAAAATACGTAATATTTGCGTTTAATTATTATAATTATATTATGAAGATGAAATAACTATATTTCAGATAAAACCTTACTATATTTCAGATAAAACCTTCATTTGTTTGTATATAGCGAGGATATAATCCTATAGAAGCAATAATGTACTGACTGATATAAGCGAATTGCTTAAAGTTAGTAGCAGTCTTAATTTGATTTTTTTTTTAAATTATATCATACATTTTCGGACAGAATTGAGAAAAAAATCATAAAAATTCTAATATAAAAGAATATAAAACCTACATCTCAACATTAAAGAGTATTTAAATTTGTGCATCGTTAGCAAGACTTCATGTATTTTGATATTTTTTCTTAAAGTTTATTGTTTAAGTTAACTTTTAATCAAAAAGAAAAAAAATGAATCATTCATATGATAATTTTCTGTATGAAAAAGTCACAAACATGGGCTAAATGTCACTAAACATGTCTTATTTAGCTAATAACTATTCAGTAGTCACACACATGTATGCTTGTGTCACACACATGTCCGTATTATTTTTCAAATATTTATATTTAGCCTCCTAGACATTTCCAAGCTCAGCCACATATATAGCAAGACTTCTTTTATCCAAAAGAACATTAAAAAAAATAAAAACAATTTTTCGGAGATAACACCCTCTTCTACAAACTTGGTGAAAATGACCCGTAAACTAAGGAAAAAATATTGCACCTTGGGTTATATTATTTGAGTTTAGGTAAGGATCCCTAATTTTTTTGAAAATTTAATGTAGCCTATGACACTCGGGGTTAACCTACCAGTGAAAGAATTTTTCAAATCGAGTCAGTATTTCCGGAGCCTATTCGTTACAAACAAACAAACAAATCTTTCCTCTTTATAATATTGGTATAGATAAAATTACTGAAATTGAGATAAAATACAATATAACTTATTTTTGTAAAACCTCTAATTGAGAAAGCGACCAGATGAAAAAAAAAAAGAGACAGATGAACGGACAAATTTATCATTTGAATTCTGTTTTTTATTACCTTGAAAATGGCGGCTACTGTGGTTTACATTTTCTTTGTATACTAAAGTACTTTAATTTGGTTACAAATAAGTACATACAAGGTGTTTCAATATAAAGACAATTTACAACAAGCTGAGACATAGAGATTAAAAAAAAAACTTACTGGTAGACGTATCACTATTGATAGAATCAATCTCGTCGTCCGAGCCCGCGCTTTCGTCAATTTCTGTGAAAAAGAAACAACATATTACTACCTCGACTTTTTGGAAAGCCTTTTTGTAACGAACGAGGAAAACACTAAATATTATTTTAAAAACCTCTTCTAAAAGCTATTAACATTTGTCTCGTCGTTACTAAGTTCATTCCTGTTTTTGAATTCGTGTTTATATATTTCTTTTTCCAAATAACAATGTTGCTAATCAATCCGTGTCGGCTTTTTCACAAAAAAAAAAAGTTAGATTAGTACAGTGGCGGACACGATCGGCGTAACACTTCCGGTTATTCTGTATTTCAAAATAGCTCTTGTTCTTTGGCAATACAGTCTAGGGCTGACAAAACCATAGAGAAATCTGTTACGGCCTCCGAGTCCGTGACTGTACTACTGTTATTGCGGTTGAAAATGGATATGATATTGGGTACTGAAAAAAAAAATAATGGGACTATACACATTATAGCGCCGTCTCTTTTGTAATAGCCATAATCATATCCATTGCTAACCCCGCAAAAGATTTCCTGGTCTAAATCAGTAGACAAACGAATTTTACGAGACCCAACTTTTTGTATATTATGTTTGGGTAAAATACACTCAGAGCCCCTAACTAGGAAGAACCTGTATCTATGGTGCCCGAAACACACACAGATACGAATTTCACACCCAGACCGGACACAAACATCGATATTCATCATATCAATATTCGCCCCGCCCAGGAATCGAACCAGGGTGCACACGCTTACTCAGTCCACATCACTGCCAACTGAGCCACGGAGCAGTCGCAATTTTTGTTTAAGTTATTTATCTCGTTTCAGTGGCCATCCTTTAGGCGTGTGCGTGTGCGTGTGTGTGTGTGTATGTGTATGTGTTTTTTTTTAAATACTTTATTTGGCCATAAGTTACAATACTTTATAAACATAAGTTCGCCAAACTGTTCACACAGTTTGTTGGCGGAGCACTCTTTACAAATAACAGTTAACTTATGAGTAAACTTATGTGTGTGTGTGTGTGCGTGTATGTGTGCGTGTACAGCTACATGTATTATACTGACTGTGGTGTCCGCAGTACAGCGCCGTGAGCAGATGCTGCGCGGCCTCGCGCGACAGCCCCGCGCCCGCGCCCGACAGCTGCACGCGGCACACGCCCGCACTGGGAAACAGGTTGTCATTGTTCACTACTAACTTACCCGGAAAACTACTATCAATCAGTATATATAAAACTCTTCCGTTACTGACTGACTGACTGACTGACAACGCAGAGCCGAAACTACTGGGAGTGGCGGGCTGAAATTTGGCATGTAGGTTCCTACTGAAGTGTAGGTGAGCACTAAGAAAGGATTTCCCGAAATTCCCATGGGAACGGGAAAAAAAGGGGTTTTTGTGTATATGAGAAATCTGCGCGAGTGAAACCGCGGGGCAGCCTCTAGTCAGTATATATAAAACTCTTCCGTTACTGACTGACTGACTGACTGACTGACAACGCAGAGCCGAAACTACTGGGAGTGGCGGGCTGAAATTTGGCATGTAGGTTCCTACTGAAGTGTAGGTGAGCACTAAGAAAGGATTTCCCGAAATTCCCATGGGAACGGGAAAAAAAGGGGTTTTTGTGTATATGAGAAATCTGCGCGAGTGAAACCGCGGGGCAGCCTCTAGTTCATTATATAAAACTTATAATCTAACCGTCTTATTCATAACTCGTCGACCCGGCGAACTTCGTACCGCCTAACCTATTACTATCTTGTGCATTAATAAATCTTCCTCTTAGATCACTCTATCTAATAAAAAAACTCATCAAAATCCGTTGCATAGTTTTAAAGATATAAGCATACATAGGGACAGACGCGGGAAGCGACTTTATTTTATACTATGTATTGAAGATACAGTCGATGTAAGTAGCTTACTGGAGGTCTACTTCGCTGGATTGTTGTATGGTAAATACGTAACATCCAGTCTAAATTGACATACGTCAAATTACTAAAATGCTCTTTAACTTTTTATGAATAACAGGGTAAATTTATAAGTTTGCATGATTATTAATATACTACCTACTAAATTAAAAACTTGGCTGTATGGGCTTTGTTATTTTGCCCGCTCGGAATGGGAGGATTAAAAAACCGTCAGTTAATCAATTCATTCGTTACAGGAAAATGGATGAGTATCCATCCATTTTCTTGTGACGTTTGTTATAGTTATATTATCCAAAGTATGTTAGAACAGCTTCGATGAAAAAAAAAAAGTTGTTTTTACTAACTTCCCTTAATTTTTCTCATATTTTCTCACCTTTTAAACCTGCCCTGGACTACTACAAACATTTTAAAACCAAAATAAGCCAAATCAACCTAGCCGTTTTCAAGTATTAGCGAGCTTAATGTACCACAATTCATTTTAATCTATTTATATAAAATCCAAATACCACTGATTACTCACTCACTCACTCACTCACTCACTCATCATCGCCCAGCCGAAACCGCTGAAGATAGGAAGATGAAATTTGGAGAATACTTACGAGACGTAGGCACTCACTAAGACTGGATTTTTACAAACTTAATCGGGACGCCGAATACTATTTATTACATAATTTACTATTTATTACATTACACACCCTATACGACAATACATAGTATAAAATAAAGTCGTTTCCGCGTCTGTACCTATGTATGCTTAAATCTTTAAAACTACGCATCGGATTTTGATGCCGTTTGTTCTAAATATAGAGTGGTTCAAGAGGAATGTTTATAAATTAACACATGCAGAAAATAGTTATAGGTTAGGCGGTAATAAGTTCGCCGGGTCGGCTAGTTTAAGAGCCAGTTTATTTTAGAGAATGGCGCTAGCATCGCGGTAAACTGGCTCTTAAGAATAAGTATAAAATCGGTACCTACCTGAGATTGCAGTGATGCAGTAGCCGGCGGAAATACGCGCATCTAGCTGCCAAGATGGCCCTGTGAGCGGGAATAGACCAGCCAGCCCCCACCAGCTCCACGTCGCACCACCATCTGATTGTACCAAACAAAATAATTATTTAATAAAATTAAATATCACACTTTGCCGTGTTATAGTACTATCGAACATAGCAAGTCTCAAAGATTCATGTTTAATATTTTCTTTTCTGTGAAAATTTAATTTTTTTTGTGACTTTATTACATTCATAAGTTAGTTGATTGTACTTGCAGTAAATACACATTATATACATATGTAAACCTTCTTAGATACAGTTTAACTTCTTAGATACGTCTACTTCTAGACACCTATGTCCAGAAGTTCACTTCAATTCAGCTGCTGCTGTAGCACCACCACTTACCTCCTACTGAGCAGCGACAGCACGGTGGCAGACAGCGTGGCCGCCGGAGCCCTAGCGAGGTCCGCCTGCGCGCACAGGTCCCTCAGCGCCGCGGCGGCCGCCAGCTGCTGCTGCAGCACCACCACTTACCTCCTACTGAGCAGCGACAGCACGGTGGCAGACAGCGTGGCCGCCGGAGCCCTAGCGAGGTCCGCCTGCGCGCACAGGTCCCTCAGCGCCGCGGCGGCCGCCAGCTGCTGCTGCAGCACCACCACTTACCTCCTACTGAGCAGCGACAGCACGGTGGCAGACAGCGTGGCCGCCGGAGCCCTAGCGAGGTCCGCCTGCGCGCACAGGTCCCTCAGCGCCGCGGCGGCCGCCAGCTGCTGCTGCAGCACCACCACTTACCTCCTACTGAGCAGCGACAGCACGGTGGCAGACAGCGTGGCCGCCGGAGCCCTAGCGAGGTCCGCCTGCGCGCACAGGTCCCTCAGCGCCGCGGCGGCCGCCAGCTGCTGCTGCAGCACCACCACTTACCTCCTACTGAGCAGCGACAGCACGGTGGCAGACAGCGTGGCCGCCGGAGCCCTAGCGAGGTCCGCCTGCGCGCACAGGTCCCTCAGCGCCGCGGCGGCCGCCAGCTGCTGCTGCAGCACCACCACTTCTGCCAGACGCCAGTTCTGTACCACCGAGCGGATGAGGCGAGCGTGCTCGCAACCTGATATTTTGAGGTAAGATACAGTCCTCTTTAAGAGCCAGTTTTCAGCGATGCCTAGCGCTATTCTCGAAAAAATATTATAGTTTCATATAAACTGAGGAAAATATAAACAATGTGGCACAGTATGACACTAGATAATTTTGCTTAGTATTTCTCTATAAAAAAGAACGATATTATCCAGAGATTGTTGCCAAAAGTGGCCACTTTTAGCAACACTTTGCAGCTTTCTTTGGTCTTTAACTTAAAAGCTATACAACAGTGCCCTAAAAATACTAGGCTACATTATCCAGTGTCATACTGTGCCAAATTTTTGTCATTTGCCTTAGTTTAGAAGTTTTTTTTTTGCGAATGGCGCTAGCATCACTGTAAACTGGCCCTTAATACCCCGTAAGGCTATCACTCTAGCACTGTCTGTTTGACGAAGACTTTTTTGTTGCTAATACCTTTGTCAGGTCGACTGTCCCGGGGCCTGCGCGCCGCCGCGGCCAGCCTTCGCCGGAGCGTGCCAAGAGTCGCGCCACCCGCCTTTTTCTTGCGCTCCCTGAAAACATTTATATATACAGCTTGGCAACAGTGTCTTGCAAAAATTATATCTGATTAGCGAGATTATATTGCTTGCTGTCCAAATCTTATTCTGATTGGTTCTCTGTAGGGTCAAAAGTATTTTAATTAACCAATAAGAATATGTGTTAACTAGCCAGCAATAATCTAGCCAATCAGAGTTAAGAAAGGTTTTAAAATGTTTAATTATACTAGCTAGGTTTTTTGCAAAAAAAACTGCTTTTTGTCAAGATGATAGGAAAAATATTACCCTTATATCAAATTATCCGGGTTGTCGCAAAATCCCTAGTTTTTTTTTTGCAAAATACTTAATTATCAAATCATATTTATTTATTTTTGTTCTGTAGAAGATCCTGATGACTGAACAGGCTCTACCAGTCACAGGTTTACAACTTGGAAGAGTTTTGTAACAAAAAAATTGTAACGTTTAAAAAGAACAAATAAATTATATGTTAGTTATTTTTATTTTATTTTTATATATAACGGAAAGACGCGTCAACGTCAACGCTTATCTTTCTTTAGTCGTGCACTATATTCAGCTTTATAATATTGTGTTACTTTTGGTTTTGGATAAGAGATGCAGGTTCATACAAAAACTTACCGGATAACATCTGCCATTGTTGGTGGGGAGATCTGCTCCACGTCCCCATCCCCATCCTGCAACAAAATCAATAAATATATTATATTAGAAACTAGATGTCCCGGCGCACTTCGTATCACGCCTTTTTTTTTTTTAGGCTGGGAAACTCCAGTTAACCTGAACGCGGATGGCTCTTCCTACGCTCGACGACGGAATCTGGACACCACGTTCCGCCATCCTTCTCGGGACCGTTATATGACTACACGAGCTCGTGCACCCAACGACCCCGGGGTCCCCTCTTAGTCGCCTCTCACGATACTTCGTATCACACGTTACAATTAATATGGAAAAATCAAATTGTGGTGTTTACTAACTTCCCCTTACAGATTATTTATATTAAAAGACAAGTACTGGAACTATAAAAAAATCTTTACTTTTTTTTATTATAGACAACTAATGGGTAAAATTTTTCCTTTGGGAAACAAATCATTTCAGTTCAGACTATATCCTTATGTTACATTTTAGTTTGAGCTTATCTTTTGCAGAATTTAAATTTAAGTTAAATTTTACTTTGAAAAATTGGTGCTTAATACTAGTAGGTATACATTCAATATCACAGCATGAAATATCTACAGACTGCTTTCTGTGTTTGCGACCAGTGCTTATTAAAGAAATTGTGAGGGCGGCTTGAGAGGATGGTATATGATAATATCAGAATTGTAAGCAATACAATGCTATAGTATAGTATATTACCTGGGGCTGAGACAGCGCGGCGCCCATCTCAGGCGCGCGCCGCAGGCAGCAGAAAAGCGAGCTCATCGGGCCGTCATCGCGCCGCGCCCGCGCCGGCTAGGCTCGGGCCACTAGCACCCTGTCATACAGAGCAAAAATTTAATATCTAAAAAAAAAAGAAAGTTTAAGGTTAAAAACCTTTTAAAATCAAGCTTTTATTACGTAAAGTTGAATGGCGCTAGCTTCGCTGTAAACTGGCTCTTAATACCTTTATAGTGTTAATAGTGTAGTTTCGTATTATTGGCAATAACATATTGCAAGCTAAAAGCCACCTTTTGCGCAACATGTTAGCAGTGAGTGTTCTGCAATCTTGTGCTCTTCACTTTTAAGTTAAATTGCAATAACAACAACTAGTTTTCTTGTGACCTTGACATGCCAAACTTGGTCTTATAAACACTACAATTCCAATTCTTTAATACATAGTATTATAAAATAAACAATTAAAGTGATTCACGAGGAAGGTTTATAAGTATAATACATGCACAAGATAGTTATAGGTTAGACAGTAGCAAGTTCGCCGAGTCGACTAGTATACTTTAAATCCTATTATTCTATGCTAGAAAGTCGAGCTTCACTGAAAGCCTACTTCAAAAAATGCTTTTTCTATTTAAGACAACATAATGCTGGAGGCAAACTTCACATTTCTTGGTGGGGCGACAAGCTCACACTTATTTAAATACCCCATTGGCTACCTTAGCAATATTGGGAAAGACCCTGGGAAGACTACCGACTAGAAGAAGACATTGGATTGGTTTTTGGAAAGACCAGAAGATTTCATCTCCAAACAGGCTCTGACATGGCATGCAACTGTAGCAGAAGGCCAGGTCGCCCTCGCATCTTAGGTAGGTAACCAGAAAAAAAAATAAAAAACATCGGTAAAAAAAACTTAATTCCATGGAAAAATCCTGAGATTTTATACAGTTTCACAATTTTCTCTCAAAATATTAGTTTGCTTCACTTGAATAAGTATCAAAAGAAGTATTGTTATACTGTTTTATTGAAAATCATTCGATCCAGTCCAGTCCAGCTGGAATCCTGAGAAATTTCCGAAAATCCGGTAATCTTCTGACAAATCCCGAGCAGGTAACCCTACTTGCATAGCATGATTCTTTAAGAAAGAGGTATTGCTACAAGAGATATTGTAACAGATGGAGGGACCTGGAGGAGACAGCCCAGGACAAAAACAGATGGAGGAATCTACTTTTAGGCCTTCACTTTTGATAAGCAGCTATATAATTAAAGAAGTACAGTAGTTTTTTACCAATTGTGCCATATGATTGTTGAAGCAACACTAAGGCTGACATTCACAGTCGTGTCGCAGCTCGAACTCCAAAGTGTCAAAATGTAACTTGAAATTGTTGCTCCACCGAGTATAAGATGGTTCGAGCCAGGATAATCAGTACTCGGGAACTGCTTGTCCGAGTATCATACTCGACTGAGTAGCCTCCCAACACTGACCCTGAATCTCAGCCTAACACACTGAACACTTCACTATAAATCATGGTTAAGTACCTACCATACCATATTTTTATATTGGAAGGAAGGAAGTATGTCAGTCGCGTGATTACCGAAGATTATCAGCACCCAACAAACAACCCACCCACATTCTATGTACATTATCCATAGTCTCACGGAATATAGGTCAAATCTAAATGTGACTACTTCTGAAAGCGAAGGTTTGCTTCAGGTTTTCAGGACAGCCCCTCTCCGCCCCCCCTTGCCCCAGTGACGTTGTAATGCGCGCGCCGGTTTTCGCACAAGGCAACGATGACCTACTTTTACACTAGAACTTGCGACATATTATATTGTAGGTACAAACGTACCCAATTCTTAACTATCATACGGAATAGGTTAATTAATATGCCAATAACGATGTTTTTAGGATAAATGCAGCAGATCTTCCTGACTGTATCTGAATGGGAGTAATGACCTCATCATCATAACATAATAGAGTTGACTATGTTGTACCTACAAATGGCGACTTGAACTGGTCTAGTTGAATACTGCTCTAAATTTAGACTTAATTGACTGGATTGTGGTTCTTACCAATTACACAAAGTATTCCAGCATGTCGATGAGCCAGGAATAAAGATTTATTAACATTTTTTAACACTACACCACCGCCATTACAAAACGAACAGTCACTTGTAAATCACGATTTCACGGTCTAATTCTAATTTTTGGTGCTTTATTTATGTATCTAAACATTCAAATTAATACGATAGATATAATTGAAATGAAAAAGCCTCTATTAAAGCTTTTTTTGGACTTTTTTTTGAGAAAACAAGATAAAAATTCGTGACCCGTTAAGAACATACAACGACCCAGAGAGAAGGTAAATCACTACCACAGACCCACAGACAGTGTTGCCAACGGTTGAAATAGCAATCCACCAGATTAGGCTCCTCAAACCAACAGAAAACCACTAACAAAAATATGTCCCCCTCTGAAAACCACTAAAATTTCCACTAGGGTGCATGACAGATGAGTGGACATACGTAAATAGGGGACAGTGGTGACCCTTTGCTATGCGTTCTACCCCAAATATATGACCTGGGAGGCAAATTTCTTAACTATCGATCGACTCGTAATTGACTTGTTAGCGACTTCTTTAACCATTGCCGCTTTAACAAATAAGATTTCTGTTACACGCCCAAAAAAAACAGCAATGATTAACGAAGTCGCCAAAAAGAACAAGACAATTACGAGTCAATCGTTTTTAGTTAAGAAATTTGCCTCCCTGTGCGCTTTTATTTTTTAAGGATTTTTTAATTTTCAATTTTTAAGACTTGAGCCCTAACTTGAACTTGAAACTTTAACGTGGTCCCTCTCGGTAAAGCGCGAAATTAAAATTTTTTCGCGTTTTTTATTTATTCTGGCGAAAGTATTAATTTAATAAAGTTTTAATGAATTCGCTTATGTAAGAAATAAGAAACCATCTCCCACATTGTAAAATTCGCGTTTTTTTTTTAATTTTGCGCTTTTTTCTAAAAAATTAACCAATTCGCAACCTTAAAATTGTATTGCCATCTAGATCTTAAACTATCTTCTTTAAAAACTATAATCAGGTGCTCAAGACAGCTACAAAGAAAACTAAGGGTCCTCGAAGTATGGACAAAAATATGAAGGAAAAAAAATTACATCGACTTTGTAAGTATATTCAATTGAAAAAAAAAAGGAAAAATGTTGTAATTCTACTAAATTGTCTAAAACATCTTTAGTTCATACGCTTTGTAACAGCATACCGCAATTCCAATTTATTCTAAAACTGCAACAGTTCTTGGTCTAATTTTTCCACTAAAAAAATCCACTAGCCACTAAACGCAAAAAATGGCCACTAAATGGGGGTTCCAAACCACCAGATTTAGTGGAAAATCCACTAAGGTGGCAACACTGCCCACAGACCAACTAGAGATACTAATCCAAGGAACATACCTACTTGTACAGTGGCGGACACGATCGGCGTAACATTTCCGGGTTTTCTGTATTGCAAAATAGTTCTTGTTCTTTGGTAATAAAGTCTAGGGCTGACGAAACCATAGACAAATCTGTTACGGCCTCCTAGTCCGTGACTGTACATACATAATCACTACCTACATCACAACTAGAGATAGAGAGTAAAATTTTTCTATGATCACAGCCAAATAGCTTAGAACAAAAAAGATTTCCGCTACAACATCAAGGAAAAATCGTAGTTTGGAGAATTAACGATAGATGTCGCTGAGAAACATATTTTTTTATCAAACGGTAACCCTTTATTTTATTTTCATTTGCAACACCACCATCTGCACCTGGCACGCAGTGTTGTGGTCTATTGTAAAATCGACTATCGATTGTAAGCACATTAGCTAGAGTATACAATACAATTCAGTGTGTCCCGGGAAGTTATTATAACTTAACTGGCCCAATAAACTTCTCACCCGCGTAAAACATGATATAACCATTTTACAATAGTTACATGATATATTATTATTAATTGTATCTTTATTGATTTGTCTGACCAATTATGAATGTACAGAAAAACATTTGTGTAACACTAATTAATGTAACAAAAATAAGTGATTGAAGTTAATTTAGGTCAACAGAATTAGGTAGGTAGGTATCTAGGTATCTTAATTTTTTGTATGTTTTAGATTAGAAAAATTTCTCGTTGGATGGAAAAAAAATACAACATAACATGGGCTAACTTGTTCAAGTTTCAAGCTATGATCCCTCGGGAATAAACTTTTGAAACCTTGACACTGCGCTCGGATTTTAACTTTTGCGCCCCTAAAATAATACATAGCTTTACTTTATGCTATATAAGGAACTATTTTGTTGTTAACCACCGAACTTTTTACAATAATGTGATTATATTGCACATTTAAACCTTCTTCTTGAATTACTCTATGTATATTTGTAAATGACCGCTTCAAAACCCATGGCATAGTTGTACAGTTTTTATTTAAAATTTTCTCTGCATCATCATCATCATCATTTCAGCCGTAGGACGTCCACTGCTGGACATAGGCCTCCCTCAAGGCTCTCCATCTGTACCGATCGCAGGTGGCCTGCATCCAGCGTGGACCCGCAGCCTTGCGCAGATCATCCGTCCATCTGGTCGGTGGACGTCTTACGCTGCGCTTGCCGATCCGTGGTCTCCACTCGAGAACTTTGCATAGTTTAAGCTTAATAGGGACCGACAGCGGAAGCAATGTTTTATATTATTTAATTGATTATGTGCTGGGTATGTACAGTTGCTGTTTAGGGCGGCGTAATAGATTTGTCTATGTTCTCGTGCGCACTAGACTATGTTACCAAGGAACAAGAGCTATTTTGCGATACAGAAAAACCGGATGTGTTACGCCGTCCTAGACCGCCACTGTACATACTGTATATTATTTTTACTCTTTATTAATCGATAGTCGATTGATAATTGGCAGCACTACATTATTATGACGACACTTCCGGTTGGTCTGTGAATTGTTGTTTGAATGCGTTTTTTGGATTTTATTTTTCGACGACTTGGCTTTTCGGACTCCGATATCTTCCCCTTATTCGATTTACCGCTGCTTTGTTTACTGGACTCTGATTTTGCTTGCGATTTGAATCCCGTTTGAAATGGAAAACAAACTTGCTCAACGGTGTTGCGTACCAGGGTGTTCTAAAACTCGTAAGTACCTATATAAAATTGTTTGTTCTTTTCCATTATTCTAAATTTTTGTATCGTTTCTACAAAATTATATTCAAACAGTAGGTAATTAATGGCATAAAATAGGTCAGTAATAAGTACGATAGAGAGATTCTTTCCTAGCTCATAATGTATCATTGATACAGTGAGAAGTAATGTAAAGTTTATGAGGCGGACGAACCATATCTTCTGAAGCACGGAACTGATGATTAGCAACAAACCTTAAAGATTCTAGCATTCCTCAGGGGATCAAAATCACATAACCGGATTAGGTCGTAATGACAAACATAAACTTGTTTTACTTAGGAAAAAACATACTAATGGCTTTAAAAGTACAGTACCTAACCATTAAAAATAATAAGAAAAAATCTTAATAATTCATATTAATTTCAGGTTTGGATAATGTAGTGTTACACAGTTTTCCTCACCCGGAGAGACAACCAGGCAGATTCCGCACATGGTTATATAGTATAAGTGGTGATATTTTGGCCCTGGACAACAAAAAAATATTCAAATCCAGAAAAGTTTGCCATTCCCACTTTGAATCGCAATATTATACCTCAAGCAAAAGACTGACCGTTAATGCAGTTCCAACACTACACTTATCAGGTACATATTTCTGCCTTTTTTCATACTAAATTTTAAATCTGTTCCACCCACATTTCACCTCCTTAAAATTTACTGCTCACTGGTTATTGCTGTTTGTCATTTTCAATAAGTTTGCTGGCTGGGATGGTTCAGATAATTTTTTTTATGTCTAAAAAATATTAATAGCCCAGTTGGCAGATAGTCTGCCTGACCTGCTTCTTATCTATACCAATATTATAAAGAGGAAAGATTTGTTTGTTTGTTTGTAACGAAGGCTGTAGGCTGTAGGCTCAGGAAATACTGAACCGATTTGAAAAATTCTTTCACTGGTAGGAAGCTACATTAACCCCGAGTGTCATAGGCTATATTAGATTTTCAAAAAAATTAGAAGCATAGAAGCCGGGCTAAAATAAAAAGTTATTTTCATATTGTTACGCTCCTTACTAAACGGCAAAAAGACTACGAAAATATAAGAATTCTTTGCAAATTTTCTTCTTGTGGCATCAAAGTGGTTTATTGATGGCACTGGTTTATTAGTACCATACAAAATTAAAAACCAATAATTTGGTACATAGGTAATTTGGTGGTTTGTTTATGGTTTGTTTTATTGGGTTATTCCATTAGTCTCCAAAAATCATTTTTTTTTATTTCCATTTAGTCTCCAAGCTGATTTATTCTTATTCTTATTTAATTATTTTCCATTTCCTTTAGTCTCCAAAATATTAACAGGCAAAGATGGTATCGACGGCAAAACAAGCAAGAAAAAACAGTTTTAACAGCATTACAAAATAAAAATATAGTAACCGATACAAGATTATCGCCTAGATTTAAAAAATATTTGCACTCGTTGTCAAAAACATTACAAACTCTCAGCTACCTGATAAAGGGCGGCTAAGACTACAAACAACTAGGTACTAAGTTTTACGGAAACAAGGAAACAATAGCCGTGGTGCGGTTATTAAACCAATCACAGAGCGCTGCTCGGTAGTCCTTCGGCGAAAGTACCGTTATTTAAAATTTAAAAAAAAATGAGTGCATGTGGTACTCTATTTTTTCTAATCCAGACTTTGACTTGAGGAGAGATTAGGCTAGTGTCACTGTGCCAGTGCTTAATGGAATAAAGTTAAAATCCAGGCGCAGGACCTAGCACAATCACGCCGTTTAAATATGCATTCAACTCACGTAAGTTTGGTTGATAATTATGATAAGCTAAGTATTACAGTATAGAAAATATGCAAGAAGTGTTTAGAAATTTATAAGATGTTTAATGAAACGTTATTTACCTATTTTACCCTATCACCCTATCGTTACTTATATATTTAGCATAGTAATAGTGCTTCTGATTGTTGTAAATATGTGAAAATTGTATTCCCTTACCTAAGCAAATTTTAACAGTCATAAGTATTAATTTTTTGTGAAGTTCAGGATAATTCATATGTAAATATTTATTAAAACTGATTATACTAAAAAACTACGTTTTATTAAAATTCCTAAACTTTTGTTGTTGTCTCTACATAGTAAAACTTACCTGGAGACTAAAAGGAATAGTTGTATGAAAAAAAAAATTTGTACCTACCTTTACCAAAAAAGTGTTTTGGAGACTAATAGGAAACGTTGTATGGGGCGGCAAAATTTTGGACATCAAAGGTTTTGGAGACTATCGGAATAACCCGTTTTATTTTGATGTATAATATGACATGTTAAACATCAGTAGCAGCTCCAAAAGTTTTATGATTATTTTTTATGAAAAAGGTGTGATAAATTGGTTTTGTGATTGTGAATGTTTAACTTAATGTATAACAATCTCTTGTGTAGTGACGGGATGTGAATCTAATGCGTCAAGGAATCAAAATCTTGATCTTTTGGTCACCTACCATTCGGTAAATCATTTTGTTTCATTGTAGACTTCTGGGCACTATTATGACTAATAAATTATCAAGAACATCTATTTTACACGCAGCGCTGTTTGTCGAACTCGTACCTAAATTTATTGAATTATTACGGTAAAACACCTTCTGTAAAGGTTATGATAGTGTTGTGCCAAAATATGTTTAGACAAAAGTTATCAAACCTAAATCATCCGTTCTAACTTAAGGACAAATAAAAATCAGACATAATAATATGCTAATTGTTGTATTTTTTTCAGTTTTCAAGTAAATTATATACTAAAAACAAAATGACTGGATGTTATAAAGAGACAAGATTATAAACATTCACAACATACTGTTTTATCAACAAAGAACATTTAAGATGGTGACGATTATAACCTGAAACTGTAACAACAGTTTCGCTGCTGCAATTTGAATAAGTTGGTTGGTGGTAATCATAAAATATTGCCCTTTCAATTGCTTATTTTATATCAACTTAATTAAATGTTAATCGTTATCAACTTAATGTTAAAGGAAATAGGACAGCGACATTCAGTGGACAATTCATATTTCATATCTAAGAAAGAAATGCAACCAGAAAATACCATCATCTCAGCCGAAAAACGTCCACTGCTGGACGCAGGCCTCCCCCACACATCGCCACACCGACGGGTCATGTCTTGAGCGACTCTCGTCCTGTGAGACATCACAGAGTTAGTGAGTTCATCATCGCCTACCAAAATCTTAGCCGAAAATTGTCCACTGCTGGACGCAGGCCTCTCCCACACATCGTTACACGGACAGGTCTTGCTTAGGCGACTCTCGACCGGTGTGATATCTCAGATTTAGTGAGTTCATCATTACTCAGCCGAAAGGCGTCCACTGCACGACGTACAAACGAATTTAACGTCACTACAAACGAAAATCAGTTACTACAAACGATTTAAAGCTCACTACAAACGAAAATAAGTTAATACAAACGATTTAAAGCTCACTACAAACGTAAATAAGTTACTACAAACGAATTTAACCTCACTACAAACGAAAATAAGTTAATACAAACGATTTAAAGCTCACTACAAACGAAAATAGGTAACTACAAACGAATTTAACGTCACTACAAACGAAAATAAGTTACTACAAACGAATTTAACGTCACTACAAACGAAAAATAAGTTACTAAAAACGATTTAAAGCTCACTACAAACGAAAATAGGTAACTACAAACGAAATTAACGTCACTACAAACAAAGTAAGTTACTACAAACGAATTTAACCTCACTACAAACGAAAATCAGTTATTACAAACGATTTAAAGCTCACTACAAACGAAAATAAGTTACTACAAACAAATTTAACGTCACTACAAACGAAAATAAGTTACTACAAACGATTTAAAGCTCACTACAAACGAAAATAAGTTAATACAAATGATTTAAAGCTCACTACAAACAAAAATAGGTAACTACAAACGAATTTAACGTCACTACAAACGAAAATAAGTTACTAAAAACGATTTAAAGCTCACTACAAACGAAAATAGGTAACTACAAACGAAATTAACGTCACTACAAACAAAGTAAGTTACTACAAACGAATTTAACCTCACTACAAACGAAAATCAGTTATTACAAACGATTTAAAGCTCACTACAAACGAAAATAAGTTACTACAAACAAATTTAACGTCACTACAAACGAAAATAAGTTACTACAAACGATTTAAAGCTCACTACAAACGAAAATAAGTTAATATAAATGATTTAAAGCTCACTACAAACAAAAATAGGTAACTACAAACGAATTTAACGTCACTACAAACGAAAATAAGTTACTACAAACGATTTAAAGCTCACTACAAACGAAAATAAGTTACTACAAACGAATTTAACGTCACTACAAACGAAAATAAGTTACTACAATCGATTTAAAGCTCACTGCAAACTTAAATAGGTAACTACAAACGAAATTAACGTCACTACAAACAAAGGTAAGTTACTACAAACGAATTTAACCTCACTACAAACGAAAATCAGTTATTACAAACGATTTAAAGCTCACTACAAACGAAAATAAGTAGATATATATGGTATATAATTAAGTAGAGAAAGCTCTGGTAGCTTCTTTAGCCCTTTTTCTTAACTCCATTGCAAAAACTTGAAAATGAGAGTAGTTTTATGTTTGATTTTGCTTGGCGTAATTTCGTGAAAATCGTTATGTACGTATGTATTATTGCTATACGAGTCCCGAATACCTGCAACCATTCATTTTAATATTTACAAACGTGTGGTAACTGGCATCAGGAAGAATTGCAAAGGGTTTTTTAGTAATCTACATTACTTAGAGCAAAAGCCCCCGACCTGCACTTAAGTGAAGTTTTTGTTGCTGGGAAACAATTGAAAAAAAAAACAATCCTGAAAACTGTACTCCACTGGAATGAAATAAAGTTTTATTTCTTACTTCCCCACGTTAAAACTACACCACATGCTCTACAGTAGGAACGTTGTTTAAGAAAACTAATTTCCGTGCATACTCCTAATTTCCATGGCACGTATATGGCCCACGGAAAACATGGAAATTAGAAACACGGAAATTAGTGTTAAGTGAACAAAAATCGTGGAAAATCTATAAATTACATGCAGAATCTACGCTTTTTATCTTGAGTTGTGACCCCTGCTACACATCATTATACATGGTTATTATATTTTATTAATGTTGATCACCCGAAATTTGAAGCCCACGGAAATTGTAAAAATGTTAAACCAAAACCCACGGAGGGTTCGATTTACCTAAATATCTCGAAAACAATCAACTTGACACATGTATCTTTTAGAAGGAATTTTGCAACGTACTAAACGTTATCTATACTAGGTTACTTAAATCTGCAAGGGTCCGTGGTTTCATTGTTACAGAGACTGCAATGCTAACCCACGGAAATTATGTTTTGTGTCTGGACAAAACTTCAACCACGATTATTTTTGAAAAAGTAATGTTAAAAAAATCAAACCCATAACCTTTCCACTCGTTGGCTATCCCTAAGTTGATATAAAATGCCAAATAATGGATTTCAGAACAAAAATAATAAGTTACGGCTTCTGAGACGCAGAAAAAGGGATAATGGACATACCTTGGAAATTAGAAATTTCATGTTTGACCAAGAAAAATAAACACTAAATGGGTGACAGCGAGTAATTTATGGGCAAAAACAAGTGCACCTTAGACCATAGAAAGACTTTACAATCATCGAATTTCAATAGGTTTATTAAAAATAGCATTCGTCAGGCAAGACATGTTTTTTTATCGATTTTGGCGAATCACCCTGTTGTTGTTGTTTGTTGTTTTTTAAATTCGCCCATTCTGGGCAGACAAAGGAACTTCGTCCATACAGCCAAGTCTTCAGTAGTTTATTTCTTAATAATCAAGTCTTCTGTAGTTTATTCTTTGTTTTCCTTAACCTAGGTTCCTAACCTAACGTGCGTAACGTTATAATGTGCCCTTTATGGAAAACTGTGTAGCGAAATGAGAAATAAAGGAAGGCGCTCCCGAATAATTCTGATCGATGTCCCTCGAAAACTTCCGTGTGAACATTGAAATGTAAGACCACCCTCACATTTCAATGGGTTAGGTTAGGATCCTAGGCTGGGGTGCTGGCCAGAGAACATCCACGTGGTGCAACAGCGGACAATCACACTTTTAGTTTCCCGTTTGGTGTGATCGTCCGGTGGCTAATAATCAGGCGGGAGTGACGCTCCACATGCTCTCTGCCCTATCAGAGAGCATAGTGTGAGTCGAGAAGGAGAGCGGGGCTTGAGACTTCCACCACGGCGAACTGCTCAGCGCCGTGGGGGGGCTAACAAGCCCTGCTGAGCGAGGAAGACAAAAGAGGGGAGGAAGAAGGAAGGAGGAGAGATTGGCGAAGAAGGATGGCGACGAGATGGAGTGCGGGGATGGGAGCTTCCCAATGGCACGTCCACGTGGGGATTGATGGCTCGGCTGATTAGAAACCCTGCGTTATTAATTAGATGCCGGGAACAATAGTCCTGCCCACGGTTGGCTTGATGACTACGTCGCCAAACGTTGGGATCACAGGTCTACCCGGCTGATCCGAACGCGCAGGGGAGTAGATGCCGGGCTGTCATTTCTTCACGCTTTGCGGTCGGCTTGATGTCGTCGTCGCTGCCGCAATGGGCGTGCCGATGGGGCGCTCACAATGCCCCGTAGGAGAGGGTGGCAGTGTCCTATCCAGGTCACTGTCACACACGATCGCTGGGTGCTGCGGCCAAGGTGGAACGGCTAGTAGCACCTGGCGGTCGAGGAGGAAGGAGCGGGGACTTGACACTTCCAACATGGCACGTTACGTGGTGCCATGTGGGGAGTGACAAGCCCTGCTCCCGCATCGTCCAGTTCCGTCGTTGGGCGTAGGAAGAGCCATCCGCGCTCAGGGGGGACTACCACCACCTGTCCCCCCGTGAAGAGGCTACACAGCCAATACTGGGGGGGGTCGCGGAGAATTCCTAAGCTCTGGCTTTCCCGCGACCCTCCTGCTATCAGCCGAGAAGGACACCGGCGGGGTTTAAGTGGGTGCGAACCCCACATAACCCGGCGGCTCAAACGGCAAAGTATTAAAATACAGAAGACTCGAATACTAATAAATAAACTACTGAAGACTTGGCTCTATGGACTAAGCTCCTTTGCCTGCCCAGAATGGGCGAATGGCGAATCATTAAATATAAAAAAAAAAACTTTTGTTGTTGGTTTGGTTTGGTTTTGCCTGAGGGTTTTGCATTTTGCTCGCTTTCGCTTTATTTACCTATTTAGGATTGAGAAAAGTGGTTCTTGTTACTGCTAGTCGTCTTGACTTTTAACTTTCGTAAAATTTGGTACCTACTTTGTAAAACATGATTCGAAATCTGTCCAGGAAGTGCTGTGTTTGCAAAAACAAGCGACAGGACGCTATTTTGTATCATTTTCCGTGCGGTGAGAAAAGACAACAAGTGTGGTTAGAGTGGCTGAATCGTGATGAACTAAAGAATCTTTCATGCCAAAAGCTTTCCAAGTCGTTTGTTTGTGGAAATCACTTTGAAAAAAGATTTGTCACTTCGAAATTCCGTCTCGTGAGTAGAGCCTATCCTTCCCTGTTTACCGAGGAAGAGATGACAAGTGGAATACCATCCAAGAAGAATGTCGGTAAGATATTTAGAGTAAATTTATGGGGTCGGTAATAAATTAGCACTTGCTTTAGTGTGTTAGAAACTAACCATATATATCTTATATATATAAAATCCAAACACCACTGATCTACTCACTCACTCACTCATCATCGCCCAGCCGAAACCGCTGAAGATAGAAAGAAGTAATTTGGACAGTAGCTTCTTTACGTGACGTAGGCACCCACTATGACGGGATTTTGGGATAACTTAACTGGGACGCCGTATACAGGGTGTTACAGTTTGTTTGAAACTCCTAAACTACTTTGCACCCCTGAGGGGTACAGAATACAGGATAAAATATGTTATTTGCTAAAATCTAAACTAATGACACTAGAGACTTGGGATTTTCAAAATAAGCTCATTATAATATTACAACAACAAATATGATATCAAAACTGTGTTTATTAGTCCTGAAAGCCTTGATACAGGGTGTTAAAGTTTGTATGAAAAACCGAAACCACTCATTATTTTTCTTAGAAATTGAAGTGGTCGATGTTTCTAGATTGTTGGGGGCGCTAATTACGAAAAACAAATGGGACGCCGTATACAGGGTGTAACAGTGTGTATGAAACTCCCTAAATGTCTGGATTCAGAATGTTTAAATTTAAACTGTACATTTTAATCTTTGCATTTAAAACATTGTAAGTAGTTTTTCTTTTTGCCCCTGAATTCTTAACTTCTTATACAGGATATAACAAATTTATTGCTAAAATCTAAACAATTGACACTAGAAACTTGATTTACCTTTACTTATGGTATCATAACTGCTTTATAGTTACCTGAGTCCTTGATACAAAGTTTTTAGGAAAAACCGATACCACTTATTATTTTTCTTACAAATCGAAATGGGTGATGTTTCTAGGTTTTTGAAATCGTTATTACAAAAAAGACATTATCATTTTAATTTATAATTGCAAAATGTAAATCGATATTTGTGGAGTTTTGGATATTGGGGGTTCTGATTACGAAAAAGTAAAATCCAACATGGTGGACATAAAGTTTAATTATAAAGGGGCGTCCTCTTAGTTTATGCGGATGCTGATACAGGGGTTAACAGTTTGTATATATGAAAAGATAAATGGTTGTCAAAGTATACTGGTTAAGAGTCGCGCAAGACCAATATACAGCAGTGAACGTCTATGGGTTGCGAACGATGATGATGATGAAAGTAAACGGAATATTCCGGGTAGATGAACTGGGTTTTTTTTTTAAACTTAGCTTATGGATATAATTGGCATGTTATAGATACTAGTTTTTAAAAAAAATACTTATATAACACTAGAGGCTGCCCCGCGGTTTCACACGCGCGAGAGAAGGTAAATCACTAAGTTTTACGCCAGACTGACTGCTCGTCCCGCCCGACCGCTATTTATAGGGCCGGACATGGCTCGGACCGGGTTATTCCGATAGTCTCCAAAACCTTTGATGTCCAAAATTTTGCCGCCCCATACAACGTTTCCTATTAGTCTCCAAAACACTTTTCTGGTTAAGGTAGGTACAAAAAATTGTTTTCATACAACCATTCCTTTTAGTCTCCAGGTAAGTTTGACTATGTAGAGACAACAATAAAAGTTTAGGAATTTTAATAAAACATAGTTTTTAGTATAATAAGTTTGAATAAATATTTACATATGAACTATCGTGAATTTCACAAAAAAAAAAACTTATGACTGTTAAAATTAGGTAAGGAAATAAAATTTTCACAAATACAACAATCAGAAGGGGTTGATTCCAGCGACTCCAAAAATCGTGTCCCATCGATTCCATTGTAAAATAAATATTTTTAATAAAAATAAAATTTGGCCCACTGACTCCAAAATAAGTAAAATAACGATAGCAAAAACAGAAAGAAAATAATAATTGATTGAAAATAAAAGATTTAAGAACATGCCAGTATTTCAAATCTAGTCGCATTTTTGAAGTATTTCTAAAAGAAAGCTTCTAATCCAAAGAAAGAGTAGCTCCTGTCAAAAGTGCAGCTTAGATACTTTCTCATGTAGTTGTTTGTTTTAATTTCATTGCACATTTTTAAATCAGTGTTCTTTTTTCTGTTTATAAATCACAAACTTAAAAATGGTCCTGAAGTATGGAGGTGCAGCCAGTAAGTAATCCTGCAAATCATAGCTGAAAATTCTCGGAACTAGGATTGTGAGAGGAGAGTTGCGTGTCTTAAATTTTGTTACAAGATTACGAAATAAATGCATGCGTTTTTACCTATTTTATACAATTTACGCTTTTATAAGTAATCAAAATCAATACGTGGTAATAAGTAATTTACGCTGTGATTTTATATAATAAGTTTCTAGCCTGATCTCTCCTCAAGTCAAAGATCAGACTGGATTACAAAAATTTGAGTACCACATGCACTCATTTTATTTAATTTTAAATAACGGTACTTTCGCCGAAGGACTACCGAGCAGCGCTCTGTGATTGGTATAATAACCGCACGGCTATTGTTTCCATAAAACTTAGTACCTAGTTGTAGTCTTAGCCGCCCCTTATCAGGTAGCTGAGAGTTTGTAAGGTTTTTGACAAAGAGTGCAAATATTTTTCAAATCTAGGCGATAATCTTGTATGGGTTACTATATTTTTATTTTGTAATGCTGTTAAAACTGGTTTTTCTTGCTTGTTTTGCCGTCGATACCGTCTTTGCCTGTTATTATTTTGGAGACTATAGGAAATGGAAAATAATTAAATAAGAATAAGAATAAATCAGCTTGGAGACTAAATGGAAATAAAAAAAAATGAATTTTGGAGACTAATGGAATAACCCCTCGGACCGTCCGCAGGTGGCGTGACGTCAGAGATCGTACGATGACACTTTACAATTTTTGTAGGGTAGTTTAAATCTTTAAATAAAAATTATTTAATAATAAACTTAAGCTAATAAAAAATACAAATGAAAATATGCACATCATCATTTATTTATTTTATTTTTATATACAAGTATTTACAAAAAAATATAATAAATAATAAAACACATACTTAATTATAAATAGAACACTGCTTCCAGATCACCACCACCCGGCGGCACGGTGCCCAGCAGGCTGGCTGCATTGCCAAGTTGAATGGCCAGGCTGATGCGCTGGCCCAGGTATGAGCCAGCCCGCTGATCACCAGTATGGTCGATTAGGCGCGCCGACAACTCTTTGTATAGGCGGCGCGCCTCCGGTCCCCATGGTCCGAGCGTCTCCACCCCAAACGGCACAAACTCATATTGTTGTCCGATAGATGCGTATTTGCGCCGTTTGAGGTCTTCTGCTGCCGCAGCTGCCGCACCAGCGCCAGCCGAGCTCCGCTGGACATGGCAAGCCGCTAGAGTGTCGACGCAAGTAGCGTCCCACACCAACGGCCTGCCATGGCTCCAGGGAATGACCGTCATACCATCGGGTCTTTTTCCATCGTCACGCAGTAAGCCATTCGGTTCCAGAATGGCTGGTACGTTGACGGTGGCAAAAGCCCGACGGATGATATCATTTAGGCTGGCATGGCGCGACCAGCGGCCTGCACTCCGCAAACAAGACAAACCATGGTGCCCTCGGTTGTCGACCATTGCCCCGCAGTGGCAGCGATGTGGAACGCAGGTCCTTACTCCCAGCCTTAGACAAACCGCTAGGGACAATGTGGTTTTATCCAGCAGTGTCCCTATGGTTGAAGATGGTAAAGCCTGCAACCAGTACCCTGACACCGGGTCAGACGCAGCATTAAGACGGGCTCGCTCTGCAAGATCTGTAGACGAATCAAGAAGAGAATTTTGAACGATTTTGCACAGCGGCTCGTCCCACTGCTTCTGCGAGCTAGGGTTGACCGGAGGATCTTCGCCCGGGCAAGCGGCGCTCCAGGCGGTCCTTGCCTCGCCCGAGTACGACACCTCAACATCACCAAGTGATGGGTTTATTATTTTACCAGTGAGAGCGTGCGTACTCGACACAGAGGAAAGAAATGCCGGGAGCGCTATGGATGAGGCTTTGCGAATTCCCAGGCCACCCAGACGAACAGGAAGCGAGGCTTGCGACCAGGATTTTGTGTCCAGCGGACAATTTAGAATTTCGACTAAGGTATTTTTAATATGAAAATATTATATTTTAATTTATGCTTTTGTATTTATAGAAGATGTGGATCCCGTCCCTGAACACAATTATTCACGTAAAAAACACTTTGACCACACTTACTGCAATCAGGACCAACAGAAAGGTTTGTTCTACTTTTATTCAATTTGTAGTTTAAGAGTCCGTTCACGCCTACAGTGGCGCCACGCTAAAAGAAAAATAATATATTCTAAAGTCTAAAGTAAGGCTTTTTATAAAAAAAGGGAACCCTTGTGTATTAGATATCTTGGTCCCTAGTACTTTTTTAAGTATTTCAAATAATATCTATGTTTTAAGTTCTAGTTTGTTGTTAAAAGTGGCCACTTTTACCAGCAAAGTACCACTGTTCGGCTATCCTGATTTCAACAATGTTGTAACAGTTCCTATAAAACCAGCTTAGATTTTCCTTTATGTCAAACAAACTCCAATTATGATAACATTAAAACCATTACAACACGATTACAGTTACATCACTACAAGGTGTACCAGAGCAGCATATGTATTCACAGAAAACAAATCTCAAATAGCAAATTCATAATCAGTCTCAAACAACAACTCCATAGAATATCAACTACCAGTCCTTCGGCAGTATCTCCGTATAACACAGTCCTTCGGTTATACAACAACTTAACTACCAGTCCTTCGGTAGCAAGTAACAACACAGTATGGCTCAGTCCTTCGGCCACACCACTAATAGGCTACCAGTCCTTCGGCAGTATCTCCGTATAACACAGTCCTTCGGTTATACAACAACTTAACTACCAGTCCTTCGGTAGCAAGTAACAACACAGTATGGCTCAGTCCTTCGGCCACACCACTAATAGGCTACCAGTCCTTCGGTAGCGGTCTCAATGTAAACCAGTCCATCGGTTTAAAAGGCATTCGAGTCGGTTTGATCACTATCAACAGAGACATAGATTGAATCAAATTCAGGTAGCACTTGCTGGTCTGGTATCCTTACACGATCATGGGGGTACTTAAGGTTCGCCTAGTAGTGAGAGACTTAAGCAAGTATAAGCATAGCAATTTAAAAAAAAACAACAAGATGCGGCTCGTTGCCCGCGGAAACATCTTTATCGATCACAGGGAAATCATTTTTTAGAGGGTAGTTCGATTTCACAACTAATTACTAACTGATTTTGCATTTTCAACAACTCGAATTTTGATGTCAGACTAACGGAAAAACCACATTGTAAAGTATCACAAACAATAATAACGTCATACCTACTCTAAAGGAAAGTTCTTGCGCCGACAGCACGTTAAATTTCTAGCACGTCGATTTCTACCACACAAAGAATTTACTGGGTGTCATCTGTTCTACAATGCCTTTCAAATAAACAACGTTATTGTTGTTCGGAATGGTTTATCCCACAAAATTTACTCGAAATACTTTCTTTCATCTAGGAACACTCAGCACAGATCAGAAATGTAACTATACAGCTCACCTTTATGCAATATTGTGGTCGGTCCGTGCTGTGCCTGCGCCGCCGCCGCCGTGCCGCCGCCGCACCGCCGCGCCGCCGCCGCCATCCGAGCCGCTTGCGCCGCCACGTGCCGCTATGTTGCCAGGCTTGCCGCACTTGAAGCACGTCAGGACTCCCGGGCTGCTCGTTGCTGCGCTGCTAGGGCTGGAACTATGCAGATTCCCAGAAGTTTCGTCGAGGCGGTGGAAACAATCCGATTGTTTGTGGCCTGCCTATCCGCAGTGGAAGCATTTCACATTTTTGGGTGGTTGTGAAAACTTCTCGCGCTTTATCTCCGGTGTGATCTTGTCATCCATCGCAGTGTTGGCCTGTATACGAAATCTGCAAGAGCCTCTTGATTTTGCGCTCGAGCGAATCCCACTTCTGATGCAGTGGGAGCAGCACAGGAGCATGAAACAGGAACAGGATGATCAGGATCCTCAGGATTGCCGGCCATGGGTAACTCGAGCGATTATTTAAAAAACGTCTCACTGAAGATAACTTTTATTGTAACAAACTTAATTTAAAATACACGGACGATAAAACAGACAAACTAGTGTTGTTCGGACGGCGTCCAGGCCAAGAATCGCCAGTCCGCTCCCGCCGCTGCAACACGAGAATGTCCAACCCCCCAAAAGGTGGATAGGTTGGTAGGCCTGCGTTTCACCGACGGCGTTTCAGCAAGCAGCGTCAGTGCTGCCAACATGGCGGATGGGACTACGACCACTTCCGGTCGTTTTGTGTTTCTTCCGCTGCGACATATATATAAAAAAAAAACTTAATGTTTTTCTTACATGGTTGTAATTTTTGTGAATAATTGTCTTTAAGCTTTAAATATAAAAAATGAGAAACAGTATTCCACTAGATAATGCAGCCTAGTATTTTTAGGGCACTGTTGTTTTTAAGTTAAAGACCAAAGAAAGCTAGGTACTGATTGTTGCCAAAAGTGGCCGTTTTTAAGGCGGTCACTCACGGTATGGCGCGAAATTCAAATTTTTTCACGTTTTTTAATTATTTTGGCGAAAGTATTCATTTTTAATAAAGTTTAAATGAATTCGCGTAAGTAAAAACCTATTTCCCACATTGTGATATATCGTTTTTGAAAGGCAGAGTTACCGTTTTTGTGTATATTCAAGGAACTTGTTTTTGGGCCTTTTACCCCTTAGACACAAAATCTGTAGGTCTGTCTTCCGAAAACGTTGTATTGCAATGTGGGAGATGGTTTTTTACATACGCGAATTCAATTAAACTTAATTAAAAATGTATACTTTCGCCAGAATAAATAAAAAACACGAAAAAATTTGAATTTCGCGCCATAGCGAGAGTTACCACCTTAACAACACTTTGTAGCTTTCTTTGGTCTCTGACCTAATTGCTATACAACAGTGCTCAAAAAATACTAGGCTGCATTATCTAGTGGAATACTGTTTAACATTTTTGATAAATGCCTTAATTTATAAGATGTTTTTCTTTGTTTGCGAATGGTAACCTTCGCGGTAAACTGGCTCTTAAGAGTTAATTTACTCACTTCTTTATTTACATTCATATAAAGAGACATATACTTAAATATCTGCAGTTTTCATGTAAATCCCAACACGGCAATACAATCTGTGAGTGAGCAATAAATTCACCCCCATTTTTTCCACCCTTAGAGTAGGAATTTTATTTCCATAATTTAATGGGACCTTCTTCAAGGTATACTCTGTCTATTAAAAAAAGAATTATCAAAATCAGTCAACTCACTAAAAAGTTGTGCGTGATCATACATAAAAAATATAACGTGACAAATTGAGAACCTCCTTCTTTTTTTTTTTTTGTTCGTTAAAAAAAACAAGTTTTCATTTTCATAGAAGGATACTTCTAGCATCAGGCTCTAGTTATTTAGGGCCACAAAGGTGTTGCGTTTTTTTTTTTTTTTTATAAAAGTAAACCTGTTTCAGATAATGCCATCAATGAAGGAAGTCAGGACGACGCTGATGCCGCCGAAGATGTTCCTCCCGAAGATGTTCCATCCGAAGATAATGCTCCCGAAAACTATGCTGATGGGCAGGAAGCAATGGATTTCGAATACGACGTCCCACAACCTTCGCCGGAGCTGTGTAACGACATACAAAATGACGTCACAAATAATGACGTCACAGAGAATGCCGTTACAGATGACCAATGCATGCAGCTCTGTTGGGGCTGTTTGAGTGTTGGCCGCGTTTGCAAGCCCGTCGAGCGAAATGTTGATTTGTTGCTGTTGTTTCTCGACTACCCTCAGTATGACGAGGTATGTAATTGTGTTTTTTTTTTTCTGTTATTATTTATTATAATTTTATTATAGAAAAAAACATATTAAGTTCATAGATTTTTTTGAAATAAACCCCTCAAAAAATATCTCAATAACCGAACTATACTTTAGACTAATATATAGTAAATTTGTAATTAATATTTTTAGTTAACTATTAATTATTCTATACTAGCTGGCCTGGCTGGCTTCGCACCACTACCATTGTCGATTTTTTTTAACGGTCCCATACATTTTTGAGAATTTTATAGCCTAGATGACACTGGCCCTATGTTTATCAATATATATAAAACTCTTCCGTTACTGACTGACTGACTGACTGACAGACAACGCAGAGCCGAAACTACTGGGCGTAGCGGGCTGAAATTTTGCATGTAGGTTCCTTAGGGAGTGTAGGTGAGTACTAAGAAGGGATTTCCCGAAATTCCCATGGGAACGGGAAAAAACGGGAACTTTGTGTTTATGAGAAATCTGCGCGGGAAAAACCGCGGGGCAGCCTCTAGTCAGATATAATTTGTATTCTAATGGTGAAAGTATTTTTCCAATCTGTCCACTCGTTTTGGAGCCAATTCAATTCCAATAATAACATAATAACACATCACACTCAGAGCCCCTAACTAGGAAGAACCTGTATCTAGGGTGCCTGAAACACACACAGAGACGAACATCACACCCAGACCGGAAAACAAACATCGATATTCATCATATCAACATTCGCCCCACCCGGGAATCAACCCGGGTGCACACGCTTACTCAGTCCACATCACTGCCAACTGAGCCACGGAGCAGTCAAATAAACCGTCCATACAATAAACAGTCCATCTTTACTACAATTTTAGAGATTTTAAGTATACTGGATAAGGATGAGGGACGCTAATCACCGTTTCGTGTGGCAATTTGTGTGGGAGTCCTATGTTCAGCAGTGGACGTCTTTCGGTTGAGGTGATGATGATGAGGCTAAGGCTGACATGCACAGTCAGTGTTTGGAGGATACTCTGTCGAGTGCGTACTCGACCGAGTATCCTCCAAACACTACTCGGACAAGTAGTTTCCTAGTTGTTATTCTCCTGGCTCGAGCTGGATTATACTCCGTCTAGCATATAGTTCACTGTCACGAAGTAGGAACTCGATTATGTCTATCAATTTAATTTCGACCGCTCCGTGGCTCAGTTGGCAGTGATGTGGACTGAGTAAACGTGTTCACCCGGGTTCGATTCCCGGGCGGGGCGAATATTGATATGATGAATATCGATGTTTGTTTCCGGTCTGGGTGTGATGTTCGTCTCTGTGAATAGTTATATGATGTAAGTGTATCCATGTTTATTTCCGATATGGGTGTAATGTTCGTCTCTGTGTGTGTTTCGGGCACCCTAGATACAGGTTCTTCCTAGTTAGGGGCTCTGAGTGTGATGTGTTATTATAATTATTATTAATTAGTGTTTTGTCATTTTTGAGTGCGAGCTCGAGCAGCGACTCGACTGTGAATGTCAGGCTTAGTGGCATGGTTGGTGTGTTTCAGATGGTCGACGTGAAGATACTAATGTGCTGGGAGTGCCGCGCGGCGCTGGCCCGCGCCCAGCGGTTCCGGGAGCGCGTGCGGCGCTCAGCCGACGCGCTCGGGCGGGCCGCCGACCAGGTCCGTAGATCGCTTCTGGCCCCCTCACGCGTTAAGACGATTTACGACAAACAAATGGAACGAGCTAATGAACAGAGTCTATCTCTTTGATATAGCATACTGAGGGCAAGGGACAGTCATATATCAGTCGCCCACATCGGTTACTACATTCCATTGGAAAAAGTAGTAAATATTGAATATCCTTTTAATTATTACTTTTAAATCAAATCTGAACTACCAGAATTTAATTTTGTTTATTATCGTTATTCCTAGGTAGTTTTAACAAAAACTAGTTAGTAATTTCGAAGAACTAGCTATTCCCGTTTTTTGGAAAGCTTATCTTTGACGAAATAATGTATCGAGGTTTTTTGATTCTACTAGTGATTCTCAATTATAAAAAACTTTGTTATATCCTCAAAAAGGTTATATTAAAATTCCAGATCTTTACCTTCTATAGATTAAGAGAATGACTTGATCTAAAAAACTTTAAAAACTCATATAGCGTCTTAAGATATAATTGCGCAATATTAGCCTTGCACAATGACATTGTGCCGTGTGTTGGATAAAAAAGTTTCCTTTTTGTCAAATGTTCTATCTCCAGTATTAAGAAGAGAGTACTTGCCTCGCTGGTGGCATTACTTAATTACACCGTGTTTGGCTTATTACGTTTTTGGTTAAGAGCCAGTTTACAGCGATGCTAGCGCCAGTCGCGGATAAAATTAATATCTTCTAAACTAAGGAAAAAATCAAAAATGTTGCACAGTATGACACTAGATACTTAATGTAGCCTAGTATTTTTAGGGCACTGTTGTACAGCACACACACACAGCTTTTAAGTTAAAGCCCACAAAAAGCTACAAAGTGTTGCTAAAAGTGGCCACTTTTGGCAACAATCTATGGATAATTTTGTTCTTTTTAGTTAAGACTACTTTACTGTGCTAAAAAATACTAATCAAGATTATCTAGAGTCATACTGTGCCACAATTTTGATTTGCTTTAGTTTAGAAGATATAATTTTTGTTCGAGCATGGTGTTAGCATCGCAATCAATTAAGAGACGACCCTGGACAGAGCTTCCTGGAGACGCATGATACGGAGGGCCGACCCCAAATAAAATGGGAAAGGGCCAGGCAAAGAAGGTAGCATCGCTGTAAACTGGCTCTTAAACATGTTTCACCAGATATTATCTTAAACATGCTTTATAATGTTCAAATTTCCTGTTTTCATGTTTCTAGGTTGAAACAACATTAGTGCCCGAGACAACTCTAACAGCAGAATTAAAAAACTCCTACGACCTTGAACTAAAATACGAAGGAGTTGAATTTGACACAACTGACGATACAACGTTATTTGAAGATCAACAAATCAGTTTTAACTTAGATAGCATAGAATCAGTGAATCAAACTGGTGTTAATGTAGATGGCATAGAAAACTGTGATGATACAATAGAGGGAGAAACGGAAGGCGAGTCTGAGCAAGTGATTGAGAGCGTCAAAAGCGAGCCACTGGGGAAGTCGGCGCTCATGTTGCGCGAGCGCTGCGGCGAGCCGGAGCGGTGGCGGCGTCACGTGACGCTGGTGGCGGGCGACGCGGCGGCGGCGGCGCGGGCGGCGGCGGCGGCGCGGCGCCGGCGCGGCGCTCTGACGCTGCGCTGCGACGCCTGCGCCGTCGGCTTCAAGCGAGAAGGGGAGCTGAAGGCGCATATGCAAGACTACCATGCCCCTAAAGTAAGCTTATAAGCCCCTAAATTAACCTTATTATACTTGTGTTCATTATTACTAAAGGAAGAGGGTCTAGGGTGAGCTTATTACTATGTTAATGATTAGATGATAACTAGGGGAGGAGGAGAGTCTTAAGATGAGCTTATTATAGTGTTAGTGATTAAGGTGGTAACTCTCGCTATGGCGCGAAATTCATTTTTTTTCGCGTTTTTTATTTATTACAAAAGGAGAGAGCTTATTATAATATAAGCGACAGAGTAAACATAATATAGTGCATTAAGACGATATACGCGAAATAAATCAAACGACTGAGGATCAAAGGTTGTCCTTTTCCCTTTAAAACATACTGAGGGAAAAGGACAGTCATATGTCAGTCGCCCACATCGGTTACTACATTTTATTCGAAAAAGATAAATATTAAATATCTTTTTAATTATAACTTTTAAATCAAATTTAAATTACCAGAATTTAAATTACTTTATTATCATTATTCCTATGTAGTTTCAACAAAAACTAGTTAGTAATTTCGAAGAACTAGCTATTCCCGTTTTTTGGATTGGTTATCTTTGACGAAATAATGTTTTGAGGTTTTTTGATTCCACAAGTGTTTCTCAATTATAAAAAACTTTGTTATATCCTCAAAAACGTTATATTAAAATTCCAGATCTTTACCTCATAAAGATTAAGAGAATTACTTGATTTAAAAAACCTTAAAAACTCATATAGCGTCTTAAGCTCACCCTGCGATGCGACGCCAGATTTAAAGAGTAGTAGCTAGAGTAAGCTCATACGCCCCTATTTAACCTTATTATGCTTCGTGTTTATTGTTACTAAAGGTCTAAGGTGAGCTTATTACAATGTTAATGATTAGATGATTACTAGAGGAGGAGAGTCTTTGGTGAGCTTATTATAGTGTTAAGGATTACTGGGGGAGGAGCTTGTAGCAGTCTAACACTCTACTAGGGTGAGATTAGTAAAGATAGGTTTATTGGTTTCATACAACAAGGGTAGAAGCCTGACAACTGAAAATTTAATCAATCCTGGGGATTTTTGGAATAGCCCTCTTCTTTTTCCTATTGCAGACCGAAGCTCCGTACATATGCAGCGTGTGTAAAGACAACTTTACAAAAGAAGGGCTCAACGAGCACATGAAGCAGCACATGTTTTTGTACAAGTGCGATGTGTGTAAGCGTAACTTCGCTAGTGAGAAGATGTTCAAGATGCACTTTACTACAGAACACGAGAAGATTTACGAGTGCGCTGAATGTGAAGTCATGTTCGCGTGAGTACTGATTAATGATTTTAATATTAAACTAATTCTCGGCAATTTTATAGAAACTCGTAACTTTACAGTCTTGATTTTATTTTAAAATTTTTATCACTTGATCAAAGTGTTAGGTATGGTCAGCAGAATACC